>JAMWET010004648.1:35000-240000 GCA_024036415.1 Prochilodus magdalenae | reverse complement strand
CTTCAACACGTCAGTGTTATCAGCTTATTATGAGAAATCTACAATGTCAGTTCAGTATGAAATGATGCTGTGTGTCCATTCCCAGATGTTCTTGTCACTGGAGCGTGTGGCAGATGGCAAGAAAAGGCCGCAGTGGGCAAAGCAAAGTTCATCAGCTCTTTCAGCCAATAAAGATCCGGAAAAGAGGCTCGGTTCAAGCCAGTGGAATGCTGGGATTCGGCCAGGTCCAGTAAGGCCTCCAATCCCTAAACTGAGTGAGAAGGGGCTCAAAGTGTCTCAAAGATCCCACAGAAGCACACCAAGTAAGACCAACCACTGTGTATATCCCACAACATAAACACGCATATTTTTTACGTTTATAAACAAGAATAACTTAAACGTTATATTATAAATAAATAAAAATATCAAACACCAAAATGTATTACAATCCCAAAACAGGAAAAGTTGGAACAGTTTGGAAAATGCTAATAAACTTTATAATGTTCCTCATTTAATTTGACTTTAATTGGACACAGTATGAACCCAAGATATTTCATGTTTTGTCTGCTCTGCTTCACTTCCTTTGTTAATATACATCCATTTCTGCATTTCAGGACAGCAATACATTCCAAATAAAGCTGAGACCGGGGAAATTTAGAGCTAGTAATGAGATATTAAAAAAAAATAATAATAAATGATGTGATTTTAGAGCAAACCCTTGAGCAAAGATGGGCAAAAGACTTCATTTTGTCAACAAGTGCGTTAGAAAATGACTGAAATCTCAGACGGGATTGTGTATACCCTCTGTAGTGCTTTATATAATATAACGATTCAAGGAATTGGTAGTAAGTCCTGTCCCCAGTAGAGAATGTATGGAGAACTTTGAAAGCATAAATATGACAATGCCAACCTTCTTTAGAATCTATGACCACTTTAAGACGTGTTTGCAGGAAGATCGGGAAAAATGACAGCTGAAATAGTTAATCACTTGGCATCCTCATCCTCTTTTAAATGATAGGAGAGGGAAAGGCAACATCACACCATGGTAAATGCTTTACTGTCTCTACTTTATTTGGAATGTGTTTCAGGCCTGAAATGCAGGAATGGATTTATAATATCAAATGCATTTAAGGAAACCTGACAAAACAAGAAATATATTTTATTATAGGTTCATACAGTCTGCAATGAAGCAGTAGTCAAAGTAAATGTAAAAACACCATTTCCATACTGTCTTAACTTTTTTTCTGATTTGGGGTTGTATGTATTTTATTCAATATTCAAATTATTTTGAGAGCATGCTGATAAATGATGAACTGTAAATTTTATACATTCCTATTTAAGGCAGTGTATTCAGTATTCAGATATCACTTTATTGCCCACTCCTGTTCGGCCTGGGCTACATTTTGAAAGAGGCGTAAACCAGGTCAGCTAATCAGAAGAGAGCTTATTTGCATTTTTTCATTTTTTAGGATCCTGTAACAAACTAACTTGTTTGCTCAGAGAGATATAGAGATTGGAAATTATCATGTAAATAATTATAAAAAATAATTATGGCGATTTTTAAAAACCACACACATATACATACAACCACATAGACGTTAGAGGTGAACTTGAGGTGAAAAATAAATTACATTCATTTTGACTGTGCAAGCTAACATGCTGTGTTGTTGTACTGCAGCAGTGCCCCTGCTGGAAGCTCAGCCATGGAGGATTCCAGCTTCAGAAGATAATTGATATATGCTGCCATCTGGCGGATCATATCACAACTGCATTGTTTACTTTAACTCAGGAACATTAAGTTGCCATTTTATATATCCCATCCTCCATACCTAGTTTAAAATACAGTGGCGGTAAGCAGGTAATATCACCCTCCTTTTATAAGGATGTTATTCATAATTCATAATCATGGCCTGCAAAAATCAAGTCACAAAAATGTACAAAAAAATGTGCCAGACCAGTAATTATGTGATTTTGTCTCCTAGATAAAGGTGTGCATTTTGACTGCACAGATCTTGTCTTAATTATCGTTCTTTTTTAATAATGATGTTAAATTGTATATGTTTAAAAGCAATTACATAGTAACTTGCATTACCTTCTATGGCCACTAGATTTCACTGTCTGCCTATGTGTCCCTGTTTCCCAACAGATCACTGCTGGGAATGACTGTACCCATAGATTAGGCCACTATAGATCACAGTGAACTCTAGAATTGACTAAATGCACGCTCTGGCTCTAAAGGGGACCTACAATGCTCTTCTGTTTTTCTCTTTTCCTGTTAATGTGTAATGGAGCTTTTTTGTGCATGTGAATGTTCTGCAAAGTCATGAAGCCCACAGTACATGCCACCCTCTCCTAAAGAAACCACTTTTCTCAGCTGCCTGAAACACCTTAGAATTCCAGGTGATGTCAACTCATACTATAATCCTTACTGCCTGCCTACCAGCATACTTGGCACCGCCTCAAACGACACACAGAGAGCTAAAACAGTAAAACCCGACCACTATTAAACGTCCTGCCGCAGTGTGGGTTGTGCCAATGGATCAGGTTTGCCTTATTCTACTTGTTTGACTTTCCGGATCGGATTCTGGTTCAAACTGATACTGCAGAACTGATGCCATTGTAAGATCAGGTACAGCAATGTGAGGGCAGAACTTGTAATAGGATGTAGCTCTGGTGGGTGACCAGTCAGAGCAGATAGAATGAGTTGACCAATCAGAGCACTCTGGGCATATTGGGAGGCAGGCCTTAAAGACACAGGAGCGCTAACAGAATGTTTCAGCCAGAGGGTAAATACACATTTACAGAATTATATTGTGTTTTGGGAAAACTGAAGCATGTAAATCTAAACATAAAATAAAAAAAACATGAACAAAATAGCCCCCCTGGTCTTTAATGGTCTTTATTGTACCTGATTATTAGAAATTACAATTAACAGACATTTCCATTACCTTCTGTGGCCACTAGATTACACTGTCTCTACACTGTTACACTGTTTCTCTACAGGTCAGTGCTGAAATTTGCCCTGTATAGATTATAATTGATCGTTTTGCAGATATGTTATGTTTATCTATATATTAAATATGTATATATGAAACTATACTATAATATATATCATATTTACACTATTAAACTGTAGCATTATCCTTTTTTTAGCTTTATGTTTGTATATTAGTGTCTGACTGAATTTCTAATGCCTCCCTAGATAGTTTTACTACAGAGGTTTGCAATTAATTGGTTTTACACCCAAATACTGCACTGTGTGTTCAATAGGGATCCTGCTGGGATTCGGCCTTTACCAGATTCAGGGTCCTAAACGCTTGTATTTTGAAAAGCTGACCGCGCCTCGGCCATATTGCGTAGGACGTAGCGTGGTAGGGTTCACGCCTCCGGCTCGATTCCAAATCGCGAAACCTTGCCCCAATGTCCCCTACCATCACCACCGGAGGTAAGGCACGACACGCATCACTTATGAAAGACAGGCTGTTCGACATTATTACTGTATAGTACTGAATGAATCTGTAGTTAAATATAAAGTTCATAGCTTAAATGCTGCGCACTTAACGTCTCCAGAGGAAAGAGACTCCCTAGTAAGTAGCTAGCGGCAGTAAGGGAAGGTGAGGTTGGGACAGAGCCCGGATCTGTAGAAATTAGTTCAGAACTGTGGCTTCAGGAGAAGGTGGAGCAGAAAAGCAGCAGCAGTGGAAAAAATCTGTGACAGAGCCAAATACTGGTAAGTCTCTAAACCTGGCGTCTCTCTAAAAGTTTTAAAGTTACTCTTTGGTCACAATTAAACTTGGGAGAGAGTAAGTGTTTCATATCAGTTGTTGGCTAACGCTAACGTTACTTGTGTCCAACGGCTGTTCGCGTAGTTAGTTAGCAGCCCGGGCTACACGAAAGCCGCAGGAAGTTAGTTAGCGGAGACTCCCGTCTCGCGTGGAGAGAAAGTTGATGGCTTTAAATAGGCGCTAGCTTTCTGCTTTCGCTTAGATTTGTGCTGCTAAAAACGAGAAAAGAAGCATGCTTTCAGCTTTATCCGCGGAGGGGAGATAAAGTTCTGCTGAACAGAGATTGACAGCGTTACTTGTCAAGTAGCTAAAAGCGCCCAGTTTGAACGACTCGACGATAAATACGGTATTGAACTCGATATAGCCCATTCTGAGGCCACGTTTCTACACCATATACTGCTTATTTGTTTTGAAATGTGTCTGGTGGTAATTTCCAACTCTACTAAAACGGCCAGACCTTGATTTTATAACATTTTGTAAAATAAAAGCCAAATTATCGTTTTTTCTATGTGGTCTGTCACCAAATCATTGAATTCACCCATAACAGACGGACTTCCGGTAAGAGTGGTGCTCGAATCATCACCCTAACCGAGAGAGCTCATTGGAGGTGTGTAAGGTCATTATTTATTTATTTATTGCTTGCTGGATTTGAGCATAGCCATGTGATTTTCCCTCCTCTTGATTGATAGACTGCCTTTTCCTTCTACATCTGCAGACCGTGGCTGGACTGATCAATCAGATATGTGTGCTTTGTATGAACTGGCAGGTTGTAACCGCAAGTGTAAGAGCAGCAGCTTGCTTCTGGGTTACTATAAGGAGAGCCGGCCACTCAGCGATAAGTAATAATACATGAGAAACCATGAGGCACTATTGATCTAGTGCTGTCAGGTTGTTGGGATGCTTCTTTTCCAGTTGCTTCCAAAGCACTCTTTCAGTGTGCTTGTCAGGCCCGCCAGAGGTTTTCCACTTATATTATTGTTATCCCAGACCCATTGTGGATGGCTGCCTGCTGCCAGACGTACAGCGACAGCTGCACTGCTCGGCCCAGTGGTGGCTGGGCCTCTGGGTATGCATTTGCACCATCTCCTCGAGAACCCGAAACGCAGAGGATCTGATTACAGGCCAGTTTGGCCAGTCAGCGTCTCCATCGTGGCGGAAAATTTTTCATTGTTGGCAGAAGTGGGCTCCAGTATGTTTAGGTAGCCGTCCACCTCCTGACCAAGCAGAGTGTTTTCATCAAATGTAAAGTTAGGGGCTCCATTTCAGCCTCTAATTACACAGACTATTAAAATGTCTTTGCCTCAGTTGAAACGATTGACCGGAACATTGGGGATACTGATGAACAGGGTGAAAATGAGCTTCTCTTGTGGCACCTTGTGTTCTCTTTCAAGGCTCCTAAAGCACGCCAGCTTTGACTAATTGATTAATGTAAATCGCTCTGTTAGGCTTTCTTAGACATCTCATGGCGTGCTGAGTGCGGTGGTGGTGGGCGTGGAAGACCGAGTGAAAGAGTGCAAGAGGAGGTTGTAGTGACCGCTTCTTGGCAGGGTGTAAAATGTATTGTGTGCTGTCCAAAAAGCCTTCACTGGCTCATCCAGCTGGCAGCCAGGCGTGTGTAAAATCATTTGTTAATCTGCTGAGGTCCTCCCTTCAGTGTGATGCATCTGTAGCAGGAAAAAACAGCATGCCGTTGTGGTTGTTTTTGGTCGTCTGTAGCTTTCTAAGACTGCAGCAAGCTGTAATTTTTCTGCTTTACTTGCATGCAGTGCCTGAGCTCACTAATGTGTTGTTTGTTAAACCTCCTAGGCCTGCCACTATTATGGAATTTCATCTTATTATCAAGTGCCATATTAAATGTCATTTCATGTCGGCAACTATCAATTATTTTTGATGTCAGGCAAATCTAAACATCTGTCCAGTGCCAAAATGATTTCAGCAAACAGTCTGCCAGTAACAATATGACACTGATCTCATTGTGCTTCCCTAACTATTACAGTACAAGCCTGAAGTGGCCAAAATCACTGATGAGCTATCTCGCTTCCTATTGGTGGTGCTTGGTGGTTCCCAACTGACCACAGAAACAACTCAACTGCAAATAATCAAACAGCTCTCACCGCTTCCCTCTAAAGGTGATTTAGCATGAAGTTCGAAATGAGAATTTATGATGTTTTTTGTAAGGCCCATGTTGTCTCAGCCCTACTGATGAAAACACACCTAGTTCATGGCCTGTTCTGTTGTAAATGTGATTATGAAACCTAATAGCAGCAGCAGCTGTTCAGAATGTATTTGGAAGGTCAAATAATGGCAGTCAGCTAAAATAATTACCTTCGGCCTGTTATGTAATAATTGTGACAGACCTGGTGTTTCCAAAGAATGTGGTCCAAACTGGAAGTGAAATGAACTAGTTGGGTTTCCTGTTTCTATCTCATGAGCCACTGAAATCATGATATGCCTACTTACTAAGTGGTTTCGGATCATTTAAAGCAATAGTCATTAAGCAAATAATGTTTTATAGATAAAATACTCTGAATGATTATTTTTAGTGCATCACCTGCAGTTTTCCTGTTTCTGTATGATCTGTAATGCCCTTGTTATGACCCCATCTTAACAACCTCAACCAATTAGATAATTTAATGCATTTTCTGCAAGGCTACCCAAACCATATCCTGTGAACTCTCTCCCACTCCACAACAGCTTTTGGAGGTGGTGTTCATATGAGAATCAGCCAGAATGCCATCTGGGATTAATGCCACAGAACAGACCACACAATACCCCAGTTACCCCAGTGAGTTTGAAACAGATGGACTCTTGGACTTATCATGTTAGTATGTTTAGACCCTATCACTGTAAATGCTAAATGTAAAAAAATGGCTGCTTTATTATTTTTAACTGTAATTACTTAAGAGATAGCCAGTGGTTGATGATGTAGTTGATGGTGTAGTTATTGCATGATAAAAGACTGAAGTGTTTAGGTGTTGCTGAGCTATTTTGTTTCATTTCTGCCTTTTATTCATTTTAACATTAGACAGAGTGTAAACACGTTTGTCTATATTGCTTTTCAAAGCTGATGCAGTCCCAGTTTCTACATGTGTTTTAATATTGCCAGTGGTATCAAGAGAAAATGCATGTAGAAAATATTTGACTTTTCCCAGTGCATCCCTGTTAAGGACTGGTAAAATTATACAGCATGGCAAGTATTAATATTTTATTATATATATGTAAAATAAGGTTTTTGTGACTGTTAGTCTGTGTCTCTGCTTGGCCATCCCATTTTGCTGATTGACATGAGATGAACAGACTAAAAACTTTATCTCATTAGATAAAACCAAAAAGATGTTGACAGATGTTCTTTTGTGACACAATTTGCAGTTGGAAAACAAAGAAGGAAATCGCCATGCATAGCAATATGAGTTATTGTAATACTCAGAATGTTGCAATGTTTTTTAAATCGCAGTAACAACATATGCTGCAGTATTTTGATATTGTGTCATGGTCATTGTTGAATCCTGCACATGATCTCTATATTTGATACTTGATACTATATTTGAAATTTTATAGTATTTAGAAAAAAATTTAGAAGCTGTTGTTAAAAGAATAAAAGACCCATACGCTATGATAGCTTCTTTTGACAGATGATCTAGCTAGTGAGCAACTGATATTCAAGAAGAAGATTAAATGAGAATTTGATATGCATAGTGAGGTCGTGCCTAAAATAAAATAGACTGCTTGTGCTGTAGACTGAAGTTACAGCTTTCAGTTCTGCAATAATTGGAAATATAGCTCAAGGTGAGAGTTGGCCATGTGTTTCAGGTTCTTTGAGAGAGGTCTAAATCTAAAGTCAGCCACTATTTAGACAAAACAGATTTCAGATAAAGCAGAGGATGAAAACAGCACAGGCTGTTTGGAATAGATTTTTTAGACAAGGGAAATTCCACCACTGAATGACGGAATATTCGTTATGAGAGCTGCTTCTTCTAATTGAGAAATTGTGGAAGTGAATGCTGAGCGGTACGGTACAGTATTGCGTACTTGAGTGTGGGACAATGTGAAAAAGTGCAATGTTTTCTCTCGATCACAGCACTTCCTGTTCTCGTTTCACTTTTCGGATTTACATCCTGTGTATCAGAGAGGAGACTTCATGCTGAGTTGATGGGGTTAGTCAGAAAGGAAGTACATTATGTGATATGCAAAGACTGTCCTGCTGATACTGAAGTTAAAGTAATATTGTGAAATATGAGGGTCTATTACTGGCTTTGGTATTTATAAGGATTACAGTTCTGTTGTCGGTTCAGCACATGACGCTGCACACATAATGCTCATAGCCTTTTTGCAGAGGCTGTGTTCTATCTTATAAACCTGCACCGAGCTTACTGTAAACCACAATGTTCCCAGACCTGATGGCCCAGCTGGCATGATCTTGACTGTAGCCTTGGCCCTTGAGCTGCCTGGATCTTCTCAGTGCTGCTGTGCTTTCATTGATTTCAGCAGCTGCTGGAACACTAAGATTTATGATGTTTTTGTCCATGGTAACAGTCTGTGAAACTGCTAACAGCATAATACGTGAAAGTCCAGCCATCTTTTTTTTTTTTTTTCCATGTCCAGTTTAAAAGCCAGCAAGGATGAAGACAGTGCAGTGGCACATAAAAATGAATCTAGTGTTTCTTTGTTTTGGCAGCAAAGAATCTCTCAATACTCCCCATCTCTCTTTTCTCCTCAATGACATAGTTGTTTAGATTTATGCAACTCGGCTCTTGCTTTTGTGTTTATTTGTTACTGCATGTTTATTTGGTCAAAAAGATTAGCCAAATACCAAGCACTTCTTTTCAGTGACGTCATGGTGCAGCTTCGTGATTGAGAGACTGGGTGACCCAGATATTCTTTTTAAGGAGCTAGAAGGATAAACAAAATCAGATCTCAATAATGCGAACTTTGGCTGGACATAATTATTCACACATTTTTGTTTGCGTGTAGAGCGGCTACAAACAAATCTTTTTGATATATCTGGAGATTTCTTTCCATTTAAACCTGGAAAAAAAATACAGAATGATGTTTAAATGTTCATAACAAAGTGAAAGGAAAGTTTTAGAAGAAGTATTCTAGAGTCTGCATTTTCAGGTGATATACAAATTGACGGAATGTTGGGACATTGACTATGTTAAGGGTTTTGTAGGCAATGGTCATGTTTATGCTGTCTTTTCTTTTCCACTGAAGCCGTGTTTAGACGACTGTCTGGTCAACTTGGTCTGTATATCAGAGGCTTTTGGATAAACCTGTGGCGTGTGTTTTGTCAAAAGAGGGGGATACTGAATACTAAGAAATAAAATTTGATTATTTTAGTGATTCTACTTTCCACCTAAATTGTTATGCTGGCAAATTGGGGTGAAAAATGGATGTCAGATGGAAGCATTTCCAGAAGTGCTCTCAGGCTTCACTATACTGGTAGAAACTGCTTCATAGTATCATAAAAATGGACCATTTCTGATTCCCCAAAGAACCTTTCAGTGGATGCTTCTATGAAGGTTTGTTTTAAAGGAACTTCTAGTAGAAAGTATGAAGAACCTCAACATAATGTTAAGGCCCCATCTAATTAGGAAACCATTAAAGAACCATTAGTAACCTTAATGTTTAAGAGCATGAGCTACTGAGAGTCAGACTAATGAAGCTGGACTGAAGATGTGAGCCCACTGATCTCACTAGATTTCTTAATGTTTTTTGGAGGAGCACAGAGGCAGCAGTCAACCAAAGCCCGATATTGTGGCAGGCTTAACAGTGATGTCTCAGAGCGGACTTGCTGATCAGTGAAGACCCTCTGTCTTCTTCTCGACTCCAAGACACGGCCCTTTTGTATCCTGCCGCTTTTGAGATTCGGAGTTCACAGCACAGAAGTGTCCATTCAGACTAGCGGCAGGCTGTAGGAAGAATTGTACGCCTCAGACTCCTACTCGTTTTTATGACCAGAAGTGGAGACCCTCTTTGAATACCAACCCCCATTCTGTTAACGCACCACAGCCTTTCTGTTGATCTCCACCTCCCTTCGCTTCACGCCTTCAAGTCCCTTATTAAAAAACAACACCAGCAAAAAACAAGACTTGGCTATTTGTAATGAGGGGACCCTTCCTTCTGTGTCATAATGGACTTTCAGGCTGGGAAAGGCTCAGAAGTCTCCCAGCAGATCACTTGCTAACTGGCCTGCTATCCAACTGCTAACAGATGTGTAAATAAGCACTGTATAAATGAGGCCTGTTGTTCAGGACGTGTGGGTCTGCTCTGTCTTGGTGCTGTGTTGAGTAGCACTGTGTGGTAGAAGAAGCAAGGCAGCCATTGTGGTGTTGGTCTTGTTGCCCCTTGCCCGCCCCCACCTTCAGTGCCCATATAAGGGCAAAATTGAGCCAGCCTCTCTGAAGACCAACTCAGCCCTCTGTCACATTTGCCAGAGCCCGAGGGAGACGCAGTTCTCTTAACCCAATTTTAGTTTTGTTTTTCTCCTCAGTCAAAACAGAGAGGTCTTTAAAAATGGGTATCTGAAACCGTGAGGTTTTGCCCGGCGGAGCTGCAATTGTGTAGGGTGGAGCAGCTTGTATCTTGGTTGGGTTTTATAATCTTTACACATCTCTTGAGAACAAATGTGTGTTATTCATTTCCGTTTCCAGTACAGAGAGAAAATGCGCCATATGGTATTCCATCAGTGGAGGTGATTAGCCTGCTTTAAGTCGTTCTGTGAATTTAGTAGCAAACAGAAACTCGGGACCCTATTGTCCTTCCAGCTAACGAGTGACACTTATTGTCTCCTCTTCCTTAACAAGCAGCTTTGGTATGGCTCGTGTGGCCTGCATGGCGTAGGTAGTTAAGTTGTAACTTGCAATCAAAGATCTTTTACCATTGTCTCGTAAAGTCTTCTGTGGTAGATTCCTTTTTGATGTTCATGACGAAATTAGTGAATGTTATTTAAAGACTCAGCATGAAACTCAGATGCACTGAAAACAACGCCCAAGTGCCAGTACGCAGGCCTCAGTATTTGGAATTGGACCAAGGTCCATAAGTCATACGGATATGCCCAGCATTCTTTTCTCTGTCCTATTTTATTTAGCCCAGCTCTTTGGCACTGGTCAGAGAGGTGTCTCTTTCTCGCTGTGAGTGTGTGCGTGCGCATGTGTGGAGATGTTTTGAATTCTTCAGCGCTTGAGGACATTCCCAGAAGTGCTCTTCTTAGGTCTACTTCCGCGAGCAGTCACTAAGAACGGCTGCCTTTTGTTTGGGGTGCAGAAAGGTTTTTTGTGGCAAACCACTTTTCATTTGTCATCTTGTAGAGGTCTATTACTAATGCTTACTTTCATGTTGGGTAGCCTGGTGTAGTCATTCAAGTTTGGGTACATGTGTAAGAGGGCTGGAATGACCACATTCAGTAGAGCCACTCAATAGGTATACATAAAATGAGAAATTGTCATGAGAAGTACTTATATACCAAGTCCACATAATTAGCCTTGTTTAATAGATTTGAATGCAGCACAGTTTATAAAATGCTGAATAAAAATAACAATATTGTTGTTGTTGTTATTATTATTATTATTATTATTATTGAATATTAATTAATATTAATTATTCATATTGTGACTTTGTGGTGAGGGTGTGGGGGGGCAGGGGGTTCTTTCTTTCTTTCTTTCTTTCTTTCTTTCTTTCTTCAACCTTGGGAATGTTTTTTGGATCAGCATTGTGCCTTTTTAAAATCGAACTATTCGTACAGACATTTTGGTTATTAAGCATTTCTTAAAATTAGTGTGTATGACAAGTGTTTCATGTTTAACCATATTTTCCTGATTGGTGTGGACCTCTGAGCAAGTTAGTTTTTAGTTTTTACTCACATAAAATGTATGGGGTGGGGTCAAAGTGGGGGGTGAAGTTCACTAGAATTAGAAAAGCTCTCATTTATTTGTTAAATATCATGAATTGTTAGGAAGGGCTTTTACTTTGACATGCTGAATCATTGTAGAGACACATTGGCCACATTTCACACCGGCAACCCTGTTTAATCTCTGTAAGCTTTGTCTGTAATGTGATCATTTAGAGTTGTCTCATGTATGTAGAGCATTTGGCTCCATTGATAAAAACTGAAAGTGAGAATCGCCGCATTTAAGCGATGGGAAGTGGATAACTTTGGTCAGAGCATGAAGGGACTTTTACTGAAATATGAAGCATCAGAGTTTTCTCTCGCTCAGAAAAAAATCCTCCAATATCACTCCAACTCACGAGCCAGGCAATCCTTTTTACCCCACACTGACATGAGTGATGTGGCAGTTACTGTTACAGCTCGCACACGACGGCTGTTCCTATAGAGCATCTGCGCTGCGGAGCTGTTCAGCAGATCTACATACTGGAAATTCTCACACATCACTATGAACATCTGCAGACATTACACAGAATCAGTGTCTTGCTGTCTGTTTTGGTTCAAGAGTGATAAAGAAGATGGGGTTAAAGGCGTTTGTGTGCCCGGTAGTTGTATAGCTTGGATTGTTGCTTTAGACCTAAACCTTCTGAAAACCCCCTGTGTACTATTTAACTAGATCTTCATTTAATGACGGCTCTAGGTTATATGATTATTGATATAAAGTATGTAGTGTCTTGTCCCTGCATTCAAGATATATCACAAGAAAGGGTCATAAGAGTAGGAGCGGACAAGGAGCAGAGCGGTTTCTCTTAGCGGGAAATGGAAAACCTGGAGCGTAGCTGGAGTGGAGAGATTTACGGAAACACTTTGAAAGAAGAGCCATTCCACTCCTTTCACGTGTTGTGGTCTGAATTTGATGTGTATCGTGTCTTAAGAACAGTATCAGCGATTAATCGGGAATGCGTGACCAGTACCAGAGCCATTAACATTAGTGATAATACTGTTCCACTATATCAGATCTGTGCATCACCAGTTCCAACTGGTCCGGATCCGATATACTGGGTTCAAATGCAAGAATATCATCACTGTATCGTAATGGAGCTTCAGCAAACTAAACCTGGAATAGCCCTCGTATGTTCTCTGTTGTTTTTCAGCAGATGGCCAGCAGCACAGTTTTATTTTTTATTTAGTAATTAGCAGTAGCATTGTTATTCTCCTTTTCACATTCCTGTAGTTCTCTCCTACATGTCTTAACAAGCAGGAATCCACCAGTTATGGTTGTGGGCTGCTGCTGACATTCTTCATATTTATTTTGGCTAAACATAAACCTTTATGAGAAGTTAAGAAAAATCAGGACTAAATGCACCAGGATTAGCACACCAGAGAAATATAATGCATTGTTTTTAAAGAGCCCGAGGGAAATACAGACATTTGTGTGTATGAAACCTTGCATATCAGGGCAACTCCACATTAATCAAATGAAAAAAATCCTCAGAGCATAATGCTTCTAGCTGTGCTGAGTCATGCAGTATTATTATTACGTTATCTGATACAATGCTGAGGCTGTGTGAAATCAATAAACAGCATATCTGCAAAATTGACTTGTCTCTTCTGCATTTAGACTAGCTTGATGTCTCTGAGCTGCTCCTAACAGTGGAGTGTGAGGCAGTTCAAAATGTCCCCGTAACAGCAAAGAGGCCTGTTGTAGACACAGAGACCAGAAATTGAAAGGTGTTTTTATTTTATTTATTTATTTATTTTCTCTCACTCTGTTATTGGCTTGACTGTAGTGCGAGCTGTATAGTAACGTTTTGTGGGTTGCACAAAATCTGTGCACATCTCTGGGTTCAAAGCAGCGGTACACGTTTAGGCCTGTAGATTATATATAGAGAGCCTGTGTAGCGCTACATGTCACTAGATCACCTAATATTAGAAGTGAGGCGCCGCATACTGGCCGTGCCTGGGGCTTACGCCTAATTTAAAATTGTCTATTGAAAAATCAGGTGGTTCTGAAAAAAACCAGCATGTGTTATTAATCCCGTTTTAGCGGCTCTTCTGTTTTCTGGAAAATCTTAATGAATGGAACTAACCAATATATCATTGTGACCGTTATGTATAATATGTGTGCTAGCATTTTAGAAAAACCCTGGTGAGGTTAAATTTCTGACGATGCATGACTGACTACCGACTATGCAAGATCCAGGAATCTAATGCCTGGGTGGGTTAGCTTTCAGCGTGTGTGCTGCCAGCTTGAGTCTGTGTCTTCATATCAGTATCTTTAGCTCTCTGACATTTCAGTTGTGCTTGCAGGAAAAAAACTTAAGGAAAAAGAAGTCTAATTTAATTGTTTTTATTATTGTGTTTCCACTGGATTACTTATCAATCCTATTTCCTCAGGTCAGCTCCTGGGTTAAATAAATAAATAAATAAAGCAACACACAGAGCAGCGTATTTTAGTGGTGTTAAATGGCTTTATTAGCTTACTACTTACAAATTTGATCTATACTAATACACACATGGGCACTTTATTGATTTATGATTTCTCTGTGTAGAGTGGTTCATCAGATCTCAGGGATGCTGCTCTTCTGCGTTCTCCATTTTATTTACTTGCATCGGACCGTGTGTTCTGATTTCCATCCGCAGTTGTTTACTCATGGGATTTCTGAATTTTACAGTTCATTGAATCTCTATGTTGCCTAACCTCTGGTTGAACTCTGAAGAGCTCCCTGAATTGCTGATGTGTCGCATTCACGTCAGAGTATGGGGGGGCTCAGATTGCAATTGCTATTTTTTCAGGTAGCACTTACAATTTGTAAATCTTCATGGGTCACATTTTTAAATTCCATGCCTTCATGTCTGTCAAGCCGTGGGATATGGATACGTAATGTCACGATGAAGGTCTCGTCTAGAATCAGCATAGAAATTGCATATGAATTCTACAGAAACACTGAAATGAATTGCATTGAACAGACATGCCAAAGCCCAGAGGAGCTGTGAAATTTCTTTCCTTTTTTTTTTTTTTTTTTTTAAACGATGTGGTCAGTGTCTCTTTGGGAACAGTTCACCATCTGCTGCTTCACAATGGGCTCTCTCACAAAGTCTGACCGTCCATCTGCAGCACAGAGAATGATGAAGTCAACTTTCCCCATCTACTGGACACTCACAGTAGTTTGTCACCACTGTTCTAGAATTGAGATGCTCTTGTTGTGTTGTGTTGTGTTGTGTTCAGTTCTCTAGCTTGTCTAATTGTAGTTCATGCTGATGCAGTGTCGAGATGTGCTAGCCTGGGCCGTGGAGTTGTTATGAATATTGCATGCTGCCTGTTGTATGGCTAATGGTCGTTTGAGAGCCCATCTGCCTCTTGCAGCCATCTAGCCCTGTTTTTAGAGGTAACAGCTGTCTGATGTCCACAACAACACCCTGACTGGAAGTGGTCGTTTTCTTGACCCCAGGCCAGGGAGAAGTGAGCACATTGAAGTGGTTGGCTTTACTAAAACTGCAGCGTTTGATCTGACCACAGACATTCCTGTTTGAAGAACTGGGAAATTTGGTTGAGGGCAGTAGTTTCTCCTTTGGCTTTGGTCAGGCACCTGGGAAACCTCTTTGAAATTGATCTGTTAGACACTCATTTACGAAGCTTTTAATGAATATCATATTTAAGGCTGCGCTAATTAGTTGGCAAAGTTGTTTACAACGGATTAAGACCTAGTAAATCTGGAAATCTGCCTGTAAATGTGAAGAAAATAAATAAAAGAGAAATATATTTTTAATAAATTTGTCAAACTGAGCTACAGTCCACCATGAGCTGGATTGCCACCATAAAGGGGCGTTGTGTAAGCCTGTTTGCAATTTTTAGCTACAGTAAGGAATAAGCATTAGCTAAAATAACAATAATAACACATATGCAGACTTATGTTGAAGCTGTTCAAGGAATATCATTTAAATGGATGAACATTTTAACATGCTAGTTTACTGGAAGGACCTACGAGGCAAAAAGCCTTCAGGGCTAATTTATGCAGCTTGTGATATTCTATAATGTATGCATGTACCTTAAGGGTAGAGTGATGCAAGTGACCTGCATACATGTCTGCTTTATGCTTCCTTGTAAGAAAATGCTCTCAGTACCTGCTTCTATTTTAAACATAATTGATAGGTTTCTTTCACTGTAGGCACACACAGATATGACTAAGTGAATTGCCAACCTCTTTAGGTTAGAGCTTTAAGGCTCTGTTAGTTAGACGTCACTTTGAAAATCAAAGCTTATAAAGCTGGTCGTGGTATTGGTTCCAAATACTTCCACATACTTCTGTTTTATCACAGGAAGTACAATCAGAAATCATTGTAATGGCAAAGGGAGGTAAACTCACTGCAGCACAGCAAGAATACACAAACTAAATGAGCACCAAGTTGCTGACTCGGTTTTCCGCTCCTTCCCGTAGTGTGAAAGTGCTATTAACTAACTAGGCTATATAGCTAATGTCAGCCCAGTGAAAGCAACATCGAAGCAGCAGTGTGTACGTTGAACTAACTGGTTTGTAACAGGTTTTTTTTTTTTTTTGTTGTTGTTTTTTTATTTTTTTATTTTCCCGTTTAAGGCATTCCTCAATTAATTATCATAATGTGTAGAAATAACAAGGTTTA
Organism: Prochilodus magdalenae; assembly: GCA_024036415.1. Classification (NCBI taxonomy): domain Eukaryota; kingdom Metazoa; phylum Chordata; class Actinopteri; order Characiformes; family Prochilodontidae; genus Prochilodus; species Prochilodus magdalenae. Next base: position 223,713 of record JAMWET010004648.1, on the reverse strand, counting down.
TGTCACGTCTAAGTTTAGATATCTACTGAGGCTTGCTAAACAGTTAGCCCCAGCCCATCCTGTCTGTTACACCACATCTGGCGTTAGAGGTGATGGAGTCACCGTGGCATTAAGTTCGCCTTATGAGCGGAAGAAGTAACAGGACACGTTGCAAACAAAAAATGTGACAAAATAACACCTAAAGAAGAGCTAACCTTAGTGTTGCTTTCTACTGTTGAAGATGCTCTTGCCGGCAAAATGGGTGAAGAACGGATGAACAGGGGGGCGAGGAATATGAATTTGACTTATTTGCTCCTGTGAGCTATGAGTTAGATAGCAGGACGTCTCATGGAATAGGCTGACATCTCAGTCCAGTGTAGGACAATAAATGCCGTAGTGATGTAAAAGGTAATAACCAAATGATAAAACTCCAGACCAATGGCGTCTGCTTGTCCCAAGGATATAAAAATATTGCAAGTGGCGATGTTAAATCTGTTTTAGGGGGCATTAGGGATGATGTCATATGCTAACGTTAAAATCTATGTACAGTCACAGAACCTCAAATGTGCTGCCATCTGTAAATCTAGTGCTAAATGCAGTCACCTTTGGCCAGTGATGTATGGGATGTGTGCTAGGCATTAAGGACATGCCTCACTCCAAACCATATAAACGGTGACAAACATGGGAAAGTAAGAAAACGGGAAAAGTAATGGGCTTACAAATAGAAATATTCAGTGAATGCAGTTTAGTGTTTGTTTGGAGACTTTATTAAACAATTAAATCTGAATTTAGAAATTTAGAAACTCTAAAATGCATTTCTTTTATTACTTGTATATTGCATAGGAATATGATTGTTGGGTTAGATGATTGTCTGAAAATGAGCATGGTTAACTGATCACAGACGTGTTCGGGAGTTGCTGCCCCAGTCATATTTTGTTTTAGGTTACAGCATCACTCAGGAATTACATAACCAGTGCAGCGTTCCTCCAGGACGAGCTCTGTGCTTATCGATGATGACTTCCACTTTTTGATTTTTTCCATCTTGTGGCATTGGCTCCGAAAGAGAGTTTTTAAAGAGCAGATGTAGTTCCTCTAGTTGCGGTGGTCCGTAACTGAGAATTACAATGCCAAAGAATTTCTCCATCTCTGGTTATGAGGATTTCAAACCGCACTTCTCCGTCTGTTTTGGCCCTTGGATGCAATGCTCCTGTACCCAGACTCCGCTGGCTGCCTCAAAGGAAAGCTGTCACTCAAATGTGCTTTCCTCTGTAATGACCCTGTTGCCATGGAGACAGTTGTCACGCTAACAGGAGGCAGGAGGCTGCAGGAAAGCTGTGGCGTTAATATGCATGTCAGGCAGTGCGTTCAGGAGAACAATGGAGAGCTTATTAGAGACAAATAATCATGGCAAGGCTCAGACTGAGGTCAGGGGTGGTAAAAATGTGCCCTATGTCCTGGACCTGAGGGCTCAAGAGTCACCCAGCTCGGCAGCTCCTGAATGAGGACCTTGTTTCTCAGGGGAAATTATATTTTCATACAGTTTCATGCACAAAGAAGTAATTCTGATATTACAGCACATGTTGCAGTGTTCTGCTTGTCAGGAGCCGCTCAGGTTCAGTTTGGTGAGCGTTCAGTGTGTAGGTTCTGACAGCTACGGAGAGCAGACTCTCTGCCTCATCGTTTCAGTTTAATCTCACAAGCCCGCGGCAGGCAGAACCTTTCTGGCCCAAATGCTGCAGTTTAAATGTGGAGCAGCCTGCGTTATTAAGGTCAATGGAAAATTCCATTGCGAGTTCTGAAAAACATGTTTGTTTCCTGGGGATTTAACTCTTCCTGGTTCCAGTACCTGAACCTGGCAAGAGGAAATACCGCAGATAAAATATCAACATCATCACGTAAAATAACTTTGTTCCTGCTGTTCATCACTGGTACAGAGGGAAAGTGTCAGCCCCCTGAGAGGCCACAGCGTTTAGCCATTGCTGTATTTAAGCAATAGAACAGACAGAGAGTGTGCTATCGTGAACAGCATCATAGCTGTGATTAGGATGCAGGAATGAGCTGGAAGTGAATACCTTTAGTCATCACAGCCATGATGTACGCCTCCTTTAGTGTTATGTTACTTTTATTACATATTTCTGAAAAATAAAAAGGTAAAGGGAGGAATCCCTGCAACGTTGTACTAAATGTGATTAATATGACCAGGTGTTTCCATATTTGCTAGATTAACCTGAGTGACCTTTTTGCTGGTTTCTGAAGCAAGTATTTCTAAAGAAGTGTGTTATATGGTATTTTGACACTGTTCAGGAACTAAACACAGTCTGCTGCTTTAAAGTTCTGTGGTCTTTTTTTTTTTTTTTTTGTCTGTGTAGGATGATGATGATGATGATTATTATAGCTGCCACACTGCAGTGTTTTCTTGGTCCAATTGACCAACTTATCAAACCTCACTCAAACTAAATCTCTGTTTCCATCAAATGTACATCATGCTGCTATATTTTCATTGTTTCACCCGTCCCTACTTTACCGTTAGCCACTAAGCGTCTACAAAGAAGAGGAACAGTGCCTGTATTGCTTTCTGTTGGCAATTTATCTGTCAGTGGTATGTGGAGTATTGTTGGAGTGCGTTGGAGGCCATTTCAGCAAAAGTGCAGAGGTGCCGTGATGAACGGCCATTCATCCAGCATGTGCATTTGAGAGCCACATGACCATATAAGGATGATTGGCTTTATGGCCAGGTCCCCGTGGGGTCTGTCTGTGCCTCTTCATCGCAGGCTCTCCTCACGCAGATGAGCTGTGTTGGGCACTCCAGGACTAGCCGTGAGCTTTCCCGGAGTGTGGGGGAGGGGAGGGAGGGTGAGGACTATGAGCACTGACAGATGGAAGGCGAAGTGGAGTGAAAGAGCTGTCTTTTATCTCTCTTGCTCATCTTTCAAGTCCACATTTGTTAATGCAGTTGGTCTGCTGCCATCCGTCAAGGTGAAGGAGTCCGATAGATTAATTGAGAGTCTCCCATAGTCTGCAGAGATCACAGCTGGATGCTCTGGAGCCTGAGCACTGTCTGGAGTGAGTGTGTGAGTACCATTGCACGCTGTTGACAAAGGAAGTGGGCTTGTTTGGAGACGTACAGGACGATTAGGCCAGCACGTGCTGGCTTTTTGTAAGGCAGGCTCCTAGTAAGGTGAATTTCTCTTACTGTTAGGTTGTTTTTACCACAGATCTGGATCTCTTATGATCAGCTAGCAGGTTTCAAGCCACGGAACAACTAATTCTTTGTGGATGGGTGGCTTCTTTTAAAGAGCCTAGTCTTATTCACTTGTTGGTATAAAGAGTAGACCTATGACTGTAACTAAAATAAATGATCTTTTTTTTTTTTCTCCTTTATTAAAGTGCTAGATGAACTGTTTTGCTAGCATACAGTGGCCCCAGACCTGTACGGTATACAGCGTGTGCACATGTATTGTTTAAGGTCTTGTGACAACACGAGTCCTGACAGTGTCCTTAGGGAAATGGTGAATATGTCTGACTATTCATGCCCTGCAAAATGTGTTTGAGTTGCTATTGGCTCCCTTTACTGGACCCTCGCGTCACTCTGTTTTTAATAACCCAGTTAACATGGAGCAGCTGAGAAATGTGATCACGGTTCATCAGATTATGATTAAGTGATTATGATTAGGCACTGTAAAATTAGGACACTCATATCGCATTGTGAAAAGACGTTTGAAACCCATTGTTCCTTTTGCACAGCTTTCTGAAGCATTGCTGCACAGCTAAGGCTAATTAACCCTTTATCTTTTTTTGTAGAAATCAAGAATAAGCGGATGAAATAGAAGGGACACGCAAGTTTTCCTCCAGATAAGGTAAAGTTTTATTTCATGTTGGTATTTCCAGTATACTACTATCATACTGTGGTTCAGCAAATCAGCTTACATTTTGTTGCTGTCTACAAAAAAAAATGTATCTTCTCCCTCAATTTCTACTACATTTGTGCCCCACAGTCCTTTACACGGTGTGATAAATGACAGTGTGATCAATTAGAAGTGCTCTGTAATTACTAGGAATGAAATCGTATGTTAAATCTTACCTTTACATTCAAAGTTAAGAATGTTCTTGCCATCTTCTAAAATATTACTGTTTTAGAGATACTTCTTGTTTTTTTCTGTTTGTTTTTAACAGTACTTGTATGCACTCATGCATTTAATATATTTTTTTATATATATTTTTTTTATATTTATATATATATATATATATATATATATATATATATATATATATATATATATATATAGTTATATTTTAAGTATTATAGTGGTGAAGTTCAAAAGACTTTTTGCCGTATCCTTGTATGATATGCACTTAAATTAATGAAGGTTAGATAAACTCTCTCTCCTCTCTCTCTCTTGGTCTCTCTCTGTCTCTCTCTGTCTGTTTTTTATTTTTGTTTTAACTTGTGTAGTATCATATTCACATGAGAAGAACATGACAGCTCTTTCGATGACCTGTTATGTTTGTGTATCAATATATTAATATTTATTTATAATTTTTTTAAAATTAATTTTCAACGTAATTTTTTTTGTTTTGTGTAGATATTTTGCTAGATTTTACATTTCCTTATTTTTTTACACTCTTACCTAAACCAGTTAAAAACTGTAGGTAAATGTATTTCTCTGCAAGTAGGGGAATTAAAATCTGGTCTCTAGTGTGCAGGTTTATCCACTACACCATACAGTGGTGTTTAAAATGTTAAAAGGCAATTACCCAGCACTGTGCATTATTTTGTATGCAAGCTTGGTTGTAATTATTGACTATAATTCCAACCTGAATTTTGTCTGTGTATACAGTATCAGCCAACAATAAAATGTACACCCTTAACGCTTGGGGTAACTTGAGCAATCTAAAATAGACTTAATTTTTTAGAAGTTGTTTGATAATTAAATATCACACCTGAGTGTGAGATTAGGGTTGATTTAAAGATTTGCCACTCCAACTTCAATCATAACATGTGTAGCAATGACTGAAGAGAAGCATGTTATGATTTTAAGCTGACATAAATGCTGCCAAATTGACCCTTCCTTGTCGTGCCAGGTTACTGCCTGCTGTAGGGGCTGGTAGCTCCATTCCTTGAGGTTCTAGGACTGCAGGTTATACTTTTCTCTGTTCCAGCACATCTAGTTGACCACAACAACGTACTTATGGGGCCATACTTGAGTTTAGGTGTTCTTGGAGCTGGAAAAACTGGAGCATATGGAACATATTCTCCACTGAACCGTGCTGGCTCACTGGAACAGACCTAAATATGCAGCATTTACATAAAGCCTTACAGCAACTTTCAGTATGTTAGTGCTGAGTTACCATGACACTCACTGTAAAACAGTGAGACTGGGAATTACTTGTGTTTTAAATTCAAAAGAGCTGTCTGTTGTGCAAGTCATTTTAGTTGCATCAAATCACAGTGGGATGCAAGTGAAGGGCATTGTATAGGTCCTGTAACTGAACGCTGAGTGCATCTTTGTCTTCATGGTTAGCCTCATTGATGTATCGGTTTGACAATAATAAAGGTCCTACAGTTTTATCCACATTAGTAAAAATTCATATCTGTTGGCTTGTTTATTCTCTGAAATCTGATCATATCTGAGGATCTGTTTAGTATCAAAACGCTACAAGCTCAGCTTAAGCGGCATCATGGTTAAAACCGCAAAAGAATTGTGTACCAAAACATGTTGTAACACGAACTCTGTGGAGAGGAAACTTCCTGAAAAGTAAAGCTAATTAGCAAATATGAACAAACCTACTTAGAATGTTGCTGTTATTTACACCTTTCATTTCTTATGTTTGTTTTAGTTTAAGAAATTTAAAGGCTGATCATTTATCAATAAAGCCCTGATTTGAGGGTAATTTTAAAATATTTTCTCGTTTATAGTTATTTAGAAATGAAAAAAAAAATTCTTTTAATTTCATGCACCAAAGAGCATGCATGATGGCTTTTGGTGCTGCACATCAGGTTTAGACAATGTGTCTCTGGACAAGTTCACTATTTAAAGTTGGTGATGGGTTACAGCAACTGTTTCTGGCCTCCAACATGTACAGTCTGGCCTCTGTTATAGGACTGGCCGGTATGCCGACTTTAAGTTATATTGACATTTTAGACCAAATATAAAAAAAAATGTAAATACATAAATTCATGCCAGAGCGTTGCTCCTATGCTCCCCCCACCCCCTTCAGCTCTTTGCTTGATGCCACAATCGAGCCTTAGACACAGCCTTACACATCTTAGGATAAATTGTTAAACTTCTAAGGCTCGATTGTGGCAAGTTTGGTAGAAGATTGCATTTTACCCCATGAGACTAGATGCTACCGTGCCGTGCGAAGGAGAAAAGTTAAACACTGCGTTGAATTATAAAGTCCCGTCATTGTAATTACATTTTTCACCTGTTAACAAAACGAAAAATTAGTGCGCATGTGAAAGACTAGAATATCAGCTTCCAGTAGGCTTTACAAAGCATCAGGAAGTATTCACATCTCTAAAGCATTGTTTTTAAAATTCTAAAAGATCAATGCTGCATTGACTGTGAGAGCTAGTGAATAGCAGATTAGTCCTGCGGCTGTTCTTGTCTTGCTGTGAGCCAGTGAATGAGATGGGCGTTTCTCTTGGAGGCATTCTTGTCTCAGAAACTCCCTTCACTGCAATTTGACTCTATTGTTTAAGTTTACAGTGTGTGTTTAGATGTCTATTGGAATGAGATTTAAAAAAAAAAAAATGTAAAAAAATGATGATGATAAATTCAAGCTTGTAACAGCTCTCAGCAATATGTACTGACAAAAAGTATTTTTTAAAGGTCGTTACAGTTCCAATATATGTGAGATTTCACACAGTTTTCCAGAAAGTTGTTTCGGGACATGCCATTTCTGAGCCAAAAAAACGACAGGCTTATCAAAACGCACTGTCTTGTGCATCTGGAAACTGACCCAGTGTGTTGTTCTGCATAATTATATTTAAAATACAGCATAGTTCAGTGAAAATGTAAATAAAGTTATTTAGAATGGTCTGATGGGAGATACTAAACTGATCAAGTCACAGTTCTAGTCGTTGTGGTGGTGAATTAATATTTTAGGACGTCTGGTTCCTAAAACCAGAAACCCTATGAAGTTATTATATGAAGGGATTCTGCCCTGCCCTGAGACATGGGCATGTAACAAAGTCACACAGAACAATCTCAGATTTGTCTGCTTTTAATGACATACTCTGCGTCAGATTCATGAAATTTAGGTTTGACAGGCCGGCATTTGAGTGCAAATGATGAATCCGCTTCAGTGTGTAAAATCAAGCCACCACCTACTAGTAACGGTACCGTTTACATATCATTTGCATGAAACAAATAATTTATAGATATTTTGGTAGGCAGCCAAAATAACGACTGCATTCAGCAGCTTGTGAATGTTTGTTTTTTTTGTTTTGTTTTGTTTTAAAGTCAAATTATGTCATTGTTTTCCTAAGATAACAATTTATCCAAACATTGCTTTATTGGAGTGTATTGTTTATCTTTTTGGGCAGTCATTAGTATAAAATCCAAGTACAATTAATTTTGTTTTGTTTATAACAATTAAAATATATTTGTTTACATCATTGTGCCTGTAAAATCATCCAATTTTGTACTGGATTGCCAATCATAAATACATAGCAGTTATTTTCTAGTTTTACCTTTTATAATGTGTGTTTTTTTTATTTATTTATTTTTTTATTTTTTTATTACATACATGATGAGATGAAGAGATTCTTGTTTTTATTCTTTTACAGATTTAATATTTTATCAAATTAAAGATGAAATGTGTGTAGAGTTGTTGGTCATTTTGGTGTGTTCAAAAAAAAAAAAAAAAAAGACTACATTTACATGACTATCGTGTAGACATAGCAACCCCTGGTTCCCATTAGCACTGCTCTAAAGGAGTCTCTACAGTTAATCATTTCACATTAAACCAGTTTGAATGAATTTGTTTACAATTGAGCAAGTGAATAATGAGAACTCCTCTTTTAATATGATGCACTCGTAACTCAAAATGGAATTTTGTCTATTTAGGCCTCACAAGTTACACTTGCCAAAAATCTAGAGCTCCCCTGGCCTAGATGCATTAGGCAGGAAGTTGTCCTGAATAGTAACCCCTCACCAACTTTCCTTGTTCTCAAATTTATTACACAAATAACACCTGGATACGAAACAAACGCTCTCTAGTTCTGGACTCATTTGTACGTTTTTGGCTCTAGCGCGCTTATGAAGGGCATACTGTGAGTGCTGTCAGACTCGGGGAACATGTCGAAGGCTGTTATCCTCCCAAAACTGCCTGCCAAGGTCCTTCACTTCACAGGGTCACCTCATTAATGACAGGTCAAGTACTCAAAGCCTGTGTGCGTTCACTCGCAGGCGCGCTTGATTACAAACATGCCTTTCAACGTGTGTGTGTGTCTGGTTTTGTGTGAATGCATGCACGTGTCCTAGAACAGTCACCCTTCAACCTGCCACCTTCATGCATTCTTTAGTATAACTAATAGGCCGTACGCACATGGGTGTGCGTACAAAGCTTCCAAATTAGCACACTTATTTAGCATGCTCTGTCTGTAACTCTTTCTTACTTGTCTTGATCAAAAGTTGTTCTGGCAGCTAGAGTAGCAAAGGTGTGACAGGAAGTGTTTCTGAATCTGCAGCACCCTTGTAACATGGTTAACCACAGACAAAAGAAACATTGTCATCTTCACATCCTCTTCTGCAAGCATGTATCTTCAGACTTCACAAACATCACTCTCGGTGCTGATGGGCTGTTTTTCCCTGTGCCTCAGAGTTTGTGTTTATACACATGAGGCTATGGAATAGCTGATCTGATGGCTTTATACATAAACAGATCAGATGTTCGTGTAGAACCTATAGAGTAGCGATGTGTGATTTTAGTAGTGATGCCACGTGATTAGTCTAGGCTTAAGAGCATTCTTGATCTGTGAACCCAGCCCAAAACTGCAATAAATACTGAGGCAATGATGCAAAGTATTCATCAGTTTATGGAATGGTAGTTTTCCGTTCATTTATTGTTGTACTGTAGAATTTCTGATGTCCGTATTTTTTGAAAATGATCAACGTTCTACTTAAACCTTTAACCTCTCTAAATGCTCCTTCTTTGCAAAATGGAAAAAAGAATCAGTAAACCTTTTCAGAACCCACGGTGAGAACAGAAGTGGCGGTATTGAGTCTAAGAGAGTAGAAAAGGTATTACTGAGGATACTAATACATTTATTTAAAAAAAAATAAAACATTTTCATACACCTGTGTAGGTCACACTTACAGTTCAAAACTATCCCCAGGCTCCAAGTTCACTCAGACTTCATCTGGGTTACAGTACTTGCTAATGCTTGTTTTAATCTTTAGCCTTGAACAACAAGTAGCTTTACAGATCCATGTTGACTCTGATGACTTTTCTGCTGTTTAGCCTAGCCGAACTATTATTTAAAGTACTGTACAGTACCTGGTTTGGTGATTAAAGCCTAGTATGTAAAAATAAATATGAATGCATTCATGCTGTCGTTTATCATTTCGTTATAGTTTACAAAAAGAAGTCATGCATGTGTCGAGTCCTCCTCAGTATGTATAGTAACACTGTATGGACAAGCTTCGTTAGCTTGAGCATTATCTGAAGGGGCAAATGTCTTGGCTCTGACCTGCTGAATTAATGCCCAAGAGCTAAGTGTCCTGGGTTTGCGGGTTTGACTGGTTTTTGTAATCATGGTCTCCAGATTTCTGAATTGGTGTGAATAGTATTTTTTTTATTTTATTTTATTTTTTTTTTCCAGATTTTAGTCTGTTAGCACAAGCATTATGGATTTCAGGTTTGCCTGAGATGAAGAACTGACTTGTATAACATAAAAATAAATATTAAAGGTTTCTGAAGTTGCAAAAATTTCTCATTTAGAGGGACACTGGAAAACGTGTGTACAAACTGTGATTTGCCTCAGTACTAGTGCATAGTATTTGTAATTGTGCCCTCTACAGGAATTTAAAAGCTTTACACTCATTTTCAACACTACTTCAATGACTTTTTTTTTTTTTTTTGCATAGGCATTGAGCTGATAACTTGCAATGAAGCTGTCAGCGTCACTTATCTAACGTTTCTTAGCCTTGTTTACTTTAAGTCAAACCGTTGGCTATCTCATGTGGTCAAAACCAGTTCTGCTGCTTAACGACTACTGTTACTCAAAGATGCTGGTTTACATGATCACATTACGTTTCCTATTGAAACACGCGACTTTTAGTTATTCTGAAAACATTAACCTCATGTAATAAGGCAGCATGAATCATCCACACTTTGCGAGTTGCGCCTCAGTAGTCTTTTCCCTGGTTTATGCACACAAGGTGCTGTGGCTTCTGCACAGTATTTTATCAAACAGACTAAAAGAGTACACTGAGAGCATTTCATTCAGGCCTTTTTTCGCCCCAAAAAAGGAGGTTATGGATTTGCAGAAAAAGCTGGTCATAGTTTCCCTCAGAGCTTATCTGATACAGTGCTTCTAGCTTGTGCTAAAGAATGAAAGGTCTTTCTTTCATAGTGGGCATTTAGGATTTGGCATTACAATGATAACTACTGTCACACTACACTTCTGATCATGTCATGGATATCATCAGTACCTAAATAACCCTGGCAAACTGCATGTTCCATTACCAAGAGTGCAGAAGTAGTCCTGGTTAATTGGATGTAGTGCAGCTTATGAATTTTTATACATTCTAAGTAAAATTGTTGTATTCATTGCTTTTAAGATGAATCAAGTTAGCAGCTAATTAACCGAGCACAGTGTTCGGTGGTGGCTTTGAATCACATGCTGTTTGATGGAATTGTTTTATGTATTTTTTTACTTTTTATATTTATATATTTGTTTAAATCATTTCTTTTTATCATTTTATATCTTGATCAGGTTTGCTGGAATGGGTAATCTTCTAAAAGTCCTTACAAGAGAAATAGAGAACTATCCACATTTTTTCCTGGACTTTGAAAGTAAGTTTGAGTAAAGATGAAGTCAGAGGGGGAAGCGTGTTAACCACTGATCTATTTCCTTCACAGATGGAGGAACTGGAATGCCCTGTCTGAACACTGTTGTGGCACACGAGCTCTCTGTTTTTCTTGGTTAACACTGGTGAAAAACGTTTCATTGTGATTTTTGTAACTGCAGTAAAACTCATCATTTCACTTCTTAAACCTGCAGATTTGCAGGTCTGTGTTCACCAAGAAAAATAAAGGTCTATGTGAACGCGACGCCTCAAAGGCCTGTTATTTTACTGTACATGACATGCAACACCTCTTTTTTTGTTTTTTTCTCTCTCTGTCTCTCTGTCTCTCTTTGTTTTTCTCCTCTTGCTCTTCTCTTCCAGAAACCAAATGGGGAATCTTTTAAAAGTGCTCACTTGCACAGAACTTGATCAGGGGCCAAACTTTTTCCTTGACTTTGAAAGTGAGCAGAGCTTTTGCCTGGCCTGGTCTCGATGTCATTCCCGCTGGCTACTAACCTTCTGCATGTCTTATCCTTCCAATTGTGTGTGTTCCTGTGTGTAAATCCGCTCATCATAGTGCAACCGCAAAACGTGCATGAACATGCATTGCGTTAAACGATTACGTAAACTCCACTGAAAGAATTTTTCTCCTACAAGCTTTTGCATGTGCAAATACTTCTTGTGCAAATCAAACAATTGCAAGGTGATGGGTTGTGTGGTTTTGCATGTGTTTTGCACATGCAAATTCGTATAGTCCAATCCTAAAGACAAAAGCACAAGCACATCTAGTTAGAGCATCCGTTTGTTGTCTGCAACCTGAACTGTGCATGAGCAACTGAATTATGTGACTTATTCTGCTGATAACTGGCTGTAATGTGCTTTGTGATGCACAGCAAAAATTGCACAATGATGTGTCTTTACCTGCAGATACTACTTCATCCTGTCTGTATGTTCCCTCGGTTTGCATGGCATCTTTTTAAAACTCACTCTAAAAATCCCCACCTCTTTTAGTACTAACACTAATGCAGGTGTTATACAGATCTGGTAGATGTGACTCTGTTGTCCTTTCTGTTTTCAGTTTCTCACTACAACCCTGTGTTCAGTTTTGAAAATACCGATTGCAGTTTTGGCCCTGGAGGTTTGGTGTTCAGCACAGATCGGTCAAACACACGTTAAGAAGCATGTTATTAAACACACCTTATTAAACATTAACTGCCAGGATTAGGGTAAGCGTGTTTAGCACTATACGGACGGGGTTGGTTTTACATGGGCACAGGGTTACACACCGTTGTTGCCTATTGGTTGGTGACCCTGGCCGCATTCTCGGTACCGCAGAAAGTGCAGAACCCGTGGATAGAGTAGCTGTTTGCCGTGGAGATTTAGGTTATTTCCTAGTTTTGTTTGACGTGGAACTAAACAAACCTTCTTTAGCGTAACCACTCGAGTAGCTACCATCACAATGTGACGACTGTGGTGTTGGGACCACTGAAGTATTTGTGTGTCAGAGCTGCTGTTCCATTAGCTTGGGCCAATTAAATAATAAAACCTATATTGGACAGTGTCGGGGTTACAATAAACAGTATCAAGGTGGACGATCCTTGCAGCAAAATCACAATAATCAAACATGGGGTTCTAAATAATGTATGTAATAATGTAATTCAAGTTTTTGGTCATTTCTTAATTTTGGTCAGCACGATTGATTGATTGGCTTGGTATTATTGGTGGTCAGTAAACATTTATGCCAGCTTTTAATTGCATTGCATTTATTTGTATAGATTGTAGAGTAATTAGTACAGTTGTTTTTGTCCTGATTTAGTCCCATTCCAGTCCACAAAGTCATCCAATATCATATTAACAGACGTGCACTCCTATGTCAGTAAAAATTCCTGCAGCTTTTATTTTCCATAATAATATATACAAAAATGAATGAAGGTTTTATGGTGTGAATTGCTCCATAAAATTTGGTATGTCTAGTAGAAAATTAGCTGGCAAATGAAGTATTTGGAGGTATGTAAAATAAATGTATTTGCTATCACAGTCCTATAATTATATCATAACATCTGAAATGACCCAAAAGTGTTTGACTTTATGCGGTGATCCAAACTGTAAATTCCTGTGGCAATCGCACTTTTATTTAAGACATCTTGGTGGAACTTTGTAGGCATCCTGTGGAAAAATGACATGACTCCACCTCCCCATGTAAAACTAACCCTACTCAGGTAGTACTCTTCAGGGTATAAATGGCCTGACTGTGCAGGACACCACCTCTCCAGGACCTTAGTTGAATTCCTGTGTTCTAGATTTATATAGACATTTGTGAGTAGCTGAATCATTTGTACTGCATTAGTTAGGTTGGAGATTGTGAACCAGTGTTATTGATGGTTTATGGATTGGCTTATTGACGGGTGGTGGGGCGGGGGGGTGTAATTTTGTTTATTGCTTATGTTTTATCACTTCACATATTACCTGCTGCTAACTTAGCAGTTTTTATATGCCCGTTGTAAAACACTTTCTCTGCCTCTGTGTGTGTTAGACGCACAGCCGACAGACTGTGAACGAGAAGTGTGGAACCAAGTGAACGCCGTGCTCCAGGAGTCTGAGAGCATCCTGTCAGGCCTGCAAGCTTACAAGGGAGCAGGACAAGAGATACGAGATGTATGTAACACCTAAACACACCACATGCGCGCACACACACACACATGTACGTAGGGTTTACTTTTATAATATACAGGTCCATTCGTTCTTAGTATTTAATGTGTGACTGATCATATTTTAATTGGAATTGCCTTGTTAAACAGCATCAGTAGTGTTATTCGGTTATTTGACTGATAAGAGATTACTGTGATGCTTTTTGACATGCTTGTTTTTCTTCCACAAATCATTTGCATAATCTTTCTGCCTTTTCTATGTGGGAGTAAATCCCTCTTATTGGTTGCTTATTATTATGGTACATTTGTCTAGTCTAAATATGTTTTACGTTTAGCCACCCTTATAGATGTGTACATTTGGAAGAAACATGGGCTTATATTGTGTAATATAAAAGTTTTAATTTACTAGTAAAATTTTTTATATATATATATATATATATATATATATATATATATATATATATATATATTTATATATATAATAATATATATATATATATAATAATTTATTTATTTATTTATTTTGATTATGTCATGAATAAGGAAGTTATGGACTGTGTTTTGGATTTGCCCAACAGGCTATACAGAATCCTAACGATTTGCTGCTTCAGGAGAGAGCATGGAACTCGGTCTGTCCTCTTGTCATCCGTCTAAAGAAATTCTATGGCTTTTCATTGAAGCTAGGTATGTTTCCTGCCCCTGTACCTTCTGCTCCATTTAAAACTGTGACATGGCCCACACCTACCTGACAAGTTTTCTCTGTTCATCCATGCAGAGAAAGCTCTGCAGAGCTTGTTGGAGTCTCTGACCTGTCCGCCATGCACTCCCACTCAGCATCTGGAGAAGGAGCAGGCCCTCGCCAAGCAGTTCGCAGAGATCCTGCATTTCACCCTTCGCTTCGATGAACTCAAGGTGATTCCGCTTCACACACAAATGCATGATACAAGATGCTTGTCTTTCAGTAACATACAAACTAAGTGTAGCAAATTAAACATATTGTTTCGCTGTTTTGAAAAATTTGCTAATTTTAAACTTTTGTTGATTACTCAGATGAGAATTCCTGCCATCCAGAATGACTTCAGCTACTACAGAAGAACAATCAGTCGGAACAGAATAAATAATATGAATGTAAGGAATTCAGTTTAAGAGGGGAAAAGGAGACTCTCTGATCTTTGACACCAGTGCATTTACCCATGTTTTTCTTCTTTTCTGTAGTTGGACATTGAAAATGAAGTTAACAATGAGATGGCGAACCGAATGTCTCTCTTCTACGCTGAAGCCACTCCAATGCTGAAAACACTTAGTACAGCAACTACAAGCTTTGTGACCGAGGTAATTCTAATTTCAGAGATTTTGTCTGGGATGCTTAACATCAACTCATGAAGGCTGTAGCAGATGAGTTTAATTAGATGTGCTAAGCAACATAGAGAGGGCAATGTTTTTATCTGGATTTTACATTTTAAAAAATAAACTTATGGCTAAAATTTCAAAATGAACAAAACAAGTTGTCTTTTTAAAGGGTAAAAATCCCTTTGCTTAGTCCAGACTATAGAGATTGTAGAACCTGGAAGGCCATTAGCCCCTATTCATTTCAGTGAGGTTTGTGCACTTGTTTTATTGTAGCTACTGAATATATAGTTATTGATGCTAAGTAATAAGCCTAGGGGGTGTGGGCATTAAACCAGCACAGTCCAATACCTTCGACCCTCTGTGAATGATAATGGGCATCCCTGGGTTTAACACCTTCGCCTGTGTGTGTGTGTGTGTGTGTGTGTGTGTGTGTGTGTGTGTGTGTGTGTGTGTGTGTGTGTGTGTGTGTGTGTGTGTGTGTGTGTGTGTGTGTGTGTGGTGATTTTTGCATAATGGTGCATCACCTCTCCATTTAGAATAAGACATTGCCCCTGGAGAACACCACAGACTGCCTGAGCACCATGGCCAGTGTCTGCAAGGTCATGCTGGAGACGCCGTGAGTAATTCTGTTCACAGTCAATTCTATTCTAAATTCCTGTTCATTTTTCTACAGAGTTTTTACTGGTTTTGTGTTTAATTGCTCTGTGTATTTAAGGTTTGTTACGTTTGGCACTAAGTTTAAGTTTGAGAAGCTTAAGAGTTTTTAAGGGTAACAAAGTGTGATTTCTTTTTGTTATTTTTTAGTGAGTACACAAGCCGGTTTAACAGTGAAGACACACTGCTCTTCTGCATGCGGGTGATGGTGGGCGTCATAATTCTCTACGACCATGTGCATCCAAACGGTGCCTTCACCAAGTCCTCCAAAATTGATGTGAGACTCTCATGCTATGTTTAAAATTGGCATTTTGTAGTTTTATATTTTTGTGTGTGTGTATATGTGTGTGCATGTTTTTATAGACATTTGAAAGCCCACCATTGTTCTTCACAGATGAAAGGTTGCATAAAGGTCCTGAAAGATCAGCCAGCTGATAATGTTGAAGGTCTCCTTAATGCCTTGAAGTAAGTTTCGATCAATATTGGATTAACTTTTCATTTTTATAAATGTTTTATATAATATTTATTATATTTATTTAAATGTTTTTATATCATGTATATATTTTACAATTTTGCTATAAATATTAATAGCTCATAAAATGGAAAGCCAAGGGGACTGTTTTGAATTTGTCATATGATTTTATGTGTATTCTCCTGTTCAACCTACAGCAGTTTAGCTCTGCCCATTAGTGGAATAAGAATGTTTCAGCCATGTTAGTTAATGAATTACTTCTAGTAGTTACTCTTAAATTAAATATAATACAAGTACAGAATATTTGTGTTGTTGCTGCCAAAAAAAAAAAAAATCTCCAATATGGTAACTTAACAGACAAATTCAAAAACTTTTCCTAAGTTTTACAAATTTGGATTCCCACTAGGAGATGCAAAGACTAGTCTAGACAAGTTGAGTAGTATTGTTTGACGATGGACCTTTTAAGCTTGATATTAGTTAGACATTAAAGGCATGGACAAATCACAGAAGACGACAGGTAAGGAGCCTGGTCATTTCAGGTTAGCAATACAATGTTTGTTGAAAAAGGCACATTGCGCTGACCTGCCGAGTCATTCTAACAAGACTTGAAATATCAGATAGTGAACATTGTTAGCTCTGAAATAAAAACTTGTGTCTTGGAAGAGGATGCATAACATCCTATAGACCTGACATAGTCAGGTGCTCAGAATTTTTCTGGCTCTCCGGATCTCTGCTGTGGGCAAGGGGTCTCAGCAGGACCATTCAGGGTGCACCTAAGTCGAATACAAATATGCAAGATTCTTTTTAACCGTTTCTCTGAGGGTTAGAAATGGGATCCAGGACTTGTCATAAGGAACACATCAGTCTATAAGCCTCTGAATTTTGGCTTTGTCACAGATTTTTAAAGACAGATTTGTCACTCGTTGCGAAGGAGTACCTTTTCCTGCGTTTTTATTTATTATGTCATCAACGATCAGCTTTAATAATAAGTAATGCAACCCCTAATTCCCAGAAATTTTACACTTTCAAAATGTTACAGGGTTTTAATAAGACAGCAACAATGTATATGTTGGAAAGGTAGCATAGTAACACAAACTGTAGGATATGACCTGTGTAATATGAAAATAGACCAATGGGCTCTTGGGCTTCTGCCTGGGCTCCTTAGAACACACTTATAAGATAATGCATTTCCTTCTCTCTCCCCATTTCTGTTCCAGATTCACCACAAAACATCTGAATGATGAATCCACTCCAAAAAATATCAGAACAATGCTCCAGTAACCCCGCCCCCCCCCCCTTTTTTTTTCTTTTTTTTTCTTTTTTTTTTTTTTTTAAGCGAAGAGGATCAATGTACAGACCTCAAAAGATGTATATGTTTACATTTATTTAAGGACTTGATGTTAATACTTGTGTGTATTTACATAGCCATTCCCTCCAAGTTACTGCAATGTAAAGAAGATTTACCTTTATTCAGAACTGAAAAAATTGCCTATACTGTCTGTCAAAAGCACAAATTAATGAAACCACGCAGCCTTACGAATGCTCATGATATCATTCTCAATGTTGCTTTCAAATCAAATGCGGTGTTCATTGTAACCAAAGGGGCTGATGTGTTGTGGGAGGGGGTGTATTCAGGTGAAGTGTTGTGTGGGGTGCGGTTATGCAGTGAGAGGTTAAGACAAGTGTTCACTGAGTGAGTAAAAGCTGTCTGTGCTTTTGTCCTGATTGAAAGGTGAGCAGACAGTAAACCCAGAGGAAGAAGTGATGTTACCAAAAGCATATTTTTCTTTTCTTTTTTCTTTTTTTTTTTATATTGTGGTTTGATCATTTTTTTGTTGTATTCTTTTTCTATATGTGATGTGTGCTCTTGTTGTTTGTGTGCCTGTGTCTCTAACACACATTCATTACTCATCACCACAGCTTTAAAATTTGAAATAAAAAGACATTTTGAGTATATTTTAAGTGGGAGCAACTGGGTGTTTCTTAACCACATACCTGCAAGTCATAGTAAACTCGTGAGTATCAAGAGACCTTGATACAAATGTTTTCAGATGCTCAATGTAGTAACAGGGTTGAGAGAACAGTATGACTCCCAGATTATACAGGTCGCAGTATGTCGTCAGGAAGCACATAACCAAGTCTGTTTCAGATAACTGGCAACCCACCATCGGCATGTCTTATCAGACAACTTCCCATTTCTTTTTCTTGAGCTGTCCAGTTTCATTCACGTCCAGAGCCTGTGCCCACTGTAGCCTCAGTTGACAGGAGTGGAATTCTCTGCCGTAGCCCATCCACTTAAGGGTTAAATGGCTTGTGTGTTGGAGTGTGTTCTGATCGCTGCTGTATTCAAATTACTGTAGCCTTTCCTGTCAGCTGAAACAAGTCTGGCCATTGTCCTCATACCTTTCTCATCATCGAGATGTTTATGCCTACAGAACTGCAGCTTGCTGGATGATCTTGTTTTCCACACCCTTCTGTGTAGGCTCATGTGTTTCAAACCAAACATTTGCCAAAATTTTCATTTATAGGTTGTTTTTTTTCCCTGTCCATCACCAATCTGGATATGGCAATAATTGGATTTGGACTGTAAGTCTAAGCAAGGCTTTTCTCAAGCTCTTGATGTGTGTGTCTGCATGATGTTTTACACTGCTGTCACATGATTGGTTGGGTAATTGTATGATTTGGCAGGTGTACAGGTGTTGTGGCTTCATATTTCCCGCTTCAAAGCATTCATGAAGTTTCTTCTTTTGGAGGTTGGAAAAAGAATGAACACCCCCCAGTTCCCACTTCCTCGTGAATGCATCGCTAGGCATGCGGTTTGCACAATGCTAATTGATTGGGCGTTCGCTCCATTACTGGTTTGTCTTGTAGTTTTAGCTCTACAGAAGTAACCTACAGAGGTAAAGTCCAGACACTCTACATGACTTTACTGACCACCTACATATTGGGAATAGATGTAATGTGTAAATTAGATTGCTCCCCAAACTTCTGCTTTTTAGAATAATGAAATTAGATTAGATTTAGATTTTAGATTTTGATCCCTTGTTGATCCCACAGTGGGGAAATGTAGTCTCCGCATTTAACCCATCCATGAAGTGAAACACCCACAAACACACTCACTAGTGAGCACACTTACCCGGAGCAGTGGGCAGCCCAATCCACGGCGCCCGGGGAGCAGTTGGGGGTTAGGTGCCTTGCTCAAGGGCACCTCAGTCTTTACTGTCAGTCCAGAGAATCGAACCAGCAACCCTCCTCATTTCTCTAAGTCATATCTCTAAATATCTGTTAAGCTTTATTAGATGTGAACAGCAGCATATTATGATTGTAATGTTTAAAAAGATGGTCCAGTGACATTTGGGAATAGGGAACCCCAGTTGTAGGTATTTGTTGACATGCGTTAATTGGCTGTAAAATATGACTCATGAATCACCCTGGCATTTAATTTTCTGAACACTTGATGGCAGCATTTCACCTTTATGTTAAGGCCTGTTACCTGACAGTTCAAATGGAAATGACGTCCACCCAAAGAGAACACAATATCTTCCTACTCTATGGTGTTCAGTGATGTCTGTAATAAGGTTCTGCTTTGTAGCCCAGTACTTTGATAGTATGAATTGTGACACCAGTTTTGCTTCTTGGGCCAGCAGTTGTGTTCACTCCTGCTGAAATGCAGCAGTGATGGATGAATGCAGTGCTATCCATGTCAGCTAAGGTGGTGTTATTCTCCCAAATCACTGCAGATGGAACATTGTTGTGAAGAGGGCTATAGCCACGTGACGGCGAACAGAACGACATTTGGAAGCAAACCCCCTTTCTTAAAAGGCGCAGCACAGCGTTACCATGAAGCATATTTTAAATGAGCTGCACTTTCAGTGTCTCTTGTTCTGTTGCTGCCACTTTTCCTTTTTACCCCCTCCTATAGCTTACTAGATTGATGTGAGTTTTTTTATTTTTATTTTTTTTCCTTGTCCTAGGTTATTAAAAGCACTTGGCCACGTCTCCCTCCCACCCAAATTCACCACTCAGCTTTCCTTTCTGCCAACAATCTCAGAAGTTAAAATTTCAAAAATGCTTTACGGGTTCTCTCTTGGACATGAGAAATAATGGGTTTCCAGGCTCTAGCCGCTGTAGAGACTCCAGTGGGGGAGCATGAAGAATGGCTGCAGCACTGGTAAACGATAAGGGACCAAAAGACGCATTGAACTCCTCCCTAGTGGTCTTGCTGCATAACCTGCTGCTGTAGATAGTCTACCTCTGTACGTGCAGAGCCCTGATACAGGCAACCCTATTTTTAAAACGTTTAGAGATGTACAATAATATCAGAATCATATTTTTAAAAACTGCAGATTTGCCTTAAAGTAAATTGCTGCCGTCAGGTTGATTATTTAGATTTGCATTGTTCATGGGTTTGTTCTCCAGAAGGCCATAATGTCTAGGAGATGCTAAAACATCTCAGTTTTATTCACTGCAGCATTAACTTCATTAGTAACACTGTAGAAGGCATTGTAATGTTAGTGTCAGTTTCGTAATGTATCAGGTCTTGACATTGGCCCGGGATTTCTATAATGATGCATCCCAAAATGACCCTCTCACTATGGGGTTGTCCAATAGGTTAGGCTCTGTCCGAGGGCTGTGCATGGTTTAGAGTTATAGGCCTCAGAAGATTACTAACATAGTCGATGTGACAGCCCTACAGTTTAGCTGCAACTTTATGAAAATAGTTTTCTTCTGTGGCTGTGTTTTCAGCGTCAGCCTTTCAGTGCTGCTTGAATGCCTCCTCTATACAATCTGTTCCACAGTACATTAGGCCCATGTAATGCCGACACTCTACTGTAGGTATTGTGATGAAGTAGAGTCGCACGGCAGTGAAACTGCTGTGGAGAAAAGAGATGTGGTGCGGAACTTCAGACGGCCAAGTAGCTTCAAACTGAAAAGATTCCTGAGACACTGATAGCAGCATGGTCGTCTTTTGTCTCCCAGTCCATGCGCAGACTAGAGCAAAGCCTGATGATGATTGGCGTTGTGCTCCAGTAGAGATTTAAATAGCGTAGGCCTGGGACTGTGTTGCCTTTCAAGTGCAGCACTCGCAGCTTTGCCTCTCGCCTGTGAAATTTTGAAACATCTTTGTGGATAGCTGAACTTCAGTGGTCAACTGTGCTTTGTAGAGTAATCCAAAATATGGAGGAAATGATTTTAAAGTGGCCACTGGAAGGCTGCACATACGTAAATTTCCTAGTCCTCAAAAGCCATTTCCTGGCCTCCCGGTCCAATATCACATTGTTTGTAAAATATAATTATTTAATTGGTGTATTTCATGATTGTAAACATGTCGGTTGAAAATCTCTCATAGGTGTTTATTTGGACTAAGATCGGGTGAAGGCCATAGCAGGTGATTTGTACTTACCACCCCTTAACAAATTGCCCTCAGAATTGTGCCAGGGAAGGTATCCACCAAATCTGACCCAACTGTACAGTTCTTTGATGAGAGTGGCTGAGTGCCAGCTGTTATTTGTGCTTGTGGAGGTTTTACATGCATTTCAGTCACAAGTGACTTTAAACCATGCCACCCACTGGACACACTCACTGCTCAAACATTCAGGGCTGTACTGTTCTCTTGGTGTACTTCACACATGCACTTGCCCACTTGGTGAATCATGAGTTCCATCATGGCTCCACAGGGTGTGCCTGGGTATCTGATTATGTCCGGTATAAACAATCTCAGTGTCCTGAACAGTTGCTCTTATTTTTTTATTTACCTTATAAACTACATTAACGATGACGGTTTTTGAATGTGCATATTAGGCCGTAATTTGCAGCCCTATATAGGGTTGTTGCTTTAGTTCTTACATGAATGTGTAGCTTGCATGTGTGCATTGTAGGTATATAGCCTTTCTGTACAGTATATCCAGATTATCCGCCACGATGTATTGTTATTTAGCAGGTGGAGTATTTCTCAGCACAACAGTGGCTTATAGTATACTGCAGTGAAATGCTGGAGGTGCACTGATACTGCCAACTCTGTATTGATATGCTCTGAGAACAGCCAGCAGAAAGGAGATCTTTTTGGCCATTCTGTGTTTTCTTGTGCTTCCTGAGGTGAACAGCTTGAATGATAAGATTTCCCTTCGCGACCTCGGAGTTGTGCTGAATGCAGCATTAGTGGAAATCATGTCTGAATCCCAAATGGCTTCCTGTTCAACTTGCGCTGCACTATTTTGATGCAGAAGCCATTATTTCATGAGCTGTGTTGTGGACTATAGAGGGAATCGGGAGTCATTTGGGATTTCAGCCCCTACCTTAATCAGATTATGTTAATTATACTAAAGCTAATGTATTTGTTTGGAGCAGATCTGGGTAAAGCCTGGGCCTGTGCTCAGGTTGCATTGTGACCTTTATAATCCCAGCAGCTGGCCATTCATTTTGTATATGCCTCATAATGGGAGCAGTTAATGCTTAAAAATTCATATTCCAGCACATTATAAATAGTTCTTAGTCCCTCCCAAGCCGAGGTTGAACGCTGTCCAGTTAAGCTATTAGAGCAAGGCTGAACAGATAGGAAAATGTGCATGTGTCAATGACAAACACTCATCCTGGGCGGTAATGTCAGGATTCTGAAATGGTTGGAGGAGAGCGAGATCTACGTAGCTGGCTTAGTGATTTTATTAATGTCTTTTTCTTAACTGGATTGCTGGGCATTTAGGACAATCATCAGGAAAAGGTTGAATGGAACTATCAGCCTGCCTTGGATTTAATTGATTGGCTGTTTGGTATCCAAATTTAGGTTGGACTGGAGCTATGAAGCTAGCATTACCAAACACCAGCAGTCAGTAGTCACCAAAATCTTTTCTCTAAATACCTCCCCAAAAGTCCTCTCCACCTGCTGAACTCCTTCCATAACAAACCTTGTCTGTATTAATATCATGCAAACGCATACATGTGGTTTAGACCACAATATGACTTACAGTAGGCTAAACAAACGAACAACCCTTCACAGCCTAGTTGTTGTGCAGACTGTGGGCTGTCATTGTGAACGACAGCTCTTCACCAAACCAACTCCTCTGCACATGTGCACACAATGTGCCAGCTCTATGGAGTATGTCACTATTTCTGTTTTCTTTTGATTAGTAACTGTAAGTTGAATTAGAAACAGAAACAGCAGAAATCACAAGCATGACTTAGCATATGGGTGTCTGTGTGATTTGTGTGAATGTGGAGTGGGATTCTGAGGAGAAGGCGAATTTGGCACAGCTCTTGTTGTGTCAGAAACAACCACCTACAGTGTTCAGCTACACAGTGAAGTTTTCGGGCATTTTTATAGTTCACAGTAAGCCATATTGGGCTCTAGGCCACATGGGCTAGTATGGGCAATCTTAATGAAGATCTGAATATGGTTTAAGTGAGATGGTCATGTATGTGAAGAAAATATTTGGATGACTGTTTGTTGCTGGTGTTTTTAGCAACAGTAGCTTCATAGCTCCCGCTCTAAAATACAGCCTGGTTTGGACAGATCTAACATCTAATGAACGATTAGTGTGATCTGTGCCTTGATACAAACTTTCAGAAGACCTCAGGAGATGTATTATAGAGAAACATGAAGCTGGTAACGGCTGCAAAAAGAATTGCTAAAGACCTGGGTGTACCTCAAACTGCAGATGCCTCTGTTCATGTGTCGACTATCAGGAAAAACACTGAACAAGAACAATGTTCATGGATGGACACCACTAAGAAGCTGCTGCTATACAAAAAAAAAATCTTGTGGCCTGTCAAGTTTGCCCAACACCACCTGGATGGACCACAATGGATGTTCCAAATGAGTCCAAGGTGGAACTCTTCAGCACAAACGCACCAGGCTAGGTTTGGAGGAAAAAGGACACTGTACATCATCACCACAACCTCATCTCCGTTGTAAAGCATGGTGAAAGGAGCATAGTGGTGTGTGGCTGCTTTACTGCCTCAGGTCCTAGACACCTTAACCTAACTGAGGGAGCAATAGATTCAAAGGTGCTTTAAAACATTGTACAGCAGAATCGAGGGGCAGCAGTCCTTAAGCTCAGGCTGAAAAGACTTTGGGTGTTGCAAGAAGACAATAACCCAAGAGAAAATCACTTAAAGTGTGATTGATGAAGATTTGTGTTTTGGAATGACCAAATCTGACCTAATCATTACCCACCGTATTGGATGCTGTGGTGTGACCTGAATACAAGCTATACAAGAATACTGATGAACCGATACACCTTTGCAGGGAGGAACAGGCCACAATTCTTCCTCAGTGTTGTGCAAATCTTATTTGTAGCTATAGGTAACATACCAAATAGGATCCACTTACTGTTTCTGGCCTACACGCTGGATGGTATTCGCTCATCTAAACCACTTCATGTTTCTGGGTCTCTCAGGGGGCTGGAGCCTATCCCAGTGCTGACTTGGCAGAAGGTGAGAAACACCATGGACAGGTCGTCAAATCATTGGAGGGCAGACACACAGACATGCACATTCACACCTCGGGCAATTTAGTGTCTCCAATTCATCTGACTGAAGGTTTCTGGACTGTGAGAGTAAATCCACAGACATGAGGAGAACATGCAAACGCCACAAAAAAAGAATCCTGGATGCTGTAGGTGGGATTCAAATACAGGCCCTACTTGTTGTGAGGCACCAGCCCCCACACACTATCCCACCATTGTGCCCTGGTTGTTACTCAGTGTATTCAATACAAAAGATGAAAAGTACAACTGTTTGTTCCTAATTGTGACTTATAATTATGGGCAGCATTTTATTAGTAATTGATGTAGAAACCCAGGTCATTCCTAAACGTTCACTTACTTCCTCTTGCAGCTGTATATGCATATCGTCGCTGTCCAATGAAAAACATGCATCTCCATTTTTGTCCATTTTGACTTTTATGCATCATTTGAAAACAGCAGCTGTCGTTTACACTGTGTGAGATCTGCATGATGAATAGACCAACAGAAATGGCCCAGAAGTGCTTGGAAAGATGTCTGGTTCCATTGACTTACATTAAAATTGAATGTAAGTGAGGTTTTTGGCTACTCCTGTAAAGTTGCCATTTTGGAGATACTTGTTTTTCTTTGGACAGCAACGATATGTGGACTCGGTTCCAGCTTTGTAAAATTTGTATAAATGAGTAAACATTCTCTTTGAAACAAGCATGACACCCCAGGCAGGGAGCAGGCCTATTTCAGAGGAAATTGAATGCATGGATTCGCCCATCAGTGGGGGGGGCAGAGGTTGCTGTTATACACACTGTCAGCCATAAAAATGCAGAAAATGGGAGAAAAAGGACATTTCAGGATGTTTCCGATGCTGCGTTTGAAATTCAGATCACATGCTGAGACCTGGCAAGCAGAATGTATGTAAAATAAGAAAAGCTGAACTAAAGTCTCCACGGACTGAGGAATATATCAATAAGCACTTTGATCTTTGGGCTCTAGGTTGCCTAACCAATGGTTTTCTTCTGTGTTCTACGTAAAGCTGGCTTTAGGGATGCTGTCTGTCATAATAATGAGTCTGCATAAGCTAACGTAGTCTTTCCTGAGTAGCATGTGTGGTTCATGATGTGGTTCTGAGCTATAGTGGAGGATGGTGGAAAAGTGCTCTCCTTTAACCACCTATTTCGATTAGGCCTCCTGCAAACCAGGCTCCAACTATTAGTTCAGGATTTTGCTTTTAACAAAAGCTTGACAGAACAACCACTTAGCTTTCTTTGTGCACAAGAAAATCACTAGGCTTTGGGAATCTGTTGAATTTGTAGCGCAAAGTCCATTAGCACTAATATAATAATAGCATTTCCCTGCACTTCATCGAAGAACAGAACATCTGACTCCAAACACACTTACAGTAGAAGGCAATGGGAAGACGTGCAGAGAAAAGGTAGATAGATAGATAGATAGATAGATAGATAGATAGATAGATAGATAGATAGATAGAGATTACGTTGTATTACACTGAGGTATTCCTGTAATAATAACCACCAACCATCGTATCTTAAATCCACAGGGTAAATGTTATGCAGACCCTTTCTTATGTTCCTACTAGAGCTTTAACTATGCAAAGGAAGAGTATTTGTATAATCCATCTGAAATTTACTTTGCATTAGTCACTTTGAGAATGTGCGCTCCTGCAGTTTATAGGGATCCTCCAGGACCGGAATCTAGCACAGTGTGGTGATCCCTCTGGTGTAATCTCCCTGATTTAACGGAGCTGTTAATAATAGATGTGTCAAACAATTGTGTTTGGCTCCAGACTTCCAGAACCAGACCAGAACTTCATGCCAAACAATCTGTAGTGTTTTGAATATATGCATGATGAACGTTGCTGTGGTAGACCAAACAGCGGTAATGTTACCAGTATATATAGCCAAGAAAGTGGTGATCATACTGCATGGGTTTTGGAATGTTAGAATAGATTATAACAAGATTATTAAAACATTGATACTAATAATTTAATAAAATTCCTTTTAATCATATGTACACACATACATGGGCTGTACTTCTTGACATAACCATACTGTATACTGTAAGTTTACATGAGAAAAATATGAATCGCCTTTGACCTAATACCTGTACCTAATAGCATGTTCCTAGCTGCACATTTCTGGAAGGATTGTACAGTTGGGTCAGATTTGGTGGATGCCATCCCTGGAACACTTCTAAAGTGAATTCCCTGTAGAGTGGGATTTTTGCCACTGCCGCTAATCCTGTATGACCATCCAATTCCATACACCTTCAAATTCAGCTACGTACTTCACACTATGGGCTTTGGCACACCCAAATGTAATCACTACTTTTAGCCAATCATTAACATCTGCTATGGACCCATTTTCCACACATCCAACAAGACATTCCCTGCATGGTACCGCCCCTTCTGAATCCCTTCCTAAATCCCCTCACTCTGCAGCTACTCATACCCCAATCATCCTCAACGTCATTTGCAGGAGTCCAAAATGATAGGGTGAATAATTCGGATGAGCTTATATATTGTCTCTATATTTGTTATGCTTCACTCTGATTTGTTTATGTTGACAATGAATTGCCTAATGTCGTAATGCACTCAATAATTTCTTTATTGAATCAATTTGTTGTGATGTCAGAGACCTGACAAGAGTCCAACTACAGTGTCTGTGGCCGCAGACTCAGTGTATTGTATAGCTATTGAGACATTAGCTTGATATGGTCATTGTCATATCCATCTGCTAATTCCCGGGTAAGCTAATACTGTAACGCATATCTATTTAAAATCGCACAAAAGTAAGAATTTTGCGAGGCGCCTTCTAGCTTAGCCTGGTTCGCAGTTGCATTCAAACTCAAAAACTCAAAAACTCAAGAAAACACAGCAAAGCACTCAAACACACAGTCTACTGAATAATAGATTCCCCTTTTTTCCCTGAAATATACATCAAAGGGACCCCAGCACATGCTCCAGCTGAAGTACAGAGCATTACATAACCTGGTGAATGCTACGTCCCCGACCTGGCCTGTTCAGTGGTGCATCCCCAGCTGGGTCTGCTGAATGGTACATCCTCAATTCCATCCTGAATCGTTGCGTAACTGTGAAGAAATGCACGTGGAGACCTTCGGGCCCTGACTTTGCTTTTGATTAAAACAAACTGCTTCCACCCCCAAGAGATGCCTCACACACTCCACTCACGCTCCTTCACTACTGTCAAGCGTTACATAATGCTCGCTAATTACCACCCCTCCCCCACTCCTCTCGTTTCTCCAGGATGGTAACGGCCATGTGTAATCGCTCAGTTAGATGGTGGACGGTGTTTGTGTGGAAATATGACACAGGGGGAAGCAGCTCTGTGCATCTGGTTGTGCAATGCTAAACAATGCACTGTTTAATTGTCTGGATATTAGTAGGCCTGCAGGTCAGTGATACAAGATGAATAAAACGCTGCCCCTAATGACACATTTGGCATCTGTACTGTACGGTTTCCCTTTTATTTTAGAAGAAATAATCACGATTATATTATTTAAAAAACTTAAGTAACTTAAGCTAAGCATAATTCCAGAACGTTTTAGGAAGTAGGTAAGTAAGTAAGCTTTATTTATATGGCACATTTAACACGACTGCATTGACCATAGTTCTGTACAAAGTAAAATAAGACATATAAGGCATAGAATAAAACATGCACATGAAATGAAAATCCATTGTAAAGAGATGATTTAAGTCTGGACCTAAAAGCTGAAAGAAATGGAGCTGATCTAATATCCAAAGGAAGACTGTTCCACAGCCTCAGTGCTGTGACTGAAAGTCTCAACCACCCCTAAGCTTCAGACGTGCCCAAGGCACAGTGAACAGTAAGTCATTAACAGTAAGTCATTAATACTGTATATGACTGTGCCTTCCCATGCGAGTTCAGATCCAACACATCTGACTCTGATATTCAGATGTTCCTGAAGACCTGCATTACCCAAACCAAGCTTGTCGATGGTAGATCATTGAGACCAGGACTTGGCATCCTCGCTCTAGACCAGTGGTCGTCAACCCTCCTCTTGGAAATCTAGCATTTGTAGATCTTCCCTTAGGAATCAAGGACAGGAAGTCACTGGGTGAATCAGTTGGGCCTGAGTAGGTTTGGAGGAGCTGAAGTCTTCAGGGAGCTGGATCTCCAGGAGAGGGGGTGGTGAGCAGAGCTATAGACCTGTCTACTGATCTTAATATATGTTCTTGTAGGTCCAGCTCTAAATCATCAGTCCTTTTTGTTTGTCTGTGCCCTATAGCCTGTAAAAGTCACGCCCGCATCCAGTCCGGCTGATCTACTGCCCTGGAGTGTTTAGTTTCAGTACAGCTGGCTCTGACCTTCAGGTACTCCTGAAGGTCTTTATTAACAGGAATCAGGTGCTTTAGAGTGAGGTTTGAACTGGACTCTCCAGGGCAGTAGATACACATGACCATCCCTGTTTCCTTTCTTTCAGCTTTCATCTTCGTACAGGAGAGGTGAAATTTTCCCCCAGGTAGGTTCAGCTGGAAATGATGCCAGCTTGGAACGTATCCCCCGCTGTGTGCTGCTGTAAATTTGAGCAGGAGGGGAAACAAGCCAGAGAATTGTGGTTTGCTCAGAGGCAGCTGCAGACGAATGTAACGGTGTGCATCGTCTTATTGGACCCATCAATTCCATCTGTTCACGCGTCAAGAAAACAGTATCCTGAATTACCATGTGTTTAGAGGCGGATCCGAATATTTAGTGGAAAATTAAGCAAATTTCTATTAATTCATTCTGAAAGTGAGATTGGATTAAATGAGGGCTATCAGGTTTACTCCATTAAACTGAAAAAAAGAATAGCATAAGAAGCAGAGCACGGTAAACACAGGTGTGTCTTTAAACCAGCCTGAAGTCAAAAACTGAGCTTTTTTTTTTTTTCCCTGTTAGTCCCTTTTCCTGGTCATATGAAGCATAATTCATCCTGCCATATCACAATACAGCCACCACCTGCCACCACCCCAAACTCAGATATCCTCCCTGATGACATATTTTACTCAGAAATGTCACTGTGTGAAGGCCAACCGCAGAACTTCAGATTCACATTGATTTTAAAGTCTTCCTATTTCATTTTTTTCCAATAAAGCATCTGGGCATTCTTGAATGGCCTGTTATTATTTAGTTATGCTCATTTGCACTGATTGATTAATTGTCAAAGTAATCCGCAGATTATTTGATTACTAATCCAAGTGTCATCGCAGCACAGCAGCATGTTATGGCAGCGCCGCAGTGCTAGCTTTAGGAAATCCCTGCATGATCTGGCCGGCATTGGTTGGGGTCTGCTTAGAGGAACTCACTGCAGTATGCTGGGGAGGGCATGGCTACCCCCCACCCCACCTCAACCCAACCCGCCCCCCCTCCATTCTACAGTCCTTTCTGATTGGTATGCGAGACCAGACGGCCTTGTTCTGCAGTGTGGCTTCCTGAACGCCGCCGCATGTCAGAGTGAAGAGGGGAGGCATACTGCAGTAGAGAGGGAGGAGGGGTGTGGCGCATGTGCATGTGAGAGAGAGAGAGCGAGGGAAAATGGTGGGGGGGAATACCATGGAAAGCACACACACATAAGCTGAGCACTGCACCAGGATTCCCTGTCTGGAGCGATCAAAGTCATGCGTCTTACAGTCAGGCTTTGTGTGAAAGTCATTTTGCCTGCTGCTGAATCACTGGGTCGCTCACAGGGAGAATGTTCCCTGCATCATGGCACAATGCAGGACGACTGAGCATCCTCATTTTGAATGCATTAGCATTATTAAGCATAACAGACACACCTTCTAATGAAGGAATTCTGCTACTTTAAGGTGTGCCTCTTACTGAAATAGACTCGTATAGTCTGTTGTATGATTATAGCATTTAAACATTTCCATGGAAAAACATTGTCTGTAGAACTGGAACATCAGTACCTGATCTCACAAATACTACTGTTACTGAATGCAGTCATAGCCTCACAGCAGTGTTCCAACAACTAGAGTAAAGCCTTCCCAGAAGGGTAGAGACGGTTACTGCAGCACAGGCAGACAGACTTCCTATGAATAGCCATGTTTAAAAAAAAAAAACAAGGGATGAGTAGACACAAGCGTTATGGCCAAAAGTATGTGGACACCCCTCCTAATTAATGCATCAAGCACGTAACCATGCAATCCATATAGACACCCAGTGGGCAATAGAATGGGTTGTACTGAAGACCTCAGTGACTTTAAATGAGGCACTGCCATAATTGTCTGCTAGATCTGCCCCAGTCAACTGTCATAGCTGTTATTGTGAAATGGTAGCTTCTGGAAGCAGCAGAAACAACAGAAGATGTACATTCACAGAGCAGGCCTGCCAGTTCTGCAGCGCTTCTAAATATCCATGATCCTCTGTTGCACCAGTTCCAAACTGTCTCTAGTAAGCACATCTGCACAAGAACGGTGCATCACAAGCTTCATGAAATGGGTTTCCATGGCAGAGCAGCTGCACACAAGCCTGAGATCAATATGCACAATGCCAAGCTTCAGTTTTAGTGATGTAAAGCATGCTGCCACTGGAGCTTAGGAAACATGTTCTCTGGACTGATGAGTCATGCTTCACCGTCTCACTGCCTTGAGTCTGGCGGAATTCCATTGTCATGAAATTTTGACACAGTGGCTGTGTCCGAAAATGAAGCCAGCTGTCGCGATGCCTTGCTGCCTGCACTGTCTCACAGTCAGTGCCTTAGAAGAGCACTCTGCTGTGTCAGTGCTGAGGTTTTCTGCTATTTCTCTCCTAACCAGATCTGCAATGACACACCGAGTGTTATGGGACATCTAAGGCAGCAAAAGATGCATCTCCACTACCTTCACAAAACGGCTGAACCGAGGAACCATAGCAGGCAGTGTGTAATGTAAATAGCAGATCTGGGAATGACTGGGTGCCTTCCTGTCTCGAAGCTGTATGTGTACACAGGGTTTATTGTGTTCCAGTCACAGCCAGCGTGGCGTTTCCAAATCATGTAAACAAAAACAACAACAGAAATGGGGACACAAGAACAGTGATGATCTACTGTTGTCATCTAATATATTAGACTACCTCAGTAGCATCAGAACATAACACTGGAAACTACTAGCGCAGTGTACTGTGTATATTGTGTGCCTGGTCTGGTGGTATTGTAGAATTATGCAGTCTGATACACGTACATACAGAGTTTACATAAACCATAATACAGCATGAACTGACTCTGTAGAGACGGACGACGTCACACATCACAAAAACATACTTGCAGTTTTATTAACTGTTGTATTTGCAGGGCGGTTGTGAGGCAGGGCTCCAGCAGGGTGCTGCTTTTATGGGCGCGTGTGAATTAGTGTCGGCACTGTTATTTGAGAGCAGGCATTTGTCAGGAAAAGCGATGCCTCATGCTTACACGAGGCAGTGTGAGTGGCGCAGGCATGAACAGGCGTTCAGCTCGCAGGCTTACACACCAGACTTCAATGGATTTTCTCCCAGCGCAGGTTGAACCCAATTAATCTCAAGGCAGTAAATTCTATTCTAGAGCTGCCTGCCTTTCTCTCCCACCCACCCCTCCCCCGAACACACTTCTGTTCTCTCCCACCCTCCTTTACTCTCTGCTTTAGACACACCTTTCATTCAGTCTCTCTCTCTCTTCTTTTACCCCACTCTGCAGTCTTTTCTTCTGTCTCTCCTGCGTTCTCCCCATCCCCCTCACTATCTTTAGCCTCTTTCCATGCGTCTCTCCTCTCACCTCCTATCTGTAGCCTCCTAGCTCTTTTCCTCCTCTCCCCAGCCTCCCTCCTGTCTTCTCTTATTTGATTTGCTTGTGTAAGTGACCTTGCACTCTCTTTCTCTTTTCCTCTGCTTTGTCTACCTCTTCCTTTCTCCTCTCTCCTCTTACCTTCTCTCTCCTCTCTTTTTTCTGTCATTCTTTTCTGACCCTCTCTTTCTCCTCTTATTTTTTCTTCTCTCATTATCTCTCTCCTACCCTCCATCTCCCCCTCTGTCTCTATCTCTTTGTTTCTTCTCTATTCTTTCTCATTTGCTTTCTTTCTCTCTACTACTATTACTTGTTTTCTTTTTCCTTATTTCTTGCTCATTTCTCTCTCTCTCTCTCTCTCTCTCTCTCTCTCTCTCTCTCTCTCTCTCTCTCCTCATTCAACTACCTGTGGGCACAGTGAACCCAGCCACATCAGCACTGATAAGCCCGTGAGGTTCTTCCTGAAGGACTGTCTGTACAGCCTTTCTGCAGCAGAACTGCACAGTCTATCTGCACAAGTTACAAGTTCCCCCTCCAGCTCGTGTACAGTCCTGATTCTGTCTTAAAGCAATCAGCTCTACTCTGGTTTGTGCTTTACAGTGATTTCATTGAGGATAAGGTGAATTGTTCGTCACACAAAGCAGAGATTATTCTCTGAACGTCACAAAGTCTTTCTGATATTCATCTAATTAATTGGATTAGCTGGTTGATATTTATCTGGACACTTCTACCGATGTTCACAGTGTTTCCACTTCTAACAGCACAGTTCATCTCAGCTATCTAAAGGTTGGCCTTATTGTCAGATGCTAGGGTCCCATGAGACATCATAACATCCCTGGCTCAGCACAATGCTGGATACTGCACGTTCAAGATCCGAGTATAAATCTAAATGACCAAATTCAGTAAATGAACTAACATATAATATTGTATGTTCACATGAATCACCTTCATTTGTGGAGGTGTTCCTGTCTGCTCTTGATATTGTGTGTGGATGGGTACAATGTTAAGCTAACAAAGAAATATAGAAAATATGTATGGCTGTTTTATGTCAAATATGAACCACAGATATAGGATGCTTCCATGTTAGTACTGTTAGGAACAAACAGTTCACAGAGCATGGTTGGTCCGAGGAATTTGTTGGAGTTTATTTGAGCATATTTCAACTCAAAGGAGCTCTGTCAATGTGTTGCTTGATGCCTTGATGCAGCTAGGCAACCCAGTCCATCCCTTGGGCATGCCCTTCCTCTCTGGCACCTCCCTCTCTTATCACATAGGGTTCAGGCATTGCCTTCCCATTGGTAGGCAGTCATTGTTGCCCTATAGATGGCCACTTGATGCAATACTATATTGAAAAATATCATGCGCACTTTATAGAACACTATATATGGAACTGAATTCAAGCAGTACACCATTCCATCTATTAACTTTTACTTGGGTCTGCAGTTGTGGTCATATATCTTTGTGTTCATTTCAATTGTGCTAGTGTACATTGTTTGTATGCTAACTCCAGTGAAACACTGTGGGGTTGTAAGTGTGCAATAGAACATCCGGACATTACCACACCATATGGTGAGTAGGGAGTAGTTAGAGTGTCTCAGAGTGTTTTCAGATTAATTTGCATTATGGTTTGTTTATTTAAACACTGTGAGTAATATGCATATGCATAAGGAAAGTATTCCATATATTCAAGCACTGCTCCAGTGTGATGATGTATGGCGGTAAACCAGCTAAGACATTGCGTTGCGAATGCAATTACTGTTTTCAAGGCATTAAGAGGTGTAATTTCTCTCTTTAGTCCCCAAAATTAGCGTTTCATTCATGAGTGGGGGTTGATTTCTGCTCCTGTTTAATATTAGTGAATCAATTTAGCGCAGTATGTTGATCTTCAAACCATGCAAAACAACCTCAACCTCGGGCCCCAGCTGGAATCAGAATTTGCTTGTAAATGTTTAGCATTTGCTGGAACTCTTGGATGAAATCGCAGCATTCTCCTCCTCTCTCTTAACTGGGCTCTGTCATTTTGCAACAGCATTGTCAAACCCATCAGCCCATCCCTGCAAGCGTGCTGCTAAATGAATTGTACAGCCATGGGTACTCGGCCCCCTGTGAGCGTTTCATTTGGCAATAGAAAACGGTGAATCATGCGCCGTGTCCCTTTCATGCCGCGGCACGGACGACTTAAGATGCTCTCTTGCATACTTAATGGCTTCTATTTTGAACACCTATTTTTATCAGTTTGTGTTAATAATTCAGCACTCACTCCCAGGGCGCTTCGTCGTGTGTACACAAGACTTCTCGGCCCAAAGACATGCTTACAGTGGTGCGATGAAAGAGCATATGTAAAGCCCTTAATTACGTGGACACATATCTCGCCGGTTGTGTGTCATCACAGATAAAATGTCCTTTAATTTCCTTAAGGGCGTGGAAAACACCCATCTTCCTGTAATCTTCTTTACATAAGCAGGATAGGTCAACCAAACCTACTAAAGCTGCTAGTAATGAATGAAAGATGGTGGAGATTGGTAATAAAGGTAACTAGTTACAGTTATTTATGATTCTTAGCCACATTAGCATTTGGGCTTAATGGTGGGGATATCAGGCTTTACACTGAGAAGTTGCATAAGGTAAGATGTATTGCAACTCACTTGAAACTCAACTGCAACAGATGCAACTTACCAATAATAGCAATAATGCAGTTTATGATCTTGTCAAACAAAATATTTTAAAATAGCTCATTTCACTGGATACATGTGCAAGAAAGTAAAAGACATGATTACTTATTTATTAAGCAGCTAAAAAAAGGAACCCCCTGTACTGTGATCAGAGCTATTATATAGAAGGATGAGGCACTTCACTGCTTCACAACTGTATGAGATTATAACATGGAGTCTCTTTTCATGAGGAAGGGCTCACCCCTCAATAAAAAAGAGCCAAGTGGCTCACTGGGAAAGCCACAAGCAGGAAAAGCCCTCCTTCGTTGTGGAGGTAACTGCATGCGTAGTAGCCACACACTGCTTGTGTGATTTTGACAGATCTTATCAGTGATGTGTTTTGTGTGAATGTGGCTGTTTGTTCCTTTCAAACAGAAAGGAGCCCGATCCCAGATTCTCAAAGCATCAGAGAGGTTACGAACCATAACACCATAACAGCCTTATGACCTTCTTAACCAGTGTGTGAAATACCCCATGGTATTCAGGTGGGGGGTTGCTAATCCACAGATGCCCATTCACCATAGCGGTGCTGATGCTAGCCATAGTAGCAACAAAATCTTCCTACTTCTGGAAATGCAGTTTCCTCTTCTTTCCTTTCCTCTACTTCGGTCAGTACTGAGTGAAAACCAGAAAAGGTTTCACATTTACAGATATATTATTGTAAAGTTTTCCAAAGCTAACCCGTTACAGACGCAAAGCCAGGAGTTGGCAACATCCTTCTGCTTCAGTGCCCCTCGCATGCGAGGCCTCTAAATTGCTTGTTCATACGGACAATTCTAGCCAGACACCGGCATCAGGATCACTAGGCACCCATTGGTGTCCACTGCACTGTCTACTGTGGATGACTCTCTATGACATATTCCTGGTGTAGGTGTTCCCAAGGGTCTTCTCTCTGATCATAAATATTTCCAGGTTTTATCTTGAGGTGGTCCTATATTTGATTTCAATCACACCACAAGTCTGATGAAGTAACGAAATGGGGTCCAAATACTGGGGCAGCCTATTATGACCAAGGTACAGAACTTACAATACTCATAGTGGGATACTGTAGCCTTGTATTACTCTAAATAATGGACAGGGGCAGCTAACAGCAACTACCAGAAATGAACACAATGCAACACACAGTCCACAAGGAGAGTTTAGAGTACGAGCTCAATTTAGCTGTACAAACAGATGGCTGAGGCACTGTCCTCCTAGGGTTATGTGTGGGTGTCCATGTGCAGGCTTACCGTACGCTTGTGTTGTGTTTTGTAGAGCTCAGCAAGGGTCTGGCTCGCTGCTTTGGTACCTGGTGGGAAAGGAGGAAGTGCCAAGTAGTCAGGGCTTTAATGAACTGAGTAGCAGAACAGAATGAACCCTCTCTCAGCACCGCTTCAACAACCCAAAGAGCAGTCAGGCCTGGCAGTACACCGCCATGCCACAAGTCAGTACTCTTACCTTGTTAGATTTTGCTGAGTTGACAAATCAGCGGGTTTCGGATCAAGACCAATACGTCAGGCTTCTTTCCTGTCACACAGAACAGGACAGAGACAGAGAACGGCAGAGAAAAGAACCTTTCACGGTTAGTACCAAGTAAGACCGAACATAAACGGTAGCAGCCAGTTTACAGGTAAATAGGTTCTATAGGTTTTTATGTTTTTTTTTAGAGCCTGTCCAAACCGAGAACCATTTGAGAACCTTCTTTGAAGACTGTACTCTACAAGCTCAGAGGCTTCAGACCTTATGGACTGGTCTTATAGGAGCACATTACATTAAACTCAAAGCTGTTCACTTTGATTTGATTAGAGTTAATGAATGCATGACGATATTTCAGAATATCATTTCCATTTCATGTGTATAATATAAAAACATATGCTGCACGTGAATCCTAGAAGGCCTGTCAGAGAATGTAAATATTCTATTTGTGATTAATTATATTATTTGAGCATGTTTGTTTTTTGAAACGCGTTATAAGAATAAAGCAGTGCGTTGTCTTATAGTTACAGTGTCCTCCTTCTTTCAACCCAGGTAAACATGAGCAAAGCAGGCTATGAAGAACATTCTTAATTGCTTATCCTTCATGTCTTTCATGTAAACTTATTATTTTTAAAACTTTAACCTTTATCTGAAGTGTAAACAAGAAAAACCTAAAACTGCTGTTCTGCAACCATTTGCACCACTTTCTTTAATACTGTGTGCTCCTCTCTTTGCAAAAATAACAGCTCTGGGTCTTCTTCTATAATGCTTAAAGAGACAGAAGAACACAGGGCAAGATATCTGAGACCATTCCTCCATACAGAGTCTTTCAAGGTCTATTCTCATAAACTCTCTTTGCCTTGTTTCTGTGGTCAGTTTGATTCTTGACTGTAGTGTCATAGATCATACATTTTATCCAGTCGTTCATCCATAATTACTTGTTTCAGTAATTCAGTTACATTATTTATGAGAGAAAAAGTAATACAGTATTTGACATAACATAATTTTGATTCCAATTTTTAAATTCGATATCCAGTGAAAACCACAGTGGTCCAGCCAAAGAGTAAATAACTTATATATCATACGAATAGTCAGTGGTTATAGTCAAATTCCTCTGCAATGGTCAGCAGTCACTTTCGTTCTTGTGGATTTCTGGACGCTCTCGAGCTGTTGCTGTTGCTAGTTTGCTGCTTGTTGATTTTTCCATAGCTCCCTCATGAGCACTGTTCAGTGCAGCCTGCTAGGTTAATGTAACTTAGTAGGCAGCTAAGTTAGATGTTAGTTTAGTTGCTTTTGTTAAGCACTCCTGCATATTGCACTGTTAATCACAGACCTTTTGGTGCAGGTCTCTGTTTTGGGCTATAAAGATCACAGATGTGGGGGATTTTATAGGAAACTCGTTCTTAAAATTGTAATAAAGGCACAGACGAGGTAGTTATCCTAACCACAGCACACTAAATCCACCCAGTGCTACTCATAGTACCATAGGGCTGTTGACCATGTAGCAGAGTGCTTCATTTCATTCAGTTCATGATCAGGCGGAAAGCTTCTTCATGACAAACTATGGCAGGTTCAGCTGAGCATGGCTGAGATTTCTGTATAATTGATGTGTGCAGAACATGCCCCGCTGCCTCCGAGTTAAGTTGCTACCACACGTGTTCAGAATTTAAGAAGTTACATAAGATTCTGTTTCTGGGCGTGTGCAGAGGCAGAAGACAAACCTGATGAAAAGGCCGGGCGCACTTCACACTATTGAGAAAACACTCGACTGCAGGGATGAATCGAATGACTTTTCCAGTAAGTAAAAAACGGAAAAAATTGTGAACATGCACACTTTTACTAATGGTATACAGACAAGCTGATCATGTGACCATGTGAGCATTGCTTTATTAATTTATCATTCGTTTTACAAATATTATCACTTCCATAAAAACCTTGTATCTCAGTTTATAGATGAACCAAATCGTTGTTAATTGTAATATATGCTAATGTAATGAACTTCCATTCCATGTACCTCACTGAGCCTTATGCATTTTTATAGAGAAATCCACTCCTTGTTGACCCCTGTGTGACCTTTAATGATCCCAGGACTCTAAATATGACCTTTGACACAATTTAATGTTTTTTTCACATGTCATACTGGGGTTTGATCCATATAAAGAACCAAGGGAATGTACACCTGGGAATGCATACTGCTTGAATATGACAGCTTCTATTTGAATACATTAACCAGCTATGTAAGAACCACAAACTAGCGACCATACTCGATACTGGTTTTAATAATTGTATCTGCTGTTTGGGGACTGAATCCCAAGTGAACTGCAAAGAATGTGGAGTCAGTGAAGTTCAAAATCTCAATCGAATTCTTTATGGGTCATTTAGTTTGCTATGACACATGACGTTTTTCATATTTCTTAGTGCATTATCTACATTCATTAATTCATCTTCTAAGTCGCTTATCTTTCTGTGTCACAGGAGGTGCTGGAGCCTATTCCAGTACTCAGTGGGCAGGAAACACCCTGGACATGCAACTAGTCCACCATAGGGCTGACACACAGACATACACATTTCCTCACACCTAGGGGCAATTTAGCAATTCACCTGCCTGCATATCTTTAAACTGTGGGAGGAAACCTACGCAGAAAGGACCCCAGAAAACGACAGCGGATTTCTTTTTATATTGATTTCTTTATTTCAGAAATGTTTGTACTCGTTGTAGATCTAATTTGCATAGTTCGTTCACAGTGGCTAATTTTCAGATGGGTTACCTCTTGACTATACATTGAGCCTAACTGCTTTCACCCATACCTACTACTTTGGGGATGTCAGTGAATGAGAATATAATATATTTATTTTTGGTCTAAAATGCAGAACAGGTTCATGTGCCATGCACACACACACACACACACACACACACACATCCACACTCTTCTGACTCGACCTTACTCCTACGAGACATCCAGTTTCTCTGGATTTACAGCTCCATTTATTTTAGTGCTGCTGGCTACGGGCCTGTATGGCGTTCCAGCAGCCTCCATGCTTTTCTTGACTAAGATGGAGCGAATAGACCTTGGCTGCCAATTGCACTTTGATGTCTGAAAGAGTACACATAAAGAATGTCACATAAATATCATCAGAGCAGTCTGGGCCTTTCCCTTTGGCTCCAAATTCCCCTTTAATTCCATCTCAAGCATTAGGCCATCTCATTATTGGAGAACCGTGCAGCCGTTTTTTTTTTTTTTTAGCTTACACTCACAGCACCTAAGGAATTTAATTTCAGATGGCCATTCCAAATGGGCCAGAGCTACAGGCAGCCATTAATTTCTCTCTCGGGTCAGTCTTGGTGTCACAATCTTTTCAATACTTCCTTTCTTTGTTTTCTCTGTTGCAGCCTTTGTGGTTACTGGAGTTTGTGTACTCATTATATGGCTGCACGCTGTAAAATTGAATCTCACAGGGTTCATCTGAGGCCAGATCCAAATCTTGTATGTGACAGTAAAGAAAATATGTTGCCTAATTAGTATTCAAAAAATACCAGTGCAAACTGTTCTAGATATGAACAGCAGTATCATGGCTGGGCCGTAATAATAAACTGCAGTATTAAAGGGGGAGCTTCTGAAAAAGACAAAACAAAAACAAGAAAAAGTCAGAAAAGTCAGAAACCCTGGACGGTGAACTGAATACTACGTAAGTTTGACCTTGGATACTGTATCTAAGAGGTTGGCCTCTTATAGAAAAAAATGAAGGGTGGATAAGGATCCCCACACATACAATCTCAAAAAAAAAAATCAATAGAAGACCCTGAAAGACCCTGAAACCACGAAAGAGACCATGAAAAGAGAGTTCTATTTTAAGACTTTTATAAAAGCTCATGTAATATAATAAAACAGGCAAGATAAAGTACACACATTTAATCAAAACTCAAAAAGCAAAACATTATTAAAAACTTGATTTTTAATTTTCCTTGAAAATTAAGAAAGGGGGAAAATGATACTGTATCTGAGAGTGTGGTCAGACTCAGCCCACTTAATCAGTTTTTTATTCCTTCACGAAACTGTAAAAGAAATATCTCTACAGTTTCAATAAGTCTTCCTCTGTTCTTATTGTATGCTTCCTAAGGGTCACATCAGAAATTGAATGAGGACGACTTTTTATGACGCAGGCCTCCCACACAGACTGTGCTGATGGACTGATTATAATGGAAATGGTCCTGACAACCGGGAGGTACAGCAGTATGTACAGATGGTGGGTCATTCAGAGGAACATTTGCAGACACCGTGAAAAGTAGAGTGCTAATAAAGGAGAGCATGGCAGTGAGACGTGGCACCTGGCAATTCAGCATCCTTTCATTCCATTCTGAAAATTCTTGCGAGCAAATGCCATTAAACAAAGACATCCGCTACCTTCGCTCGAGTTCATTAGAGCCCTTTTAAAAGGCAGCACACCTCATTCGCTTCAGTCTGGAAAATAGGCCCTGAGAACAGACTGTTAAAAACTCCAGCAGCTGTCGTGTCTGATCCACACATGCCAGCACAACACACACTAACACACCACCACCATGTCAGTGTCACTGCAGTGCTAAAAAAAGGCCACCAACCCCATAATAGCTGCTGATCTTGTAAAAGAAAATTGGCAGGTGGGATATTTTGTCTTGTTCCAGGTCTAGCTTGATGACTATTTTGCTAAATAGTAAAAAAAATTCATAATAGAGTGGCATGGTGGTGCCGTAGCCCCAGAAAGGACCTATGTTCAAATCCAAGGCTGTGTCTAGTTTGCATGTTCTTCTTGCGTCTACATGGGTTTCCTTCGGTTTCCTCCCACAGTCCAAAGACAGGTGAGTTGGAGATGCTAAATTGCCCCATAAGTGTGAGTGTGTGAGTGTCTGTGTGTCTGTCCCGGGTGTTCCCCCAACCCCTCAGACTCTCCACCAAAGCCCCC
This sequence comes from Prochilodus magdalenae, assembly GCA_024036415.1. Taxonomy (NCBI): domain Eukaryota; kingdom Metazoa; phylum Chordata; class Actinopteri; order Characiformes; family Prochilodontidae; genus Prochilodus; species Prochilodus magdalenae. The sequence continues at coordinate 182,259 of JAMWET010004648.1, read as the reverse complement.
AAATTTTCAGTTTTTCATACTGTGCATCTGTTTTCACTCTAAGTCTGAAACAGTCAATGTCTGATATATTCAAACCACCACCTCAGTGTCACTGCAGTGCTAGGATTGATCCACCACCCAAATAATATACTCTGTGGTTGTCCTGTCGTGGTCCTGACTACTGAAAGACATAGATGGGCTACAGTCTGCAGCAGCTCCTGTATAGACAGTGGACCTGATAAATTGGACTATAAGTGTAGCTACAAGCAGGTGTACCTAATGAATTGGCCAGTTGATGTATCATATCCTTTCGTTTTCATATATCTTTAACAGTAATAAACAGATAGGGTGCACTAGAGTTAGTAAGTTTTATTCATGTTATATGATATATGAACTTGTTGCCCCAAACATTCAATTTAATTATGGGTACTGAAACTTTTGCATACACTGTATATTCAATATTCAAGTGTTGCTTGGACTGATTCCTGTAACAAGCTGTTAACAAAACAAAGAAACATTTGTCAGAAGACTCATTTATTGAGCTATACTGAAGGTTAGGATCATTTTAAAATGTTCTATTTCCATATCATGTGCTGCAAAACAAGCGTAACACAGTCACAGCTAGAAATCTCACCCTTGCCAGAGTCACATTAGTATTCCTCATCACACATACCAACAAGATTTAGGAGCGGTCCTAAAACAGAGTAGAGAATAGCTATAATTGCTTTGCTGCTAGGAGATGCATGGCCTCACCACAATGCATAAGGAACCTTGAGATGACTTTCACGTCCACTCATTATTTTCACAAAATTCAGTATGCAAGCCAAATACTGCTGTGCGCTACTTTGTCATTTGCCCCATGCTTGTCTGCTCGTATAAAACAAAGGACACCAGAGAGCAATAGGGTGCAGCAGAGGAGTTGACCCTCGCTACAGCCATAGGCATGAACTGTTACTTTGACCCCTTCTAATTCACTGTCTGATACTGCTGCTGGAACAGGGCTGTTCTAGCTAAACCCCCCAGGGCTAGACTGGGCTAAAAAAAGGCTTTCCAGTGGAAAACTACAGCTGACATTATCACTTAGTGTCCAAGACACCAAGAACCAGGCCCTGGAGGTTCAGAATTAGATTATGTTCAGAGGTAAAGGGGAAGCCCCTTTGTTGTGAACCGAACGCCTCTGATACCCTCTCATGTTAAGAGGAGGCCAAGGCTGTGATTGGAGACTGGAGGGCCCGCCTTGGACGCAAACGGAAGGCTGAACTGACCTTTGCAGCTGGGCTGATGAGCTTGCACTGCTGGGGCTGATAGACGGCCACTTAATGCCTCCTGCCATTTCCCGCCAAATCATCCTGCCGATTTGACATTAAGAATTGCTACAACTGTAGACAGGCTGTCCTAGCTTCAACCAGCGATTCATTTCAAAATGTCAGTAAAGTGATTTGTCATTCAAATGGGCTGCATTCGTTTTCAACAGCTCAACCTGCTTTTTCACGCTGATTGCTTATTGCTGTAAAAAAAAACCCACAGTGATTTAGATTCTTTTCCTCATTCTCCCTCTTTGATTTCACATTCATGCAGTAGTGGAGTCTAGCCTGAAGGAGGAGGTATGCTGTGACTAGCTGGAACTAAGATATTTTACTAGCCACATAAATACCAGTGATTTGCCCCTGAATGTATCATTTAATGAATGTTTTAAATTTAGTATGCCTTTATTAATATACCCTGCATTATTAGACTTACTAGAGATCCTTCTGCAGAACTTGGATGTTTTGGTATCCCATGGTGCTCCAGTAACCTGGCAATAACTTTTTTTGAATAAAATACCATATGGTTATTTTTTTTTCAAAATGCTATATTATAAATGCATCATTCAGAGTGGACTGATATGAACTGCTATGTTTTAGAGACACTTGTTGCTGTTTTCTCCCTCACAGAAAGTTATTAAATAAAATGATTACACATGCTGCCTGATATCTGATACACATGATTCTGTGATAAAGTTTTGGCTTAATTATATTTAAATCCATCAATTTTAGTCTATTCAGGGCAGTTAATTACATATAGGGTGTGGTTGGTGTAGCTCAGTGTGTTAATATGCCTGGGATATATGCATATGCATATAGGCATATAACACTGACTACACCATTGCATTTATATGCTGTTTGATCTTTAAGAGTGTTGAAGATTGCTAGACCAGCTTATATGGCTGTTTCTTATAGAAATGATCAACATTAATTGTGTTTCTCTGCTGGAAGGCCCATAAATTATTGGTGCCCAGTCTTTTTGTCCAGCTGAGGAGGATTCATTCCTCTGTGTGTGTGTGTGTGTGTGTGTGTGTGTGTGTGTGTGTGTGCACTTGTGTGTGTGTGTGTGTGTACGTGCGCGCATGTGTGTGTGTAAGGGTGTTTGTGTGAATGTGTGTTTATGTATATGTGTGTTACCTGTGAATGTGTGTATGTGTGTTTGTGTGTGCGAATGTGTGTGTATATGTGTTTGTATATATGTGTGTTTGTATATACACGTGTGTGTGTGCATGTGTGTGCGTGCATGTGTGTGCGTGTGTATGTGTGTACGTGTGTGCGTTCGTGTGTGTGTGTGTGTGTGTGTATGTGTGTGTGCGTGTGTTTGTTTGTGTGTGTGTGTGCGTGTGTGTGTGCGTGTGTGTGTGTGTGTGTGCGTATGTGTGTGTGTGTGTGTGTGTGCTATTATTTGCCCTGCGTGTTTGCTCCCCCTCCCCAATGCTCTAAAAACACAGAGCCTCAGGACCCACCCAGGCCGTAACTCAAGCACCCAAACAAGACCCATAGATCAATGAGTGTCAAGCCTACGAGCCAATCAGCTCCCACCACAGCACCAATCAATATCTCATCATTGTCCCAAAATATCTCCCAGTGCAGAGTCTGGAAAAAAGACTGCACCTCTGCAGCAGCATCTATTTGAAGCCCTAAACATCGTCGAAGAGGCAATTAGTAAACTGCCCTATGGAGCCTGTTACTGTATGAATCGTCTGGGTGAAACAGTCAATTCTTTTGAGGGGCCCGGTGAAGACCTTTAGGTGGGAGATTGTGCAGACTTGGGGTAGTGTTATAAAGCACTGTCCATGAGTGTTTTTCTCCATTACATTTTTCAGGGCTTGGGTATAAAAGTCTAGCGGTCTGATCAAACAACCACACTTTTAGACTGCTGTAGTTGGTGTTGGTGCTGTAGGTGTGGGTGCTGCTTTTTCAACCAGGAGAATCAGTATTAAACTCTCTAGCACCCATATAAAGCAACAACCAAAAGGTGCCGTGTCCTTTCCAATGATTCTATGTCATATATAACTTTAAAGATATATGCTTTATAAATGTCTCCGCACAGTCATTTCCTTCCATGAAATTCTCAATAGTGCAGTCCCACCATGTTGTTACAGCATGTACTTCACACTGTGGAGATGGTATCCAGCAGGACAAAGCAGGAATGTCCAGCGTTTTAATAAGCTGCTGCTCCTCAGCATTAGTGAGAAATTCAGGAGAGCCGCTGGCAGAGCGGCTGCTAATGATATGCTCTCTCTGCCCTCACTCACACTATGCTTTGAAAATGCCACTGTTTTATTTCACGTCTCCGTTGCTTAACAGCACATGACCCCTACGCTGATGCTTCTCAGTGAGCTCTTAGTGCTGCATTAAAGAATAACTAGAGCTTCTGAAATATAATATTGAAACGCCACTAAAATGACTTGGAAGAACGCCCAACCATCAAATACATGTAGAGGTCTGCAGATTCTGAGATGGATGAGACTGAACATTATTTTATTGTCTACATATTGGCATGGAAGCTGTGTATGAGCTGAAGTCCCAGTTAGCAGTGTAAACATGGAACCTACAGTACAAAATGCAGCAGAGAGAATAACAAGCACTATACAGTATATACACAAGCAGGTAACAAGCCACCGGTGCAGACAATGATAACAAGACAGACACAATGATATAGACACGTCTGTGACAGTGATGACAAAGGGGCAGAACCAAGAGGATGAAGGAACAGGGTGGGGTGGAGCCTGCAGAGGAATTCCACAGCAGGTGCAACACGATGCATAGAGGTCAAAACTTATTCCTGTTCACTTTGGAATGCCTTAAACAAACAGCTCCTTTAAAAAAGGTCTTAATGCCAAAAGTGTTGGGACTGACATCTTTCAATCAAAAGCATGTTTAGCTCATTACTGTCTCAATTAACGTCTTGGTTTTAAATAGATCACGAGAATGTTTGTAAATATCTAAGGCCTGGGAACTTGTTTTCAGCTACAGCTGAATCTAATTTGGTAGGATATCTAAAGCTTCGCCGTTATCAAAGGTGTTTGTGTGCTGCTGGGTCACTTTGACTTCAGCGGTTGGTAAAGTGCGGTCCTGTCTACAGCTATGAATAAATCCTCCAAAAAAGCTCACAAAGCTGAGAATGGATCTTAGCTCCTTCCCTGATGTGTGTGCTGCTGCTGTTTCACTGGCCTTGGCCTTGTCAGCAAAGTGATTCAGCAACCAATCCAGGTATGTGTGTTTTTCCCTTTTGTCACTGAGCATTCCTTTTGAAAACAATTTTCCATAATTCCATCATTTTCAGTGGCTCTGAGGCCCAGTGGCAGTCGGCTGTTGACAAACAAATCTCTGTGACTGTTAATTGTCACAAATTTCTTCGACTCATTATCAGGCAGCACCTGCTGATATAATGCAGGATGATTTTCAAAACCGCAGTTTCACTCCTCAGTCTGAGATCAGCTCTTCTTTTCAAGGCAGTGCAGATTTATATTGTAGTTAAATAATTTAAAGTTAGCTTGCAATGAATGGCTAGTGTTATTTTGTATTGTATGCATATGTACATATGCATATGAACACAACATGTAATATTGCATTGTATGAGTGGATATTGGCTAGTACGCTTCCTAATGGCTATTGCATTACATTAGCCAGTATTAACTTGTGGATAGCTAAAGTAGTCTGATCAATAACTCCACTGTTCTGGTCTAAACGCTCAAATATTGCACTTAAGATCCAGCACCCTAATAAACAGAAACTAGAACATTCTAACACATTAACATCAAGCACATTATCAGGCAATCCTTATTCCATAGTGTGAAGGAAGTGGCTGAATTTGTATGGAAGCATGTGATTGTACAGGTCTACAAGCAGTGGCAAAAGTCCCAGTCTACAGAACTGTGCCAGGGAAGACATCCACCAAATCTGGCCGAACTGTGCAATTCTTTGAGTGGCTGGACACTGATGTTACCTACATCCAGAAACGTGTCCAGTACATGCCAAATCAAATCACAGCTGTTATTCGTGTAGTGGTACGGAGGCATGTTTCAGTCTCAGGTGACTCATTTTTTGTCTGGTGAAAATAATACTAACTACAAATTTAATCAAAATGAAATGACTCGCAAGTGGAGGAAACTAGGTTTGCCACACAGAGTAATCTAAAGACGGGATAGTGTGTTTGTCCATCTGAGGCAACTACTAAACAAAATCCTGTTCTCTGCCATTGAATGTGCTTTTTAAAAGTCAAGCAGGTGCATCTCTTGACCAAAAAAACATAAATGCTAAAAGGAGGCTAAACTGTGATTGGAAGGCTAAGGAAAATGGGACAGGTCTTGAGACGATCTGATTGACTCTGATATTGGGAGGCTACTCGCACCCCTGCCCTATAGTATGGCACTTAGCTAACTGGACACTGTTTAGTATACTGTTGATTTTAAAAATTACGCGCTGTATTTAAAGACAGCAATATGCAGGACACAGTACACTGAAGACGTAGCTGCCGTCCACCAGACATCTCCTAAAACATGAAATGCAATACGTATCCATTCCTGCCACTGTATGAGTAGCTGCCATGAGTATGAAGTCCAACTTCAGGATGATGAGGAACATGATGGTGCCTCCAGATACATTGATCATTTTACTGCCTGTAATCTCCTTTATTTCATGAAAGGGACATCAGCTATCAATTCACACCGGACAGTGAAGCGAGGGCTAGGGGAAGATGTAATGTGCTCAGTGGTTTCTATTTATTTGCCTGCTGCCTGATTTACTGTGGAGCTGGACCTGGTGCTGATGGCTGTGTACAGTGTTCTGATGGCTTCAGGGCTGGGCTGTATATCACCCAGAACATCCATCAACATCAAAGCGCTTTTCTTCTGCTGAAGCAGTGAACTGCACCACAGTCTAGCGTCAGGTTACTTATAGGACCTATGGGTAACGGGCACAAAATAAATTTGATTGTGAGTAACTGTAAAGCATACATACATATAGTATAGATATGAGGGCTGAGTAAATGGTGAGACTGTTGGTTAGAGGTAAATTGCCGACCTGAAAAATCTAAAATTCTGCCTGAAAGAAAACAACCTTGCAGGAACAAGGCCTACATCACTTCAGATCCAGGCTCATTAAAAAGTATGGCCACACTTGTGATCTTAGGGTGCTCTCATCTCTCCTTTCATAAGCGCTTTACTTGTAATCACCTACCAAGCCTTTGAATTAGCAGTTAATGACAGCTTCTCTGTAGAACTGTGAGGTTTTAGCAACTTCTGTGTGGAAAACCAGACTAAACCCTGCTAAATTTCAGGCCGATTTTAATGACTCACAATGACTGTAAAAGCTAGTGGAGGCCAAAAACAAGCCCTTGTTGTAGTCCATCCTGTCACCAGTGACACAATATATGCACAAAAGCCTCTGAGGGTAATTTCACATGCTCAAGGTGAGTATAACGTATGGGAGTCGTAAACCATATGATGTAACGGCTGAGTAAGGCTGTAAGTCTCCTGGGCATTTCTAGAAGCCATGGTCGATAAAGGGAGAATAACGGGTCCAAAACACCAGCAAATCCATACCTGTAATCCATACATGCAAATCAGGACCAAGAAAGGGTCAATTACACCAGAACGCTCCTCCATTTCCGCGTGATCTTTCTGTTTTGCCAGTGTAGATCTTTCTACTTGTATAGTCCCTTTAGGGTCTTTGCTCATCCTCAGCAAGTAATACAGGGTATTTTCCCTGCTCTCCCAGTGTTCACAGGGAAGACTTTCTTCTGAGCGCCTCTACACAAACAAGAAAAAGTACAGAACTCTGCAAACAGAACTGGACAGATGAAGACTGGAGCCTGTTCTGATGAATCTCCATTTCTCCTGAGCCACATAGATTGTAGGATTAGAATTTGGAATAAACCCATGGACTCAACCTGCCTTGTGCCAGCAGTCCAGGCTGGTGGACATGGTGTAGCTTTGTAGGGAAGGTTTTTGGTACTCTTGGGCCTGTTAATACCAATCAGTCATTGTCAAAGCCATTGACCACATGCACCCTTCATGACCACAATTTAACATCGTCAGATGGCTATGTCCAGAATAATAATGCAAACTTGAGTCCTCTCAAACTTCTATGATTTTGACAAGGAGTTCAGTGTTCCCCAGGGCCTTCCCAGTCACCAGATCTGAATCCGACAGAACACTATTGGATAGTGTTGGATCAGGAGATTCACAGCATTAAAGTGCCTCTGAAAATGCAACAAGTACTACATGGCTCAATCATGGCCCAGACTCTCGAATGACTGTTTCCCCTCAGTCCAGCTTGTGTAATCCATGCAACAAAGAATTGAGGCTGTTTTGAGAGTAAAGCCAGTCCTACCAGTATTAGTATAGTGTTTGTAATAAAGTGCACACTGAGTATATATAAGCAGGAGTATAAATCATTCCTAAGATTGCAACTGGGTTTCACAAGTAAACATAGGCAAGGACTGCAAAGCCCATTTTAAATACAGCCTGTGATGTCGTAGCTAACAAGATGCAGGTGTAAGCGATGATTAAGCTGAGATTCCAGGATAGAGCTAAAGCAGAACAAGGCCTGGGGTGGAGAGTCCATGACAGTGAGAGGTCAGTTTCAACACGTTTCAAGAAAATGTGGAGTTATCCGGACCATACATGTGTGTATATCGTCGCTGTCCAAAGAAAAACAAGTATCTCCAAAATGGCAACTTTACAGGAGAGGCCAAAAACCTTATTCAATTTTAATGTAAGTCAATGGAACCAGACGTCTTACCAAGCACTTTTGGGCCATTTCAGTTGGTCCATTCATCATGCAAATCTCACAAAGTGTAAACGGGAGCTGCTGTTTTCAAATGATGCATGAAAGTCAAAATGGCCAAAAATGGAGATACATGTTTTTCATTGGACAGCCACGATATGTATATACACCCTTCTCAGTACCTACTTAGTGTAAAGCTAGCATTAAAAATTTTGAGCACTAGACCTAACCATCGGTAAACATTTGCAGAGTGTAATACACAGCTCAGAACATCTCTCTGTTCTCAGCATGGAGCAAAAAGAAGATGATGTGGGTGCAGGTGACAGATGGACATGCCGTAGCTGATCAAATGTATGATAATGAATGGCAGTGGCTTTGAAAAGCGCTTTGACGTCCGCTCCTAAAGTATGCAGTCGCTGCTAAAGCTGTGAAACTGAGCTGAATCAAATTGAATATGCATTGCAAAGGGATTGATAAACCTCTTCTGTTTCCAAGCACCGTTTTGCAGTGACTCAGGAGTAGCCAAAAAGTGGCGAATGAACCCACTGGCCTTTTGCACAACAACTGCTGAGTACAGTGAAGTATTGCTACTGTCAAATGGTAATTGTTTCTTTTTGTCTTGCTATGAAAATGATGAGCGATGCACAATACTGCCCTGTGAAGAGATTTTATAGGATTTACATACTATGTTTTTATTCTAGGAGAGAGAGCTTGGATTCGTATTGCAGGTGCTGCAGGACTTTAGTGATAAATAGGTCAGTCCAGCTTCATTGATATTGCGTTAAGAGCAGGTAGTAGAATCATTTCTTTCATTTCCTTTATTTGCCCCATGAACATATGAAAACGTGAAACATATGAAGGTGTTTTTATTGTGATTTATTCATATATGCTAATGGTGGAGCAACGTTTTCTAGCCAGGTAGCACTGTTTCACTATCCTGACATGGCACTGAGTCATGGTTTAATCCAAGGGTACTCAAACACCTTGTCTGGGGGGCCAAACTGAAATGTTTCTGGTGGTTAGAAATAGCAGCCTAATGTTATGCGTAACCAAGAATTTAACCAAGATTACTTGGGTTCATGTTTCGTTATCTTCAATATACGGCCCCATGCAGCTTGAATGACATGACAATTGTTAATCATCACCGTCCAAGAAAAGACAAGTATCTCCAAAATGGTAACTTTAGAGGAGAGGGAAAAACCTTATTCAGTCAATGGAACCAGACTTTCTTCCAAGCTCTTTTGGGTCATTTCTGTTGGTTCATTCATCATGAAATTCTCACCCAGTATAAGCAGTATCTGTGATCAAATCATGGATAAAAGTCAAAATCTGCAAAAAAAAATTTTTTTGGATGGTGACAATATGTTTCCAAACATATTGGGAAAAATAAAACATAATACACTATATGGCCTATACTAAGGTGAAAGCACATTTAATGTATTATAGTTTTTTCCAGTATGTTGAACTCAGCGGTCGAAAAAGTGTTCACTGTAGAGAATATGTTGACTTCTCTTGATATTTTACCAAGGACATCTAAACTACACAATTTGAAAGATGAAAACAGCATTTCATGAAGTATAATTACCGCTCATGACTTCACTTATCACTAATGCATTCAAATTATTACCGCTCATGACTTCACTAATCACTAATGCATTCAAATAGTGCTTTGCTTCCCACCTTTTAATACTCATGTTTCCAACTGCATCTCAACATGTATGAGTGACATGTCTTATATTTTTGACATTTTATCAGCTAAAGCTCAGTCCTAGTGAGACTGCGCTGCTGTTCATCCCTATAACTACTCCTCACAATATCCCCACGATAATCTTGCCATTTCATTTTTTTTTTAAATCATTCTGCAGGAGGATGCAAGATGCCTTGGTGTTTTTCTGGATGACCAGTTACCGCTCATATTGTGAATCTGACTCGGTCATGCAGGTTTTCACCTCTACAACGTCTGGCAGATTCGACCCTTTCTCTCTCTAGAGAGAGGCCTCCCAGGTGCAGGTTCAGTCTCTTGTCATCTCACTGCCCCACTGTTCCACCTCCTCCTGACTGGTCTTCCTATGTGGGCCATGAGTACCTTGCAACTGAAAGCAGCAGCTCAACTTGTTCAATCTTCCTAAGTTCACTCATGTCACTCCACCGCTACATTCCTTTCACTGGCTTCCTATAGCTATCTCCAGAGATTTAAAATCCTGATGCTTCCCTATAAGACCAACAATGAACCAGCCCCTCCCTACCTTATGGCAGTGGTCAAAAGTCGATCTGCACTTCGAGCACTTCGAGTTTCAAGTACAGCTCAGTCTGAGCCTCCTTGTGAACCACTTAAATGGTCATTAATCTAAGTACTTATTGGAATCCATTGTATTTACATAGTGTTTAATTCTGTATTCTTCTTTCTAGGTATCAGCCCTGGCTTTTGCTCTGGCAGTGTTTGAGGTGAAGGGTAGTTTGGACTTTTGGTTGGGATGCATTCTCTCAATGGACCACAAAACACTTTTGTAAGTTGCTCTGTATAGATAAAGTACATGTGAAGGTAAATATCATTAGGTGAGGAGGCGGGCTTAAGGTTGTTGCACAGTTGGCATCCTATCACAGTACCATGCTGGAATTCACTGAGCTCCTGAGGGTGACCACTTCTATCACTAATGTCTGTAGAAGCAGTCTGCATGCCTAGGTGCTTGTTTTATACACTGTGAATCAAACCGAATATGCATTGCTTGGTTGTATACACTGTGTACACAGTGGCCATGTGATTGGAACACCTGGATTCAATGATTTGGATGGGTGAGTGAATACGTTTGGCAATACAGTGTATATTTTGGCAATATAGTGTGGCGAGGAGTGGGGTGGAGTCGCTGCCATTCCCTCCAGGAGTGGGCACATGCTCCCCTCTGATCACCCACAGATGTGTGCAATCAGAAGGAAGGGCACCATGCCCTTATAAACTGGCCTTCTCTCCAGTGTGAGGGAGGGAGGACATGTGGCATCCATGCCACACTCGGGCGAGAGCCAGAAAGAGACTGAGGAGTGAAGTACCCATTAAATTTATATTTATGTTGTGTTTTGGTTTGGTTGATATTGCTTGTATAAATAAAGCATCCTGGATCAGTTATGCTGGGTGTTTGTGTGTTTGGACAGTGTGCTCTGCACTTCCCCAGGCAAAGTACAAAAAAAATTATATATATATGTATATGTATATAATCCAGCCCGGTGCAGCTTCAGCTTTGTCACTGATTCCTGGACACTGGTCTCCATCCAGAATCTGCTGATATTGATTGGAACCCATGCGTCCCTCAACTTTAACAAGATTCCCAGTCCCTGTACTGGCCACACAGCCCCACAGCATGATGGAACCAAAGTTGTAAAGTGCGCCAAATAGTTGAATGATGCACAGTGACTCCATCAGCAGCAAGATCATGTTGTAGGTCTTTGGTGCTGGTCTGTGGGTTGACTCTGACTGTTCTCAACATCCTTCGCTTCTGTTTATTTGAGATTTTTCTTGGTCTGACACTTCGAGCCTTGACTTGAACTGTGCCTGTGGTCTTCCATTTTCTCACAATGTTTCTCACAGTGGAGACTGAAAGCTGAAATCTCTGAGATAGCTTTTTGTATCCTTCCCCTAAACCATGACGGTGAACAATCTTTGTTTTCAGGTCATTTGAAAGTTGTTTTGAGACTCCCATGCTGCGACTCTTCAGAGAAGACGCAAAGAGGAGAAAAACTTACAATTGCCCCCCTTAAATACCCTTTCTCATAATTGGAGTCACCTGTGTATGGAGGTCAAGGGTCACTGAACTTACCAAACCAAATTTGAGTTCCAATAATTAGTTCTAAAGGTTTTGAAATCAATAAAATGACAACAGTGTCCAAATTTATGCACCTGCCTACTTTTGTTTAACCAATTATTGCACACTTTCTGTAAATCATATAAACTTCATTTCACTTCTCAAATATCACTGTGTTTGTCCCCTATATGATATATTTAACGCAATATTTTTATCCTAACAATCAATGTTTTATAAAGGTAAATCAGGAAAATTAACAAGGCTGCCCAAATATATATATATATATATATACAGTAATCTTCTTTTGCTTCTTTTGCAGCTGCTAGTTTCTTTGTGAATATTATAAAAACTCCTTAATCTTTCAGATGAATTGCGGTCCACTGAGAAAAAATGCGTATTTAAATTTACATCATCGAGATGTGTTAAGTGGTTGCGCATGTATAAATTGTGTTTATCTAACATGTTTTATTAATGTAGCATTTGACACATTCACATCAAGAACATTTTCTCCACTCAGTTATAATCTAATTCAAATCCTAATAACACATAATCAACAACATAATCAACATAATGGTCATGTCAATGCACTGCACTTGAAACATGATCTACGTACAAGCACAACATGCCTCTGCCATTTCCAGTGGTGGCTACAACTTTAAAAACTGTCAAGAACAAGACTGTAAAAGAGTACTGTGTGTACATTGACCGAATGAGGTTTAGTCCCTCTGGGCCATAGTTGCCCTTTACCCAGATGCTGGAGCAGCAACCCCCACCTTTTGCAGGAGCAACAGCAGCAGTCGACCGGTATGACAAAGGCTTAGGTAGGTTATTTGTCCATTTGTCCACCTCAGGGTTGTCACTGCCTTCTAATGAGTGCTTCAAACTCTGGATTGAAAGCAGCCAGGTGTTCCCTCAGAGACCGAGGCTGCAGCGGGGGGTATAAAGATGTGTGCAAAGGTATTACCGGCTGTCCAGCTGGAGAAAGCCATTTGACAGATTCTCATGGTATTTGAAATTACCATACATAAGAGCGAATGTTTAGTTGCCATGGCTACAGTGGAGCATATGAGGGATTACCCCGTTTGTCCTTGCAAAGGACTTCACATACATCATATTTAGTGTGCGGCTGTTGGCGGCAGGTTGGCTGCAATAGCGATGTCCTGATACACAGTGCGGGCAAAGCATATTCACTGATTGATCTATTTTAATGCATTTGTGAAATGTATGTGAAAAGTGACCCTGAATATTATGCTAACAACAGGGCATAAAGATGCTGCCTGGTTCTGGTTTTAGGTTGAAGAAAGAATACAGCCATTAGGAAAAATGAAACTGTGAAATGAAACCACATTTGTACATGAGTTAAACATGAACTAGATGATGATGCATAAACCGATACATAGTTAGATGATGTCAATTAGAACAGCAGCCAGTTCTATAGCCCGAAAACAAACAAGCTGTGAATGGGCAAGATGGCCCTGTATCAGGTCAGATGTCCTCTGTTCTCTGCCCCTGGGAAATCTTGCATCACAAATCCCAGCAAAACAGAAACGTCGGCTTTGTAAAACAGTCAGTTTTGATTATAAAGTCAAATAATATTATGACATTAGGCTATAATAAAATAAAACTAATTATAAATACTGCAGGAATAATGCTGTGTAATAAGATAACATTAATAACAAGACACATTTCAATACTCAAAATTTAGTTACATTTAAACACAAATGACTGAGAAGTGAAAGTGATTTGCACAAATAATGCTAAACCCCTTGGCAGTGATAATAATTGGTCTAGCTAGTGTCACGCCCTCGGGTCTCCCTGACACCGCCGAACTCCTGGACTCCATTTCCCAGAGTGCATTACCCTATGACGTCACACTCACATGTCCTCAGTCAACCAATCAATTACCCTCTAGCTCACCAGAATACTGATTGATTTCAGGCGACACTCTCTATACTTCCTGTTTATATCCCCACCCCACCCCCCCAGACACACACACACACACACACACACACACACACACACACACACACACACACACACACACACACACACACACACACACCCATAAATACATAGATTCATACATACATACATGATTTGTGAAGTTTTGCCAAACTTAGCATTACTGAGCGCTTCTCTCTACCTGTTTCCTCACTTACGCTGGTTCTGACTATCCTTCATTCTCATTCCTGATTCATTCCTGATTATTCTCTTGTTATCCCCCTTTCACTCTGTTTGCTGACCTGTTTGACTCGTGTGAGTGTGTGTGTGTGTGTGTGTGTGTGTGTGTGTGTGTGTGTGTGTGTGTGTGTGTGTGTGTGTGTGTGTGTGTGTAAAACTAAAGTGAACTTTTATTTCATCTATAAAGATGTATTCCACTGCTGATTTCTGAGTATGCGGCTACATACAACTGCAAAGCTCTGGAGCTGAACATTATAATCTGTGTTTGGAATCACTCACTGGTACACATGCATTGCACAATATAGTATGCCACTCATTTTACTGTGTTCAATATCTCCTTAATATTGCATGTTTCCCCCCCAAATCAGATCACCAGTGAACTCTCATGAATAGTGAACCATTCCAATGACAAGAACATTGTGGGCTGGATTAAGGAACCAACCTTGAGACTGAAGGTCACCAGATCAATACCCTAAACTGACAGGACACGACTAAAGTGCCCTTGAGGAAGGCACCATCCCCCTCAACAGCTCCCTGGGCACCAAAGATAGGGCTACCCGATGCTCTGGGCAAGTGTGCTTGCTGCCCCCTAGAGAGTGTGTGTGCATGTGTGTGTGTATGTGGGTGTTTAGTGCACTGATAGGATAAACGTTGGGCAGCCACACCCAATTGATTTTTCAATCAAATTTTAAAAAATACTTTCAACAGAGGACTGGTGCAGGTGCTGTGCTTCTTGTTTCTGTGCCTCTTGTTTCTGGGAAGCACAGGGCCTTGCTGACAGCAGGCAATATGTTTACTTTGGCTGACTCTGGCACTGTTGAAAGAACTGGCCCTGCTAAATAATGAAGCAAGGTGAAGAAAAAAAAAGAGGCCCTGTCATTCTCCTTTCATGCCATCGGGTTCACATGGGGATTATTGACGTTGTGCAAAATGAGGGAATCACCTTTTCTTTTAGCGATGGTGCTGCTGCAAATATTGATTGGCCCCGGGGCCCCTGCAGTGAAGGGTAATGATTTCTGATGGATTAATTCATGTTTCTATCGATCCCACCAGTAATACTGCACAGTTGGTGCTTGTCGCTGATTACATCTAACAAATGTTCACTCAAAATCGAGGAAGGATTGCTGGACCTGGCCTGAAATGATAAAACTGTGTGGCACTTGCTTTGCTTTCATGATTTCTCCAGGAGCTGATGGGAAGAATGAAAATACTGACCCACTGCCAAGGGACATTTGGCTCTAATGCTCAGCTCCTGGACTGGGCCAACACCTGGCAGACGCTGTAGCCAAGGGGTCTTGATTGAAAGGCTGGTTTTTGATTATGCTTGTGCAATTGACTGGCACTAACAAGCTGGACCCGGCATATCAGAGTTCATTTAAGACACCTAAAGAGCAAATGGTGGATGCTGGGACACTAGTGTTGCTGGAGAGTGGGATGGAGGGTGTGGAACAGCTCACAGGAGACATGCCTGTTCCTTCACCTTCTGACTCTGAGAGAGCTGAAGTGCTGAAACTTTAATGAAGTTGTGTGCTGCATTATGAAGCACGTTCTTCGGGGCTGCTGAAAGCCGGATGGACTGTGCATGCATGTGTGTAAAAGAGAAAGAGAAAGAGAGAGAGAAAGAGAGAGAGGGGTTGAGTTGAAGCATTCTATGTTTTCTATCCCTTTAGACAGTGAACCCACAACTCTCACAGCTCGAATTTTGGCACCACCTCAACCTTATACTTATGTGGTGGCCAAATGGCTTTTTATCATTTATCGATATTTGGCATTAGTAACTTATAATAGTTACATAATACGCTTTATGACATTGTACTCTGTTTCAAAGTTGTCACTTCATTTGTCTTACTAACAAATAAGCTTGCCAGTTGCCCTTGCCAGTTTAGCTTATTGCAGTGGCACTGCTAAGTGGAGCACCACTCAGAATAGGGGCCACTTTCCTTGTTTTCTTTGCTGTGGTTGGCTTGTTGCTCTGGGTATGATTTTGAAAACTGGACATGCTGATTTTATATACAATTATGAGCTATTAACTGTTGGTTAAAATGTCCGCATTATTCAGTTGCTGAGGAGTAAACAAAGGCATCCAGACTGGAGTGATGTGAAGTGAAACCAGGGATGGCAATGTGAAACACAAATATAACAGTTTTATTTGCTATTCCAAGTGGCGATTGATGTCTTTGGAGGTTTTAGATGTAATGTAGATAATGATTAAATGAAAAGATGAAAAAAGAATCCAAATAAATCTAAAGCTTATGATACTAAAAATGTCTGAGCTAGAATCAGGCCGTGTTTAATGTGCTAATGCCATAAAATGTGATCATTTGTAATAAGCTAGATTTAAGAAGAGTCAAACACTTCAGACAGCTCTTTCCTATCACTACTACTGTCAACAGACTGGCATACAGTGTTATTATAGTGGAAGTTACTACAGAACTACAAAGTCAGAGTAAATGTAATCTAATATCCTTTTTATTTATCCTATTTATCTGGATTTTCACCCCTAATAAATGTTTTGGTAACACTTTATATGAACCAGGTATCCATAATGTATTATAAGTGCATTCATAAACATCTATAAAGCATTCATAATGCATTATAATACTTGAAATAAGCCTTTATAACTCTATATAAATGTTTATAATAACAGACATAAAACGTTATTACATCACAGTATAAGGCTTTATAGCACAGAGTGCTTTAACACAGTGATGCCGTCACTATAACTGGCATACTTTTTGTTGGTTTTATTTTCGAAATAAAAAATATTTTGTAAGTGCACATAACCTTTAATGAACACCTATAAGGTCTCTTTACAGACTTCAGCTCATAACAACTCATTAATGAATTTAAAAAAAAGTATGCCAGTTATAGTGAGGGCATCACTGAGGATCTTTAAAGCATCATGTAAATAAACTCAACATTGGTTATGAAGCTATATGATACGGATCTCAACAGTAATATTAAGAACTTGAAATATATATATATATATATACACTTTGTGCTATAAAGCCTTATACTGTGATGCTGTAACATTTACATTTTGTCCATTATTATTGACATTTATGTAGTAGCATTATGATTAGCATTATGATAAAGCATTATGAAGCTTTATAGATGTTTATGAATGCACTTATAATACATTATGGCTACCTGACTTTTTCAAGAGCAGGGGAGAAAAGTCGCACGATAGGAATGCCGTGTCTGAAAAAACAGCTTTTGTAAAGGTGTGAAGTGTGAGAAATGTTTCAAATGAATGAAGAACCTTTGGAAACCGAGAAGGTTCTATGACTGTTCCAGGTTTTTCTTAGAACCATACATCCGAGCTCAAAACCATTTAGGCCAGATTAGCTCACTGACCATGCAGGATTTAATCCAATAGCCGTGGGGTTTCTGGTACAGAACTCCTTCCTACTGCTCCATCTCACTTGAATCCTTATCTCAGGAGAATAGAGAGCAGATTTGGTTCTCTTAATTACAGCTCTAATAGGCAGCACTAAGGTGTGTGATCTGCCCCATCCTTGCCCAAGTTGCTCTTTACATGTCAGTGCTGTCTGTTACGAGGAGAAAGATGATGCTAATTACCATTATGATCCACAGGATGCTGCTGCTATGACGCCTAGATGGCAGTGTGGACAGGTGGTGGCTGATGAATATTCATAAGCAACCCCCCCCTCATCCACACCCCCTCACCCCCACTCCAGTGAAATAAGCAAATGGCATTCAGGGAACGTGGTGCATGCCTTGTTACCATAGCAATAGGTCTCCAGTCAGCCCACACTAGATAATTTGATACAAGTTTTTTTTTCTTGTACGTGTGTTTAAATGCATGCATGCTCCACTTCGTCACTCTCTCTACCTTGTTCATGGAGGGTTCACCAGTTACTCCCACAGATCTCCAGTATTTAGGATCTACGCACCTGTGAGGATCACCTGTGAGTAACAGTGAAATCATATGAATGCTCAGCAGTTCTCAGCCTTTGAGCGTTATCTAATCTTTTGGTTTCATTAGCTCTGCTATGAATGTGCTTATGAGATTGAAAGTTTGAAAGCTGCAGAGGTGAAAGTTAGCTGTGTTTCATGGGACCTCCTCTGGCATGCTGATACAGATGTGCCATATGCAAGACCCACACAAAGAACTGAGTTGATGCTGCAGTTGTTAACTTGATTAACATAAAGGTTGAATTAATATTCCACATTTGGTGTTTTCACAGTTCACAGTTGATTTTATAATTCAAGGTACAGACTGAGATTTCCAGCAGCGTCTCAAGATAGCTGCAGGGGAGTGGAAAGCATGTGCTATTGACGTCGTGTTCACCCAGGCCCACTGAGGTCGCGAAGCGAGCCATTGATTTCTCATGCTGGCTGATTTTCTGATGCCTGCAATGGCCAAGTAACCGAGCCTGCATAAATATATGCAAACACATGCTCCGCATGTAAGTCCCTGCGTAGGAAATGACACAGGAGGACATGCCAGACGCATCTGCATAGCTTTAAGTACGCCTTCATCTTCATATGTTGCCATAGGTGGGTGCCTAGGATGCGCTTATGTAGTTTCACAATCCAATTTACACCCTTTGATTTGGGCGTAGAACTCAATGAGCTGTTTTGTATTTTATGGTGTGCTTTTTTATTGTAATCTGCTCTGATTGGTTGGTTTAGAAGCATCGTGTGGAAATTTGCAAAGTTGTTACTCACTATTAAATCTTCAGTTTATGAATCATCTTTGTATTAAAGCTGCCCAGGAACTTGGGCCAAATGTGTGCGCTGAAGTTGGGTTCTTCTTTTCTGGTTTGTTTGGCACATGTACCGTTCCACCTTAAATGGTTCGCTGTTGTGGTTTTAACTGGGCTTGGAACCTGAGCTGTCATTTTGGGTGGAGTCAGGACTGTTGTGTAACAGCCTTGGATTTTGGAAACGGCTGGTTTTACTCCCCTCTTTTACAAACACAGGATTTCTATTTGAAGGAGCAAGAACAGTGTTTGCAGTTCATGGTATGTCAGCGCTATACACCAAACTCTCATTATTCAAGCATGCAGATGTAAATACACTTTTCCATTTCCCCTTTAAACTGTAAATGCTGCTTACACAAACTAATGAATGCCACGGGATGCAGGTAGGATTACAGAAATGGAGTCAGTCCTGTTGGCCTGCATGAGGTAGGTGAATTCACATTTTTCAGTGAGCCGCTGCTGTGTTTGCCTTTGATAGCCCTCTTCACACATGGCTTCATTTGCTTGTTTATTTCATTGCATCTCATTACCCTGCGCCTGATCTCCAGAGCGCACACATAACACATTCAAATCTGTGTCATTTTGTCATTGCTGATTCCTATAATGAGTCTGGGTATGTCTCTTTTTTAACCTTTCCTTATTAGGATAGTAGATAGGTCTGGTACATTACGTGAGACTGGCAGCAGTTAAATTAATAGTGGGGTCACCTTTAGATGGGGTCACATTTACGGGGCCTTTTTAAGTCATAATACTTTTTGTAGCATTTGGGGAAATTCTCACATTCTGGCAACTGTCGAGAATCATTATTCTCTGCAGCATGAGGTCATGTTGTCTTTGTCATGATGATAGCATTACTGAAATGGCTGTGCCATGGATGCCCTTATGCAGGGTAATAACATCATCTGCTGTTTTATCCTCAAAAATGTATCATAAAAAAAGCTTGAGTTAGAAAAACACCAACATCCAGTTTATCCAAATTCTGCAACAGAGGGCAAAGATTGGAAAAATATTACTATACTGTAACATTTCACTGGTGTGCTGACAAGGTAGAACTTTCCTCCGCTGCTCCAATCAAAACATATTATATTATATATATACAGGGGTTGGACAATGAAACTGAAACACCTGGTTTTAGTCCACAATCATTTATTAGTAGGTGTAGGGCCTCCTTTTGCGGCCAATACAGCGTCAGTACGTCTTGGGAATGACATATACTGCGTCCTGCACAGTGGTCAGAGGGATTTTAAGCCATTCTTCTTGCAGGATAGTGGCCAGGTCACTACGTGATGCTGGTGGAAGTTCGTCCTTCTTGGTGGTATGCTGACATTACCCTGGATACCGTGGCTCTTGATACATCACAAAGACTTGCTGTCTTGGTCACAGAGGTGCCAGCAAGACGTGCACCAACAACTTGTCCTCTTTTGAACTCTGGTATGTCACCCATAATGTTGTGTGCATTGCAGTATTTTGAGCAGAACTGTGCTCTTACCTGCTAACTGAACCTTCACACTCTGCTCTTACTGGTGCAATGTGCAATTAATGAAGATTGTTGGTCCAATTTAGCCATGAGACCTTCCACACTAAAATGACAGGTGTTTCAGTTTCATTGTCCAACCCCTGTATATATGCCATTTACAGTTGTAGTGTCCCTCAGTCTGGCGTCAGGCTGCCGTGTTAGCTAATGCTACATGCCAGATGTCTCAGCGTGGAGTTATAGAGTTTTCTTAACATTTCACAGTAGGGGTGGCAGTGGAGTGACCTCAGGCCTTTCTATTCAGACGTGTGACGACAAACCACTCACTTAGCACAGACCACGGTGTCTCCACACGCGGATTTGTTGGTTATCTCTACCAAGAAAACCACCCAGCATGACTCGTCACTGAAGATGACCCGCTCCATGACAGTCTGGTACGACACCATTGCACTCTTTGGCGACATTGACGTTGTGTTAAAGGCAGTCGCCATAACGGTCGGCATGCCTGTAGTCCTGCGTGGTACTTTGGTCTGCCAATTTTGCTGGTACTAACCGGATGACTAATGGAGGGCATCCCTGCTTGGTGAATGTCCGCAACTGTCATATGCACTGGCCAGTCTGTTTATGGAGTAAAGTGACAGGAGTCTGGCCTTGTATGAGAGATGTTACAAAGATGACCATTGAGGGAATAGACTAAAGACTTTAATATTCCATTACAACAGTAGGTTTTCTAAAAAACATTGTCAGAGCCCAAAACACCAAAATGGAGAATTGTGCCACTACCTACACTAGCTTACAGTGCTACGCAGACACAGAAGAAACATTTAAAAAACATTTTAAAAAGATATACTTCTTTACTATGGCTTTCATATGGTGGAGAGAGCTTTGTGAGCTGCAGGCTGTAAAGAGTGGTTCTGTCTTTGCTATAAGTCCTAGACAGGTATGCATTGCATATCTGAAGTCGGCTTAAAGTGGCAAGGGTTCAGCAAGGTTCTTTTTGTTTTACTAATATACTACGTCGTTGTACACTAAGGGGATTATTTGTGATGATCAATTACAGCACCATGATGTTTTCTAGCCTAGGCAGCGTGCATGTATTTTGGGCATGGGGCTTTGGAGAAAACATTGAAGGGAGGGGCTGTTTAGCTTGTGAGTTTCAAATAAGCAAGCTTCAGCTAAAATCAATGCTGCCTCCCCTTTACCCCAGTCATGGCCTAATAGATGTAACTTTCCTCAAACCCTCAGCATGTTAAGCTGCTTCCATCAGTTGAAAAGCTTTCCTATTTATGTTCTCTGAGTTGCTTCAGTCACGTTCTGCTCCTTCAAACTGTAATTTCGCCAACTGAATCAGCCGAGTAGCTTTGGCAATCAGCCCCTCTTAACTGATTCTCATGATTTGTTTTGCTGCATTGCAGTCCTTGTTCGCTCCAAGCCTGTGACATGGCGGTGGTGGTGATGGTGGTGGGGGGGTAATCCCTTGCTGCCTGACACTCCCTTCAAATCAGAGTTGGGGGGGGGGACAAACACGGTGGCTCCCTCTCTCTCCCTCTCTCTTTCTCTCTTCACAGCAGCAGCAGCCCTTACATAACTTTTGCACGATTCTTATGTCACATCCAGCTTCTGAAGTGCAGTGCCAAGTTCTCCATGTAGGCTTTAGTGTACTTCCTTTAAGTGCTCTCTCTCTCTCTTTCTCTCTCTCTCTCTCTCTCTCTCTCTCTCTCTCTCTCTCTCTCTCTCTCTCTCTCTCTCTCTCTCTCTCTCTCTGTCTCTCTCTCTGTCTCTCTCTCTCTCTCTCTCTCTCTCTCTCTCTCTCTCTCTCTCTCTCTGTCTCTCTCTCTCTCTCTCTCTCTCTCTCTCTCTCTCTGTCTCTCTCTCTCTCTCTCTCTCTCTCTCTCTCTCGCTCCCGCTGGGATGCTGACTATATTTAACCCTCCTTTCTTACGTTCCAAGTTCTTTACAGTATGTTGGGATTTTATTGGACCGTATTTCTATCTGGTACTGTATATACAGTTACAGGAGTGTACTGCTGAATACTTCCCACTTCAAAAATCGTCTAATACATAACCCATACATTGGCAAGTGGATTTCAGGAGTGTTGGGGAAGCTTGTAATGGAGTCTGACGTTATGGGTATTGATGAGGACTCCCCTGGCAATCTTTTCTCACTCCAGCAGATATTTCTCAAAGGAGAATGAGTCATTAGGTGAACATGATCAGGCTTAAAAAACAAATGTCAAGTAACAATGACTTGAACTGTCTACCACAATTCTGTACAAAATACACTGCAAGTAATATACACTACAGTAATATAATAGTGGTGAAGTCTGTAATTTCATGCATATTACAAAAAAATCCTATTGTGAAGAAGGTGTCAGGCAGTATATTGCCTTATCATACACTACAAATCCTGTAATTTTACATGTAATGACTGTATTATAGTATATTACTGTTTATATTTTGCATATTGGTGCATTTATGTTACAGACAAATAGACTCAATCAGTATTGCAGTAATGAAAGCTATCAGTATGTCTGATATGAAGAATCTAATCATAGGTAACATGCAATATGACCTACTCATTAAAAGATCATAAGTTTGATACCCATTAATAACACAGCCATCTGTGGCCAGGAGCCCAAGCAAGCATAGTTAGCCTCAATCTCTGAGGGAGGGTTAGGTTGGCTAGTATGAGGCTAGCCAACATGGGTCTGTTAGCTACATAACAGAACTGGTAGTTGGTGTTACCCTTTAAGTAAGTTTTTCTCTTTTCTGATGATATTGGACTAATATTATTATTTCCAATATCATATCAGTATCTGTGTGGAATGCTACCTTGTTTAATTCAAATGTAAGCAATAAAGTAAATGCACAGTAATTAGCTTTTTTACATAATATTTTTTTCTGTGAACACTCAAAAGATAGCATGTTTATAAAGTGTTGAAGGGAAGTGTTTTACAGAATGGGGCTTATTTAGGAAGTTGTGTAACTCAATTTATTGCTCTGTTTAAAGGATATTTAAACTCCTGGATAAAGTTGGACTCAAAATGCACTGCACTTGTAAATAATTACTCAGCCTGGCTTTTCCAAGATTAAGATTTCTATTTTAGATCCATCTTGAGAGGCTGGCAGGAGATCAGTGAGTGTTAGAATCAGCTCTATGCAGTGGAAGGGGCTGAAGCAGGAGTGTGAGTCTTCTAAGATACCGTTCGGCCAACAGGACCACCTCTCAGTGCAAAATATATGCAATTAAGCAGGGAACCAGTGGGCTTAATTAAAATACATAATCGACTAAGAAACAACTACCTTTACCAGCTGTGCCACCACCATACCAAAAATAAATGAAATCTGATTATATTGCAGTGTATGCATGTAGATTAATTATATTTCTGCCTTCTTAGAGTGGAGCTACTTGTACTGCATCGACTACACATCAAATATTTAGCAGCTTTCATTTTGATTAAATTCCAGGGGAGAGGTGGGGTTAGAAGGTGTGAGCTAATGTTAGCCAAAACAGACCCACTTTACCTTATATGTTTAGACAGTTAGCCAGATAACTTACATTTGGAATTTATACTTATAACACCGAAACATTACAGATCAGAGTCATTATGATCATAATAATAATCAAAAAATCTGTATTCTACAGTTCCACACTGTAGTCCGTCTGATTCTCTGCATACTTTGTTAGCACTCTTCACCTCATTTTCAATAGTCAGGACCCCCACAGGACCACCAGAGAACAGGTATTATGTGGGTGGTGAATCCTTCTCAGCATTGCATTGACACTGACATGGTGGTGGTGGTGTGTCAGCATGTGTTGTGCTGGTGTGAGTGGATCAAACACATATATATAATTCATTTACATTCTATAGACAAAAGCTGGAATGTCGTATGTTTGGTATTGGATATTTATTTTTCTGTGGATGTCACCAAATTGTCTAAATTAAGAAAAAACTAATTTATTAATTACTAATCTCTACTTAATCAAAAATGTTAAGTGATATAATAATAAAACTAAACAAAATATATAACATCAACTGCAAAATGAACTAAACAGAATTTACAAAAATCTTCCTCAAAATGAACAACATAGAATTACTGAGAAATAAACGTTAGTTTTAATTTCTTCAGTGCATGAAGAAGAGTTCAGAAGTGTAACTCCTGTGTGTTTGGCTGTCTAAGGAAAGCTGGAGTTGAGCTCAGTCAACACTTGTGTTAATTATGTTCTACTCTTTAAAATATTATATAAAACCACATCATTCATAATACTAAACACTAAAACTGAAAAGTAATACTTTTCAGAAAATGGAAGCTATTAATGTAAATCTGTTATAATCCTGAGCATGTTTTGTGGTATGATATATTCACTATATAATTAACCTTTAATTATACCATTGTATTCAAATCTTCTACTTGCAAAAACAATTGTGTTATTAATTGAAAGTTTGAATCCTTCCATTCCTTTCCGTTAATGGCCACTATGGTGTACTGATGCTTTATCTATGCGTGGCTGCCCCTGTAGATTAATAACAAACGTGCTTGGTACCTCCGAATTCTGCAGGTAAGTGAGAGACTGTAGTGAAGTTCTTCATCCAGTCAGGTTTATTCTCTGTTCTTTGCTGTCTGAACAGGCGACAAAAAATGAGACAATACAATCTTAATCAGAGCAAGCGGAAGAGAGAAATTGTGTTGTTGTCAGAGCGTCTGCAATTCTCCTGCCACTCAATCTCTGGAATCCAGCAAAAGCGAAATAGCGTGGCTGTCTTCATGAGCTTTTCAGCAAAATGCAGGCTGCGTCTTGTCTACTTCTAAATCTAATCAGGATCCAGATTGATTGTGGCTGTGTATATATATTGGGATTCCACAGTAGGGACTGAAATTGGATGGGGTGCCCTCATAAAGTTTGTGTCTCATCATTTGCACTTTTTTTTACAATGGTAACTGATCCACGAGGCTACAAGCCTGCAGTACCAGAGGGTACATATCGTGATCCTGATGGTTTTATATGGTGGAAAATGTTGCTGGACTGTAGCCTGAAGCCTGGATTCACCAATTTATACTTTGGTAGATCTCTAGGGATAAGAAATGTATACGCTCCAGGAAATGATATTATTGGTGTATTTAAACTAATATAACTGTTTATTTTGTAAATTGGTGCACCTTAATAGATATAAGGATGTAAGGATATATATACCAAAAAACAAATACACATGCGTCTGTCATCAGGAGATGATGCGTGTATTTGACTATTTCCTCTCGTGTTTATGTACACAATACAAGGCATTTTTAAATAAATCACACAGTAAGGTTTTCTGATGGCCAAAAACAGAAGACCTTAACTTCATTTGTGAATTTCTTTTTTTCTTTTTTGATAGCTACACGGCAGCACTTTTGGCCATAACCCTCTCAGCTGTAGTAGTCTTTTTATGGGCACCGAAATGACATGGACACATCTGGCCCTCTGTCCTGCACATTAACTATCCATTTGCTCAAACAAAAAAACCTGAGCACTACCCAGTAGAGACGCTGATGCCATTCACGCATGTCCTATACATCGTATGTGCGATCATGTTTCAGTATTCAAACCACAGTACCACAGCACACACAGGTCGTTCACCTCTAGGTACTATATATATGTATATTTTTGTTCTACTGCACTAGGAGTCTGTGTATCTGATACTGAATTCAGAAAACACGTTTGAACAATGGTGTTCTACAGCAGGCTTAAAAGCCTTGGTATAGAATAAATGCAAACAGCATGCAGGGAATGTTTTTATGCGTATGTACCATAATTGCAAAAGTCTAGGGCTATAGCCCGCAATTATGTGAAGCTCACTACTCCCACTTGGTGCATTAATGTTCTGTAGGTTTATACCATTTGGTTTTTGATTTGTATTTGGCAGCTCTTTGAGATGACCTTGAATTAATTGTAACTGAGATAATTACAAGATGTGTAATGGGGTGCAACAAGCTATGCATATTGTCGCTGTCCAAAGAAAAACAGCAACTTTACAGTAGAGGCCAAAATCCAATTTAATTCTAATGTCAGTCAATGTTGAGTTTGAGTTTTTGATTGAGTTTTTCCAAGTGATCTTTGGACCATTTCTTTCGGTCCTTTCATCATGAAATTCACACACAGTGTAAACGGCAGGTCATGTGATCAAATGATACATAAAAGTCAAAATCATCAAAAATGGAGATATATGTTTTTCTTTGGACAGCGACGATATATACCTAATTGAAATAAGTCACACATCAGGTTTCAGTAGTCTCCCAAACACACTTTGACCTCTCTATAATAAAGGGTTAATTCAGAAGTTGTCTGAACTATCATTTCCTGTTTCTACATTACAGCATTGTTGTTGATGTTTTCTGCTTTTAAAATCTAATAGCTATTTTTTTTTTCATTTTCAACGAAATTCTCTGTGAGATCTTAAGCCACATTAAAAAATGATTGGACCTCATTATTTGCCGTAAATGAATTACACAGAGGAGCATCTGGGAGCGAAGCAGCTCCTAATGTCTTAAGAACTTCAAAAGGACGGGGATACCTTCTGGCTTTTTATAGGAAACTTTGATGTCTTTCCATCTCGTCAATGGTGTTGTTTGTCCCTTTTATGTTACAGGCGCAGTTGATTGGTTTTAGATAAACCAAGCTTGCCATTAATGAAATCAGAACTGCATTAAATCCTTTGGAAAACAGAAGACCATGGATCATTAAATGTCAAAGCCTGGCTTGAAGGTGAACATTTCTGTTGTGAGAATTTAAATAGTAGAGAATAGAAATATTGCTTTTTTAGTCTTTAGCTGCCTTTTTTTTGGAGTGGTCCATAGAAACCCTGTTAAAAATCATTATATATCGCATGTCTCAGATGTAGTGTTCATGGATTTGTGAGAGTGAGGCATTTATTAGCATGAATAAGAGGTTTCGGATTGTACTGCTAGGAGAACGGCTTTGAAGAGTGTAATGAGTACTCTTACCCGAATGCAAATGACCTCAATTTGCTGAACGAAATTATGCGAGAGGACACCTTTTCAGCTATGATGAAATGATCGAGCAACAAAGCATGAACAAACCTAAAATATTGTCTGACATCCTGCATTTGGATAGAAGTTATTATATCTAATCACTGAAGAAGCTGAAACATTGTTTCCCTGACCTATGCTACACTTCTTATGAATGGAACTGCGGCGTCTCTGGTTTCCTGGATCTCTAACCACACTCTCTTTAATGGCATATTCTACATGATTGTTCCTCTTCATGAGAGAATCTTTTAGGTTACAGACATAAAGCTGCAAACTTATCAGATTGTTGGAGTTTTATAATCCTTCATTTGTTGTTGGCTTATTGTAAATACTAATGGCGCTTAATGGTGGACATACAAAGCCTCACTTACCCTTGTGGCATATATAGAATTCATAGAAAGGTTTCAAAAAGTGTCTGGTAATTGTAGCTTATGGTTGTGGGGCTCTCAAAAGAGTTATTAATATACAGCAGAGAAACCCCTAATAACAGGCTGCATGCTACTAAATGTCTCACCATGCTATCTTTGGAGGATTTGGAAGACGTCTTTAAAACCTTTTGTTCCATAATAAGCCTTGCAATTATTATTCTGGGCCTAAAGAATAGATGCATTATTCTTGCTGGTGGATTTCAGCTCCCTTTGGCTTGCAGTGCAAAAAAAAAGATGTATCATAAGACACATTGGATCCCTGGGGCGGAACATCAAATTCAAACTTAAGCCATAATTACATTTAAACATAAAGCATGCAAATTATCAATGAATATGAATATATTAAAGGTGGTTTGGTTTATGTTAGAAACATATGCCCAGATCATACAGCAAACTAATGCTTATACTTGTAGTACAAAGATAAAGATGTCAATGAACACAGCACCCATGAGGCCACACTAGCAGTCAAGAAGCTGTGCAGCTGTGGGTTTTGGTTCAACTTGACTGGCTCCCACAGTACCATCTGTTTACCCATCTCTCCTTCCTAATGATTGCACTGTGTTGAGGGCATGGGTACTGTGTTCTACAGAGCTTTATAATGGTTGTGGTAAGCTTTATTATTACTGTTGCTTCTAATATATAAATGGTTCATTTAGCAGATGAAAGATTTCCGTATGCCATGTCATAAACATCACTCTGGCAGCAGGATCACCGAAGTGTTAATCTCAGTTCCAAAAATGTTAGGACATTACCTGAAAACTGCATCAGTTTGCAAACAACCGTTTACTGTATTTACAAAAACAATGAAGCCAATAAGGTAAAACATTTGTAGCGCCTCCTGGCACTCTTCTTACCCCCGATCTTCCCGGACGCCATTTACCATAACCCACCACCTGATGACGTCACTTCCACCTGTCCGCCATCTTCCAAACCCCTTCCGTTTTCTAGATCCAAATCTCCCTAGTATTGATCACACCTAGTCTGTTTGTATAAATACTCCTCTCTTACAGTGCTCATTGCGAAGTATTGCCACTCTGCATACTGAGCGTCTCGTTGGTTTTCTCTGGTTTTGCCTTTATTCTGATTTTACTCTTTTGTCTTTGCCTATTTTGGTACTTTTGCTGGTCTGATTGTTTTCCTGGTTTTGACATCCACTTGTTTCTTCACTCAGACTTTGCCTTGCCCTTCTATGTCTGCCTTGCTCTTGTTGCTGCTGTGTTGGACTACAAATCTGTTAAATAAACCTCCATTTTAGCTTAGCGCTCGTCACAATCTGTTTGTCCATTGGCACAGCATTAAATATGCTGTCTTTGTCAAGTTTTTGCACTGCTTTCTGTGTTTATTTGTATTTCACATACAGTCTCAACCCTTTTTGGAATTCAGTTTCAGTTTGTAGACTACAAGGGTGGTCTCAAAGTCTGGAGTACAACATATGGCGACGTGTGTGTTCCATTGCACTGATCTTTAACCAGTACTCTTTATAGAATTTTCATAAACCTTTTTTTTCTGAGTATTTCAAAATATTGACTTTGTGCTATGCTGTTTTCCTCTATATGATTATATTAGACATAAATAGATCAGACAGGAAAAGCAAACCTTGCAATATTGATACACATTGACAGAACAAAAATGTAGCTAATTTAAAGGTCATAACTTTCCTCTATCCAGCTAAAGTGCCTGACATGTGTCAGGACACACAATGTGATTCAAAAGTTTATGCAAGAAAGTCATAATGATGAGCATGACCAAATTCAAATTTAATGAGCTTCCGGTCTAGTTTTGAACGGCAATATTGTCAGAGCCTGATTTGCTAGTGTTTGTTCTGCATTCTAGGGTGAGCCCAATCAGCATTTTGCAGGTCCAACTAATCACTCTTAAGATCACTCTTAACATAATATTTAAGGTATTCATAATCATTAGGTACAATGCCATTTTAATGTTTCCATTCACACCAGCTGCATTAGATGCACTTTTTTGTCACACCAGCCTACGTTTTTCACTTGTATGCAAGTGAATTGTAAACTTGACAAATCCTCGACATTGGTGTGTGAATGATATTGATGCGGAGCAGCTCCTGGACTGTACTAACTCTAAAAGAGCTGTAAAACTGATGGTGATTTTTTCTAAATAAGCAGATTTGCTGTTTGCGCTGCTTTAAACTTATGATAAAACTGTTTAAGTGGGCTTTAAAACCACTGAAGATTCTTTACACACTAAAATGTAATGTACAAAATAAGTGAGCATTTGAATTATTCAGGCCAGCTGTATTCAGTGCTACAAACATTAACCTTCCATATCTATATAGGACAAATAAGATACCAATTGGATGAGGCCCCAAAATAGATCAATGTTGCACTACTTTTCTCTACCTAGGATTTCAGTCTAGTACCAAAATGGTTGGGAACTTCTTCACAGTCCCAACTGTTTTTTTTGTCAATATGCACAGTCACATGGCACCCATTCTTTCTGACTGGAAACTGTATTGTTGTCCATATACTCCCTGGTTTTCCTTGGTCCTCCAGGCTTTGCACTGATGCCTACCTGGCCTGGTAAATCAATCTCCTTTGGCCACCTGCTGTGTCTGGATTAGCCTTTGCCTCTCTGGTACTGTCAAACACTCTGCATGTCTATGGGCTCCAGAAGGGCAGTTCCATATGACAGATCGCCTCTTTCCTACTCCTCCCATGTCTTACCATGTGGTTTTCACAGAGAACAGATTTGTGTGATCACGATCACGTTGCGTTTAATTCTGAAGCTAAGTGATGATTGTGTGTCCTGAGGTTCCAGGCCCTTTGTTTTTCACAGGTGGACCTTGTTGGTCATTTTTTAAAGTGGCAAGCAATTTTCAGATGGGCTCTACAGTCAAATCGTTTGATGTACACAGCATTCTGCTTTACTGGCCATTCGCTACATGCCTACTGCATCAGACACACCTGCCACTGTCTAAAAGTCTTTGCAAGAGCTCAATCTATGCACCACATTTATTATTCTAACCATGGTATATGTCCAGAATTACAGATGACTGGAGACACTGTTGGTTTGATAGGAGTTGGATTTGATGAAAGCTGACATATTGTCACCATCTCCTGGTTGTTAACTAATGATTGCAATTGGGGTCCATTGTGTACTCATTTCGCCTCTGACAGCACAATACCAATAGTATCAAGTCTGTAGGAGCTGTGCATGCCAGATTGCCAGCAGCAGTAATATTAGCCTCATTTAATTCTAAATACCTGCTCAGCTTAGCATCCTTGGTAACGACAGAGCCTGTCACCACATTCAAACCGTTGCTCTCCACACCACTGACTTTATCCATGTAGCCCTAATTAACGCCGGCCTTTTGTTTCTCCAGCAGACTCTTTTCGCATATCCTTTCAAAATGACATGCAAATCTGCTGTGTCACTCTTCTGTTTCTCTCTCTCTCTCATGCTAAGGTCTGGGAGAATAGTGTGCAAATGAGAGATGAGACAGAGGAAGGATGTGATCAGTGAGGGTTGGATAACTCCCTGGCCTCTTAGTCACTGGTGCAGATTCTGATTAAAGCCCTAGTCCCACTTTATTGCTGTCATAACAGACCTCACCCCGGACTGGGGCCTTGGAGCTTCACACTGTGACTGGAAAGCCTTGATGAAGGGTTTTCAAAGGCACCATCAGCCACTGGGGACACAGGGATTACACTGGCCAAATGGCATTTGATATGGCTGCTAGCAGAGTCATTTGGATCTCTTTGAGCACGGATCCTCCAATTCTTCTTACATTTATTCCGCCCATTAATTCCTAGTGAAATGGACAGTTACTCACGCGTTAAAGTCTAATCCTGGCAGCAAGAACGTGACAGCGCACAGCAAGCGTTTACTGCAAAGTCCTTCTCTAAATTAGTTGACGATTCTGGTGTTGCATGATATAGGTGGGGTATTTCGGAATGCTGCGGAAATGCACCCCTTTAAAGCACGATAAAGTAACAGTCTGAAAATTTTCTTTGCTTCTTTCTACTGTATTTGCATTGGGCCATGAATCATGCATGTTCTGGACAGGTATGAGCAAGGAAACGACAGCAGTCTGAGCATCCAGTTGGCACAGCATCGTGTTAGCTCGGTGTAATCCATCAAAGGATGTGTTAACCCTGTCGTCCTCCAACACAACAGATCCATGTAGGAGATCAAGCAGAATGATTTTCCCAACCGAAATACTTTAACGTGTTTTATTCACAAAACTACAGATTTCATTCCTCATGCTGCCACTGAGAAGATTTAATGAACCAGAATGCCATGTAGAACCATTTATCTTCACTCTACTCCTGCTACACAAATTGCAGAGGTTTATTAGAATGTTTACCCTGCAAAGTATTGACCCAGTTTAAGTATTTGATGTATTATCTGTCATATTTGTCTGACATTATTCCTGTCTTTTACATAGACCATGTCCATTATAGTGTAAACCAGGGCTCATCAATTCTGGCCCAGGAGGGTTGATGATTTCCCTGCTTCAGTGCACCTACTAAACCTGGAAAACTGGGGATTCTATGCTTTCAAAGGGGTTCTCCTACGCTTTCTGGTTTTCTCTTTCCGTTAGGATGTTCTGTAGATTTTGTGCATTTAAATGGTCAGTAAAATTATAAAGCACAAAGTACACACCAGAGGGAGAAACACTCTCAGCTTCCCGAAATGCCATGTTGGAATTCCAGCCTTTTTTCTGCTGCAAGGTGATGTCATCTTGTAACACAATCCTTATTTCCCATCTAGCAGGAAGTTTGGCACCCCATCAAACCAAGCACAGAGAGCCAAAAACCCATCCCTCTTTGCTTGGATACTGACACCATTGTAGAGACAGGCACAGTGGTGTGAGGGACCTGTAACAGAATGCTGCTCATACCAGAACGGGCGAGCTTTCAGAAAGCTGCTCCGTAGCTCTCAGAAATAAAATTCTATATGTTGAAAATCGCCTTTAAAATGCATAATTCAGTTGTTGAGATGTTTGATGTAAAATGGCACACTGAACAGAAACTTTTCTAATTTCTTTACATTAATAGTGTGAGGAACCTGGGATTGTGATGTCTACAATACAAATGTTTAAATGACTTAAAAGCAAAGCTATTAGGCAATGCATTAAGAACCAGCTCGTTCATAACGTTTCTTTTACGTAGCTTTTAGATACCTTATTTTCATTATATCATCACTTCATTTCTTCTGTGCCCATGAACCTGGGCAGCTTTCTTTATAATAGAGCACTTCGCATCAAAGCATTCTAAATACTTTTGTCTATTTCTTAATGGCTCAATAATTCAAAAACTAAGAAAAAGAAACACAAGAACTTTTTAAAGTAAAGTAACTATTTTAAAATCAGCATATAAAGACTCACTCTAAAGAAGAACTCAACGAAATGGATCCTGCACAAACACTGAGGTATGACAAGTTACATACCTATCATTAACTGAAAAGCACATAGCCGCTCATCAAATGAATCAAATTTTGTTATTGGGGTAGGGAGAATTAGGTCATGAAAGGGCAGTGGGATTATGGTCACAGCAGTTGACCTTTGCATAACCGTCTTAATTTTTATGTTAATTTGAATCATTATTAAGTATATATTAATATTGTTATAATAATATAAATTAATAATTAATATAAAAAATTCAATGAGTTTTTTTAGGACAGTGTATTGAGTATTTAGCCATCACTACTTTTTCTAAGCAGTTGGAATGGGACTGATTACCCTTGGTGTGAACATTTACCTACACTGAATGCCCTGGGTGTGGGAGTAGGCTGCAGTATGTGAGAAGTATGGGCAGTGTAACTCGTGGATGTACTTCAGTTTCACTGTTTGACAACCTACTCAGTGTTGCATTAACACCCACAGTGTTCACATAAGCTAAACACTGTACGAATAGTGTGTAAGATTCCAAAAATGGATCACAGTCAGGAATATGAAGCTCAGTCGGTGGTGGATTTTGGTATTCGGGGTCCTGATCGCACTACAGCTATCTTGCTATGAGTGTATGAGAGAGAGAGAGAGAGAGAGAGAGAGAGAGAGAGAGAGAGAGAGAGAGAGAGAGAGAGAGAGAGAGAGAGAGAGAGAGAGAGAGAGAGAGAGTTCCACCGCTTCACGCTGAGTTCCATTGTCTCTCTCAGTGTCCTTTCGCCTACCGCACTGACTGGCTTGTCTCCTCCTATCCTCCTCCGGTAGCTCTCCTCCTCTCTCCTCGAGGGAGAAAAAAAAACACTCACCGCAGTCGTCTGCAGCGTTACCGAGCACTTTAAGGCGGCACTCGCGTCTGTACTGCTGCTCCAAGCAGAAACACAGCCGTTCGTTCCTTCTCCTTCTCGGAAAGGTAAGGCGTTTGAGCACTACGCGTTGTAAATAACGGACAGCTGAATAGAGCCTCCAGCCGCAGCAGCTACCGCACTGCCTGAATTCAAAGTGATGGGTTTGTCGTTAAGGATGTGCAGAAGGAGCTCTCGCTAGTAGCAAACTTCTTTGCAACATTTTTTTCCAGTTTCAGTCACTAAAACAGCACATATTCACTTTTATAGATCATTGTGCGGCTACGAGTGTGAACGTTGCAGCTGTTGGTGCTTTTTGAAACAAAACAGCGCGCGCGGATAGCTACCTGTGACCGTTACGCGTTGAGTGAAGGGAACCGCCGCTGTCGGACACTTTGCTCGACGTTTCTCTTCTTCTGCCGGTAGGTTCCCAAGGAAAATGACTCCCTGGCGGTGTTAAAAATCTGTCTGTATGGACTTTTTCTGTTCAGATGTTGGGTTTGTTAGGTAAATGAAGGGGAACGTGTTGCGCGTCGTCGTGTGTTTTTTTGCCGTTAGCAGGCTGAGAGGAGCGCCTACACATGCATCACTATTCGGAACCCGCATCCAACTTTCCTCCGCAGGGCAGCACTAAAGGCTTTGGTGACTCGGAGTTATGAGGTTCAAGGAGAAGAAGCTCACATTTGCGTCTCGCTTGTTTTGTAATGGCCATATCAACCAATCTTAGGCTGTCAAGGTCAAAGCAGAAATGAACGTTATATAAGGTGTCCGTTTAAATAAGGCAGACACCTCTGGCCAGGCTGAGTTCAATAGCTACGTGGCGTAATCCGTCAGGCTGGTGTGCGTATGGACACTACAGTGTTGGGTTGACTCAGGCTTTTTTGTTGTTGTTGTTAATGCCCCTGTCTGATCTCTGGGCAGAGCTCACCGTTCCTTGTCATTATAATGCATTCAAAGGCTTAAACAGCACTGGGCCATCTAATAAACTTATCCCTTAATCCTAAACGTCACATTTGCTCTGTAAATGCCAGTCTTTTGGGGGTAGCTGTCCGAGATGGTGCGACATGTACTGCAGAATAAAATGATTAATCCTAATCCATTCAGAAACAAGACTGGAGTTGGATGGACTCTGCTATGTCAGTTTTGCCCTCTGTAACAGCAGTTATTCCGGCTACATGGTTGGTGACGATCAATTTAGTGTAGCTGCATTAAAGCCAGGCCGCCTGAAAAGGCAAAATCATTCTTGCAGATCGATTCGACCTGGGCCGCTGTCACAAGGGAAAGCTTCTCACAGGTCTCCTGTTGCAGCAAAAATAGCTTTGATGTACACTAAATGGAAAATGGAGAGGACTAGATGGGTTCCTTTAGTGCAGATGTGACGTAGTTTGCCTAACACAGTGACGTTCAGTCAAGAAAGGCACCTACACAGCAGACATTTTATGTTGCTGGTTCACCAACTTTGCTTGCCAACCTCTGTCAATGATGCACCAGTCCACAGCATCATCTCTTTTGATTTACAAGGAACAGGCTTGACAAGACACGGTAGCACATTTTGTGGCATGGCTGTGCATTTAAAATAGAAACTTAAAGACGACTGGCAAGCTTTGCTTTGGCACAGAAGCAGGTCCATTGATCAGCCAGGATTGGCACCATCTGAGTGTTTGTTCAGAGTCCACTTGCTTTTCAAGCATGTTGAATTCCAAATATGCCCATTAGATCTTTGGTAACCTCCAGTTATTTATAAATTGGAGATTACCATAGATCTAATCTGGTCCAGACAGAACTCCTTTTAATTACCACCCTGACTGTCTGTCTCGGACACGCAGCACTGTGCACAACAAGCAAATCAAAACCTAATGGTGTTTCCACGGTAAGCTGCCTTGACAGGTGGGCATATGGATTTGTTGGAGCTTGTCTTTGATTTGATCAAGATGTAAAAAATTATGCTAGACTTAAATGAGACTACAAACCCGGCTCAACCCACTTAAGTAACCTTTGTTGTTGTGATTTAGAATTGGGAAACGGAGGAATCAGTTTTGTTTAAAGCCTAGTTTATGTGGTTAGTCCGATATCTTCCTATAATTACACTTGCTATGTTACGTCATTTGTTCCTGGTTCGTTTAGTTGCTGTGCCCTGCATGATTGGTGTTTTCCCTGTTCTAACACACCTGGTTCATCAGAAAATTAAGTTCTTTACTAAAACAACTAATGGTGTAACATTGTTTTGTCATATTGTAATATTGCAATGCAAAGCTCTCTCTTACAAACCAGTAAGGTGATTGTGCAGTTATTGTGTTGGATTTTTTATCAATTTCAAACTAATGAATGTTAAGATCCCCTACTCTACTGTCCACACTAAAACATGCAGAGCAGGGTATTCTAACACCAAGATTGGAAGCTTTATCATTTTTTTTCAGAGGCAGTATCCTTAAGGTACAATGAGGTACTGGTGTGTGATCTGCTGTGCTGTGGCTCTATATGGCAGGCTTCTTGTTAGCAGATCCTATGGGAGGCAATTCTTCAGATGGCTCTGGGCCTGACCTGTGGTGTTTCTGCTATACAGCCTTATTTGATGTGGATCTGTTTTGTCATCGCACTGTAGTTGGGCCTTTTGTGTTGTGAAGTACTCTTCGACCATGACCTCAGGGTTCAGTTCACAGCTTGCTTGAAAAACTAATGGCTCAACAAGCATGGCAGCGTGGGTGGCAAGGTGAGGAGTGACACAAGAAAAATAAAATCCCACTCTGCATTAGCAACCATACAGGCAGACAAGACACACGAGTAATGAAATTAGTTTTGGATTTGCTCATTTGTTGTTTTTACATATTCCTATGAGGAATCAAATTACTAATGGTTAGTTTTACAGTGCAGTAGCATCTTAAAAAGCACTCTTTATTTCAATTAATGAGCCATCCCAAAGAGATGCACTGCATCTGCAGGACTGCACCTGTTCTCTTGTTCCTGCAATCTGTTACGTCAGACATGTTTATAGCTATAAACTGTATTTGGTCAGGCTATAACAGTGCTTTCGTGGCTTCAAATGCTATGGTCATGTTGTAAGTCATGCTAATATTAGACTGTTTAATGAATCCATCTACCTGCTAGCAATGCAAAGCTACTATATAAATGTACATGTGATGGCTTGTCAGAGAGCAGGCAGAAAGCAGCTGCAGGCCGAGCACATGCAGGCATATACATAGGCAAGATGGCTTAAATAGTGTTGCCCCTAAAATGGACTGTCAGATTCAGAATGATGGCAGCATGCTAAATTCAGGGATTTGAGGGGTTTTGGCTTCTCTTCTCATGTGATTTTCTGTGAAGCCGCTCTGTCTATTGTACCAACAATCCTCCATGGACTTTTCTGGAAGGCTGTCTTTCCTAAACTGTAATGCAGTTTAGACTATGTCTCATTTTCGCAGTCTGTGCGAATGTGTGTGTTTATTATTATCTTAGTCACCAGGATTGTTCCCTGTGGTCATATTTGCTGGTCTAATTTGCACACTACTTTTGATCGCTCATTCTATTTTTGTCAAGGCTCCTTTGTCTGGTTGATTATACCAAACCCACATTTGATATGTCCTCAGTTAGCTTTCAAATGACATAATCCCCCCTGACTGACTCTATTCATCACATTTATACCACTGCACCACTGCAATGGTCTGATCGCAGCAGTCATAACATTAATCACCAAATAGCATTGTGGAGCCTTTGTACCGCTTCTCAAATGTCCATTAACACAACTAGATTTAGAGAACGATTTCCAGTGACCATTTATAGGTAAAGCCTCCACCTGATATGTTTGATCTGGTGTTCAGGATAATTATTTATCATTCTTTGATGTGAAACCAATGTGGTGGTGGTGTGGTGGCAGTTGTTGTGCTAGGATCTAGTTTTAAAAGCATACTTTCTGATATATACATCTTTAGCTTTGAAATCATACAGGGCCTCTGTTGTAGTATTATGTTGTAGTATGCAGTCATGCTATTGCATGTTTCTTGAAAGTGTTATGTTGAAATAAGCATGAATGTCTGACAAAGATGGCGTCTAGAACACATTCTTTTTACTTTATATTAAGGGTACTTTCCCACTTATAACCCCTCATATGCTGACAGACCCTGGCTTTGAACTTTATGCTGGTATTTACATTTACATTTACATTTAAGGCATTTAGCAGACGCTCTTATCCAGAGCGACTTACAACCGTGCTTAGTGGTTTGGTATGAATCTGGGTGGTCATTTCTGGATGGTTACTGGAAAAACATAACATCCTGTACTTTCATAAACAATCCTAAAGGTTTGTATATTTCAGATGAGCTAGAACTTAGAGAAGCAGTCTGTCTGGACATTGTTAACATACAGTCTTCGCTGTGGTCAACTAATAGCATTTGTTATGCTATTTAATGACAACAACATTATTGACAACATGCTAGAATATTAGAAATTAAGTTGCTATACAATAAAACAATATGCTTATTTACATTTGGATTTAATAGGCTTTCTAATTACATTGTTATATAAATATACATGTTATATGCAATATTTCCCTTAAACTAGTTTCCGTATCGGTATTGGAAAAGAAAACATAGTGCTGTGCCATCTTGAAACAAATTACTAGATATAAACTCTCATGAACTCCTAAATAACGATCCCCCAGCTACCACAAAAAAGCACATGTGCGCATCACTTAACCAAAAGCATGTGCTTCCTTAGGTGCTCTGTGCATACCGATGCCAGTAGAGGGTCAGTGCAATATTAAAAACAAAATAAATAATGTGACATAGTCTACTGTTTGGATTACATAAGTACTTTGATTCATCATAACACCACAGAAACACACTCGGAATTTAAAGCAAGTCATAAAGACTATGTTCTTACAGTGGTGGCAAAGCCTGAATTAGCTGATCAGCTCGTTAATTTGTAAAAGATTATCTTTAAATAATTCCTCTTCAGTGTATACCTAACTGATCAATTTGTAAATTCTAGACAGATCTTAGATATATGCTGTATAGATTATGATGCTTTTTCTTTTCTGTGTTCTGCAGAGACGCCATGGGGAAACAGAACAGCAAGTTGACCCCTGAGGTGCTGGAGGACCTGGTGAAGAGCACAGAGTTTAACGAGCATGAGCTCAAGCAATGGTATAAAGGCTTTCTAAAAGACTGCCCCAGTGGGCGTCTCAACTTGGACGAGTTCCAGCAGCTGTACGTGAAGGTAAGAAATCTCACAGTTTTACATTGTTCCCTTTGTTTTGCTGCCTTTCCAGACTGGTATTTACAAAGCAACTGTAAGATAGAGAGCTAATCTTAGATCAGATTTAGATATATATATAATGGGGGTTCTATCAAAAACTTATTCTAGATTAGCATGTCTACTCCTGAGATTAATACAGGCCCCCAGTGCCATTGGGATGTCATTGGGATTTGTACCTTAGGTGCGTCACATAGTTTTTGAGCAACCTGAAGAAGTCATAAAGATGTACTGTCCGGTTCAGAACTGTCTCCATATCTGTTATGGAAGTAACAGGCCAGGGGCCTGGGCTAGTATATGCTGTTTTTTTTTTCAACTGGAGTTGCATTTGTTTACTTTACATAGCTTTGTGCTGTGTTTATTTCATTAAAGATTGGCTGTCTAGAATAATGTTGAGATATTATCATTGTTAGTTAACCTTGTATTTAGGGGAGGGAGGTGAACAAAACATAATGTTGGCAAGATAATGTTAAAATATTGTGGGCTGTTTTGCTTATATAAGGACTAATGTAGAAAGTCATCAAAGGTCTAATAGTAAACATAATGCTAAATATAAATTATTATGCAGGGTAATTATTCAGGGTAAACAAAGAAGCCAGTCAGTATATGATATATAAGTAGGTTTTTAAACTCTAAAACTAAGTACAGCCTGTGATGCCATTTGATTAAAAATTGTGTTTTGGTCATTAAAACCAACTCAAACACTTTGTTATAGGCTGGAAATTGTGTTCCATAGCAGTCTCAGAAGATATCACATTGCTATAAAAATTCAATCCCACTCCTCATGCAGCCTTTGAAATGTGGCAGCAGCTACTGAGCCTAACTGTGAAAATTATGTAAACATATTACCAAACAACAACAACAAAAACAACTGAATTAAATTAACAGTTAAATCATCTGCAGTCTTTGGAGGCCACTTTGCTTGCTGGATCAGCTTTGCACACAAACGTGGTTAGCCGGCTGGTCGCTAAACCTTTTAGCAATTGTGTGATGTGTTTCCCAGCAACAGAGTATCAAAGAGACGGTTTTATTAAAATCCAGAGGTGAAGATAGTAAGAAAATGGATGACCCTGCATTAGCAGGCCAGCGGGTGCCAGGGAATAGAGGCGAGAGTAAGTGCGTTTGCCTTTATGCGTGTGTGTGCTGACATGTCTGCCGCATGCAATGCAGTGACTATGGAAAGGCAGTGTCATGACTTGTACATTCTGTGTTTTCTTGGTGTTCTTTACATTTTTTATTGGATTTTTTTATTGGTGTAAATAAATTGTTGAAATGTAGAAAAGTGGTTTAATGTGAAATTATTAGAAACGTGCAGTCAGTATTGTTCACAGTGGTGGTAATAAAAACAACTTAAAGCTAGAGGCCAGACAATCTGGACTAACATTCGCTCAGACTGTAAGTGACTACACAGCAGCAGCTGAGTGATCACTGAAAGAAGCCTGGCTCAGCCATTTAGGTAGGGGGCTTCCATTAGCATGTTTTTTCGCTATGAAGTATTGACGTTACTGATTTAGCCATGAGCATTTTTAACTGCTGCTTGTTCGTTTAGTTCTGTCTGCTGACGCACATACATGTATAAGCGTATGTGTATCGGTAGGTATCGGTTTCCCCATTGCAGATATCAGGGCAACACTAATATGTATAAAGACAGTAGCTAGTGGCTGAGACATTGTTTTTATTCCTTCTTTGTTGATGTTCATCTTGTTTTAATAAGTCAAGGGATTTTATAATGCTTACCTGCCTCTCCGCCCCTGTTTGTGACAAGATGCTAACAGCCAAGACACGTTGTTTCAGAAATTGCTGCCTGTCAGCTGTCCCCGTCAAAATTTCTGTTACTTCAAACCTCTTGACACATAGAGTATATAGCGTTTATGCAAAATTAAAGATGAGGTGCGGTCCTGAAATGCTTGGATGTGTTCTTATAGTTTTTATGCCTGATTATGCAGTCAACGTTTATTGTGGTCTGTGCTTGGTAAACTCCTGGCACTGTTCTTTTGTGTGATCTGGCAGATGCTATGTAGTTGCTGCTAATTGTAGGGCCTTTTTGTCTCTGTGTGAGCATATGCCTGAATGATTTTCAATAACAGGTTGCCAGACTAGACAGCATTGGATCAATCCTATGGATGAGCTTACCTCACACCGTACATATGGTTTGGATTTGTAATTTTTGGGGAGTTTAGCCATAATTTCACAAGGGCCAGTTAGCAGTGTTGTACAGTATCTTAATAATTGTGAAAAGGTCTGGAAAAATCTCCTCCTGGAACATTCCTTCTGCAGCTTGTCTTATGCTTTTCAGCTAGTGTTTGTGAAGCACATGTCTGGTAGAAAAGCAATGGACATTTTTAACCGTCTTTAAAATGAATAATAAGAATGATGGCATAAAGCCTGTGTGTCTTGGGAGATGGTTTTCTCACATTCTAAAGTACTCAGCATTCAGGTAGCCATTTGTAACCTTGCAGCCAAAAGCCTTGTAATGTCCTGTCGTTATATCTGCCAGTAGCAACCACAGGGTTACAGAAAGCGTGCCAGTGAAGTGACATGACTGACACTCTGTGTTTGATCGACCACTGCTGTTTTAGATGTTGTTGCAGCAACAAGATAAGATAAAGCTCGTCTAGTCTGTGCTGAATTAAGCATGAGAAACACATCTAAACCTGATAGAGCATTACATAGAGAAGTTACCAATGGTCTATGGTTCAGAGAGTGACTCAGACGTAAGGGTGGCATCTAAATGTGTGTTGTACTGGTGTGAGTGGATCAGACACAGCAGTGCTGCAGGAGTTTTTAAACACTCTGACCACTCACTGCCCACTATATTAAAAACACCTACTTTGCTGGTCCACAGTATAGATGTAAAATCAGAGATGCTAGATTTATTGATTTACAGTTTGTGCTGATCATCCTCTGGTCGGACGCTGCCCATGGGACACTCTTGGGTGGATAGTTATGGTTAAAGGATTATTTTCAGTTCTGACACTGAGGCCTTTACAAACTCCTGCAGCACTGCTGTGTTTTGTGCAAACTTAGGGTAAACCTCAAAACAAAAAATCTTTCAGTTAGCCATGAAACAAAATTCTAGCAAAACGTTACATCCTGCAGGCTTACGTAAGGCTGGAAATGATATCGCTCAATCACCAAACCAATGTACCTACTCTTAAGATTTAAGCAATATACAAGTTGTCAAGACAACTTGCACATAGTGTATTATTATTTTGTTTTGTTGTTGGCACCACACCATGAAAACCTACAGCATTGAGACATCTGCTAACCACATTTTCTTTGGCGATTGACACTTATCGTCTAGATAATAGAATGTCAGAATATGTTTAAGCGGACCGACTGCATTTAGCATAAGAGTTTTTTTTTTAAAACTGTTCTTTTCAAGGTACTTATCTTTTCTTACTCCTCTTCTAACTCTGCTCAAGCCAATGATAAAACAATAAGAGAGGCAAATGGATTCAGGTTTTACGTGGCTTAAATTGGCTTTAACATTGGAGCCCAACTGCTGTCCACTTCATGGTTACATCAGCAGACAATGTGAGGCCCTGATTTATCAGGCACAGTGGCTCTCTGTGGAAATGGAACATCTGCCCAGTTCTGACCTGTTGGGGTTGGACATCTGGCTCTATAATGACCTGAAACGATGACTATGTGGATACAGATAAAAAGATATTCAGGTTGCATTGAATGGTTTTACTAAATCTAAACCTTAATAAAATCCTTAGTATGATCACAGCTGTAATATGTGCTGGCGGGGGGAGTTGAAGATGTTTTTTGCACTGTTGTAAGTCCAGATGAGCCCCAAATTTATTTGTTTGCCTTGCGTTGTGCTATTCCTTCATTTTTGTAATCTACTGTTCAAAGTTATACTCTGTCTCTTGCTCACTCTTGTTTGCTGTCTGATTTCTCTTCTGTCTCTTTTTCACCCCACCCCCTCTCCGCACTACCAGCTACAGTACATGACTATATCATTACAGTTAGCACCCAGCACTGTCACAACTGGCAGCACTTCTAAAAATAGCAAGCCATCGTTTCCCAAGCTGTAACGCTATCCACCTTTATTTTCCCTATACCTAGAGAAAACATAACCTCTGAGATTGATCTATCTGCTTACTGCTCTTTTGTGGATGTCTGACTCTGTGTATTGTAATTAGAGGCATACACATTACTGCATATAATCTGTTTTTGTTGAAACATACTATCAGTGTTTTGAAATGAATGCCATCTTATTGACAGTAATCATTTTGAACAGGGGACTTTTTGATTAAGCTGACAACATCTGTTAAGCGCTCGTCATAGCCTAGGTTCATTTTGATTAGTGTGCAGCCTAATGGAAGATTGTAGTCAACTTAATTTGTATAAAGGAACTGTTCAGCATGTAGAGAATGAACACGATTCTGCTACCTTTCACATTAAAAGATGTTTATGATTAAAATGTTTATGATTATTTAAATAGTATATATTACAATTAGAAATGTATTCTATTTTTCCTGCTTCTATGGCATTTTTGGATATAGCTGTTATTCTCTTCCTGATATCAGGAATACCCATAGAAAAGCATTGATGTGTATTTAATAGCCATGTGGAAAACCTACAACACATAATACACAACTAGCAAAGTTGAACACAGGGCACAAAAAGCACAAACCCAGCAAACCCAACTGCAATTAAAGCTCTACTAAGACTACCTGTATAAGAGATTACAAATGTGTCTTTTGATAACTGACAGTTAAATTTGATGATTTAGAATACATAATCCGATAATTAATTGCAAAATCCATTTGGTTATATGATATATCTCCGCATTTGTTGATCTGAATGAGCTCAATGTCACACAAGGTTGTCCCCTGCAAGAGGAACACAATTTCTCCTCCAGAATCAATAGAAAACCTGCTCCTCTGTGTGTGTTGCCTATGGGCTGACCTTTATTGAGTGATAGGCCTTCTTAGGAAATGCTCAATTTTGTTTCCCTGTTATTTTTGTATGACATGTTGGTGTACAGCCTCACTTAACAGTAAAAGATGTGATTTTGGAGAACTATTTCACAATGATCTCTGGACACTCCAGCGCAACCCTGTTTGAGGATTTGTGAATTTCTGGTTTTGTGAAGTACCTCTTGCCACTAATGGTGTATTACTGTATTTTACTCTAGGGCATTGAAACCACAAATATCGCCCATATTGTACA
Source organism: Prochilodus magdalenae (assembly GCA_024036415.1). Classification (NCBI taxonomy): domain Eukaryota; kingdom Metazoa; phylum Chordata; class Actinopteri; order Characiformes; family Prochilodontidae; genus Prochilodus; species Prochilodus magdalenae. The sequence goes on along the minus strand of JAMWET010004648.1, from coordinate 137,914 downwards.
ACTGAAACCAGGTAAAAAGAATGCATTATTCTGAAAGAAAATATGTTCAGATCACTGTCAGTTATATTAAGACCAATCAAATTTAGATCCTCTGTTAAGACTGTTCAACCCTGAGGCAAACATACATTTGCCACAGTATACGCCACTGAAGCACATTTTCAGAAGTCATCAAGCAGTTTTATTTTATTAGTGTGCAAATAAACATGTTCATCAATGAGCTCTTCAAATTTTTGAAACGTACATAGTAAAAAATATTACAATAGTTAGACTGCCACGTAATATACCAGTGCCAGTGATTCGACTGTGGATAAGATGCAAGGATACCATTTTCTTAAAAACAGATGCTTGATGCTGGAATTAACTCATCTAACCTAACCAAATCTTATAAGTCATGATACAGATACAAACACATTTTTAAATAGTTTATTCAGGTAAAATCTGTGTACCTGTCTCACAAATAAAACAGCTTGACGAATGGCATTTACTTGTTGTATTATATATTCTTGCTGTCCAAGACTCCCCAAAATGTCATCTTTTTATAATTTTGGAGCATTTCTGTTGGTCTATTCGTTGTAAAATTCTCACACAATGTAAAAGACAGCTGATAAACATGCACTTAAATTATCTATAAACATACAAACAGTTGAGATATTTTGTTTTAAGAACACTGACAATAGATTAGCGTAAGAAAATGTTGTCTATTTACTATAAATAATTAGTATTTACTATTATATCATTTGTAATAGGAATCATATTTAACAGCTGAAGTGTAAAATATGTTACTGTGCGTAATAGTGAAACCAGACTGGAACAATATATAGATAAACCTGCTGTATGTATGTCTGGTGATACGTCCATATTGTCTCTCATTCAACCTGAACATGAATCCAGACTGTAAGTGACTTTACAGTGGCAGATGATTGATTACTGAAAGATGTCTGGCTCAGTTTCTCATAAAAAACTTGTGTTACAGATTTTGCCATGAGCAATTTTACTGATGCTTGTAACCTGCTGACATGTTGTTAAGCATCAGAAATTGTTTTGTGATATTGACCATACATATCAGTATCCCCCTCAGCGATACTCATGGTTGGAAAAATTCAATGCATGGCATTAACATACTTAGTAGCAGCACATTTAAAACAGAAAAAGGAGAAGCCAGTTACTGTAGATTTACATAAAGTAGATTGGCACATTTTATATTTAATGTATGTGAAGTGCGCATTGTGTGGCTGTAAAACTTATTTCGGTGGGCAGGGGATAATCACTATAGTGGAAATTTGTGGCTTAATTGACATGCCAAAAGTCATGAGACAGTAGGATGTAAGTGAAGTGGAGTTACATGGGCGGACAGCTAGGAAGCAGCATTCTCATGGCAAGACAATGTGAATTATTAAAGTTTGAACACAGCATGATAGTGGGTGCCAGACGGATGGAGCATTCAATTTTCAGTATTGTGTGGCTATTTTATATTTCTCAACTGACAGTGTTGTGTGTACCTGGAATACTTCATTGAAGATATTACAACCCACATTGGCCAGCACAGTGACTGCCCACAGGTGCTTAAAAATCGGTATGGGCAGATATCACATCCACTTTTAATGCATTGGGTTCCACACATTCTGCAGGTCAGTGCAATGGTCTTTATTTTCCATTGACATGTGAGCAGAAGACCCCACAAAATGCCTCTGTTAACAAAGTATCCCCGCACGTAGTGCCTCACTTAGGCTCATGGGGTTGCTACCTGGACCCTAGATGACATGAAGCCATGGGCCCTGGTTGTCAACGGGGTAATGTGCAGGCTGGTGGTTGTTCCATAATGGTGTGGGGTGTTTTCTCATGGCACCTCACAACTTATAGATGCTCTTCTAGAGATACATGAGTAATGTAAGTAACAACATTCTTTTGGGGTGGGTACCTGTAATGTGTTACACTACGTTATACATAAAAGAGTGTTCACATTAGCGGAAAAAAGGGGTCACCTAACTTTCGATTTTCTTTTGTGTGTTATCTCTATCCTATTGTTAATTATTACATAATAGTACGCACTCTGTGCTGACGAGCTCATTCTGTTTAAGGACACTTGATGCCTTGAAAAAGGTCCACTGCTGTGAAGCAATCAATACCCAGCCCCTCAGTGGAGAAGAACAGTGTTTTGCAGTTTACAGGGAAGGTCAGGATGTGTATGTTGGGCGTGTGACCCTGGCCAAGCCCATGTGACGCGCTGTGACGCAGAGCTTGTGTGGAAAAAAAAGCTGCGGATGGCTGCCCTGATTAGCCTGTGGTCAGAACAGCAGCCCTGGTGCCTGGCTGTTCAATGTCACCCCAAGGTCTTCCACCAGCCCAGCCCACCCTCTGTCTGTGATCAACAGCCAGCTGGGCCTGCAGGACGTCACTTAGAGAACGGCTTTCGATTTACTGGACATGTGATAGAGATCCAGCACCACTATCTGTGGCTTTTTACATTATGCTGTTGTGCAGACCAGTTCACTAAGTAGTGGTTTTGGTGAGGTTGAGTGGTTTATGTAGTCCTGAACTAAAGGTGCATGGTAAAATAAACTGTTTAAAATAACTAACAGTGTCTTAGGAAAACTATTCTAATAATAAAAAAATTATCTCACAATATAATGAAAAATGCTTCACATTGCGCCTCAAAACACATTAATATATTGTGTTCACAGACGCTTAGCAAAGAAGGATGGCTCCAAGGCTTTGTGTCGACTGGAAAGAAGGTTACTCATATTTCAGTAGCTCCACTCTCATTAGCCATGGGTTTTTTACTGACCAAGACAATTTCTGGCAGAATTTATTGTTACATATTATATTGTAAATGTGTGACCTAAAAGAAGCGTTTATAGTCAAACCATCCTTTTCACACAAAAAATAGTAGCCAGCCATGCCAAACATTCAGTTTAATCTCCTGGTGATGCACTGGAGAATGGAAGACCTTAAACATTTATAAGAAGAATTACATCAATTACATAATTTACATTCAGAGTGAATTGTGTTAGTAATCAATCAGAAATAGTCTGATAAAGTTGTTATTTTATTGTGTAAATTAGTAAACAATTCGCAGTTGGGAAATGAATGGACTGGGGGTTTACATAATGCTATTTGGGAGCGTAGTGTAAAGGGAGAGGCTTGCTAGCCTGACTCCATTATGCTTGTGGGCACCCAGCACATTCATTCAGGACAGAGGAGAGAACATGCGAATCCATGCATACTCTGCTGCACAGGAAGTGAAAGAGAGCGTTGCTCATGTGGTTAACTGGACTACATTAACACACTGCTTTCCCAGTCCTGTTTTCTGCTAAAATGCATTAGGCCATAAGCTCATGTTGAGCTGCAAGGTAACGTAATGTAAGTAGAAACTTGGTGACAAAATAGCTGCCATTAGCCATAGCTGATTAGATAAAAACATAAGGAAATTCATAGAGGCTAACAGTGGATTGTGAATGAAATATTGCAGTGCAAAACTGTGACAGGATGCAATGTGGAGATGTTATAATGCCTCATGAAACTTTAGTGTTGTTAGTAAGGTGCTCAACAAAAGGATTGCTGTAGACCTTTCACTTCATCATTTTTAATACAGCCAGACATACAAAGGTGCAAAAGGTTTATAAACAAAACTAATGAGTGCCTCAGTATTTAAAATGTGAACAGTTAATTATAGCACATTAAAAAGCAGTAGTTAAAGGCTTCTTTGGAAACTGTATACTTTGATGGATTAAAGTCATGGTGGTTCTAAACTTTGTAGATCAAATTTAATGTAAAGTGGAACCTCCTAGACACGTTGTAAAACGAGCCTATTGTTTTTCAAAGTAAGGTGCTTGTTAAATAATTTGATCAGCTGTGGCTGGGGCACTCAGTGCTTCAGACCTCTTTAGGAGATTCATTGTGTCTTCAGAAAAATGTATCAGGGAAAAACGAGATATTGGAGCATTATGATGTCTTCCATCATGGCTCTGATCTCAAATTTAAAATTTAATGCAAAATTATTGGCCACTCTTACTTACACTTTCGTACATTTACACCTTTGTGATGCTATGAAAAGTACGAACTTCTGTGTGAACTGTCTCTGAGTAACCGTTAGAGACTCACTGCAGTGGGAGTAAAGACTGAGTCAGTGTGTGAGAAGCATGCTTATTTCCCTTCCAAGTGCTCCCTCTATTGGTAAATCTCAGTGCCTGAGAATGGCTATGATTGACATGTTCAGCTTTTAGCTAGCATTTGAAAATCTTAATAAAAGGAAGGTGGATCATTACAGAAACACTTTTGTCATTCTTTAAAGACTTTTTTACATTGTTCGTTCATGTCCTAAGCCATATTAAGCATGATTACTCATGCTATATACTATAAAAGACAGTATTCTTGTTGTCCTGTAATCTTCAATCAAAAATAGCTTTTGCCTGCCTTTAAAACATTGTTTAAATATATGCCAATTAAACAGTGGGAGGGAGAAATTACATTAACGAGTATTGTATGGTAATTGTATTTCAGCTCACAAAATTATACAAATTATACAATTACAAAGATTATTCTTAATAATGTAGTCTGACCCATACAAACACATACATTTTTGAGTATTTTGACAGGCATTAAACAATATATGTTTGTATGTGTATGTGTGTATATATATGTATAAATTAGTATAAAAGGCACTGTACAGTTTATTTTAATTAATTATTTGCCTTTGCCAGAGTGAGCAGTTCCAACAGTGGTGGTTACCCCCTGTAGGCAGTGCATACATTACAGCTCAGTAAGGCCCATTAATTGTAAAATGATGTTTCTTGCAGTCATTTCAAGGCTAATTAGGCAGTGATGAGTGGTCGAGTTGAACCTCATCAAACCTCGAATCTGCCCAGAACCCAACGCAGCATGTCGCAGAAGGTTTATATAACCCTTCTCTAAGGCTCACAGAACTTCAGCCATGCAATTCTGTATATATTCTGTATGTATGTATAATCTGTACCTGCTTATGGACACAACCTCAAGGGTTTTTTATTATTTATTTATTTTTATTTATTTTGGCTTTTCTTGAAGGATACTATACAAAGTTCTAGCAATGGGACATGTTCTCAACTAGTTTGTCTATTATTTTGTCATAATTTTTAACATGTTGGTGAACTATAACAACCAACAAAATAATTTAGGAATTAGATGTAAGAGTGGAAAATGGCTGTACACCTCCAAACATATATGTACACATACAAGTAATTAGATTTTTCATCACAAAAATATTTGGTAAAATGATATAACCTAGATAAAATTGTATATGGGTATGTTGAAGTTTATAAATATTACTTAGTGTTTAGTAGTCAACCAGTCATGAATATTATTGCTGAATTGATGTGTACGTTTTGGATAGTCATGCACCAGCTATGTGCTGGTCTAAACTGCATTTTTTGTCTCATTTGTCCACAGTTGCTATTTTTCCGCTTTAATTGCATAACAAAAAAAAATTCCTAATAATATTGCAATTACGGTCGTGACAGGCCAATTTGATGTGTTCTGGTTAAATTTCCACTGGAGCTAAAGGTAACCTAATGTTTGACCAAAATGTCTTCAATGGATGTGAAACCAACGTCTTGTTCTCCACCAACAGGGAGCTAGGTTGATCCCATTATTTCCTGACCAGATGATTTAGAAGACAATGAGGCATACCATGTTTGTAAGCAGTATGTGCAAGCAGGCTTACATAGAGATTTGCATCACCTCAACTTTTGACAGCTCACTGCGTTGATCAGGTTTCTGCACCTGGTACCATTTTCAATCAGGTTTCCCTTCATGTGACGCCTGGTCCCCTGATACATTTTGTTTTTCTACCTCTGTGTATAGTCATGTCTGAAAGAACGTAAAATGAAACACATTTTTGGCACCGTGTGAAAATTTTGAAATGTGAGTGTCGCACAGGCTTGACCCAGATTGTCTTTTTTTTTCTCCTTATCCCTGTGTTTTATATAACTAAATGTTTCATAACCTGCCAGATTTGCGCAGAAGAGCACATAGGAAGGGGGTGTCTGTTGTAGCCGCAGCTCCATTTCTCCATGACTTGTGCTTTTATTTTTGTTTTTGTTTTTGTTCCCTCCTTCTCCTCTCCATGTGTAGAGGAAGGCCAGATGGAGCAGAAGGCCAGCCCCATGAGATAGTCACTTTGCATTTGCCCAGTGTGCATCACGGAGGCTCCTGACGCACTGCATCCTCCACCCAAAGCAGCCTGACTTTTTTGGGGGAGGAAGGAACGCTACTGTCTTGGAAGGAGTGGGTGTTTTGCCTTCACTGAGGACACTGACAGTGTGTGAACTCTCAGGGTTAAATACTCACAGAGCAAGGTTGAACTCTAAGCATGGCAAATCTGTCTTTTTTTCTGAAATGGGCCTGGTCATTGTACACGCAGACGTAGGTTGGGGTTTGGCAGTATGCGGTTACAGCATCCTTTGGTGTTAAACAGTACAGAATTAAATATTGGCTTAAACAAGCCAGTAGAATATCACTACATCCACATGGCTATTGCTACATATTGTGACACATTTAAACAAAAATTGATTTGTTCTGTGTTTATTGTCCTCTTGTATATCATTGGATCCTGTACGAGGTTGTTAGAGTCTAATGAAGATTACTTTGGGTAGCCTGTTGCGACTGCACATGAAATTGATGCCAGCCTTCTTAAAACCACATAAACAAAAAAAATGCCTGTTAAGTAATTTGTAGTTTTTGATAGCTTTTGTGATTGCTGCACCAATTAAGGTGTAACAGGAAGATTTGAAAAAAAGAAGCTGGTAAATGAGAAGCTGACTTGAGCATTGTAATGCTGGCAGTATTTTTAAGGGGATTTAGGTTACATGTGAACACATCAGATTATCTTTAGATTAAATATCCTTGATATACAGAGCTGTCTATAAATGTTCAATGTGATAAGACATTTCCAGTATGCATCACTCACTAGAACACCTGGTGTTTAGCCTGCCTTACTTTCATGTAGCTCATTGATGTCAATTTGATGCACAGTAGATTACCTTCAGCAATATTAGTATTATGACTCATAATTTGACTGCATAATTCAGAGGCTCCAGTGATATTTTGGGAAGAAGCATACACAGTACAAAATGTATGGTGTTCTGAACATTTTTATTTACCACAGAGAGTGATAGAGGGGATTTTTCAACCGCATTCATTTTTGTGCCTTTGATATTGTGTCTTTTATACATTTTAGGATCTAGTCATTGTTGCCATAATGCGGACTACAAAATGATGCGCAACTACAGTGTTCTATATTGGTATTGCAAACACTAATGACTTACTGCATAGCCGTGTTATACACTACAATAAAGAACAAGATCATCATTCATAAACATCCAAGAGAGGGCATCCTAGGTCAAACGGCTGTGTATTCACAGAAAATGGATCAGAATAATACCAGTGCATTAGGCACTCTGCAGTCTAAGACAGGTGTTGTGCTTTTTTATTTATTCGAACAGTCTATGGCATGCTGTCTTTTGGGCAATATATGACCACATTTGACTGGCTTTTCAAGCTGCCACAGTGTAAGACCTCTTCTCGTCTAAAAGAGGAAGAAGGCAAGTGGAAGGTCATGTCTAATGAACAGTGTTTGTGCAAAACATTTGGGGAAATCTTTCAACTCCCACAAGTGCTTCTGCAGCAATTTTACCTCAACATATGCTCAGTGGAAATACTGTCAACAGCCCTACAGCATCATCTGTTTGACTAACAACACATGCTACCAAACATTCAATGGCAACTACTGAAGCAATTTACAGACAAAGGCATTTACCAAAGGCATTAAGCATATCTATTAACATCACACAGGATCAAAAAAAAAAAATCATTTTAAAAGTGACGTATATATGGCTGGATGTTGGATACATTGTATTATATGTATTTTTGTAATACCATGATGATGTGTTGTGTTACGTTATACCAGTTTAGGCCATCTTACTCATAATTAAATACAGAAATCTTAAGAATTGCTCTGTAAATTCAAGTTTGAATCCTGACAGTTCCTGTATACCAATAATACAGCAAACGACTGATATTGGTAAGGCTATGCGTTACATAGCAGCAGTGAATATATATACATGTATTATCAAATCTGACACACATATAGGTACTAGTACTGAGCAAGCCTTTAAAATGGATACCAGCACCCCATATGTGTAAGATCAGGATTCCATTTCCAGACAGCAACACCCTGTTATTTACACACAGACTAAAAAAACAAATAAAATATTATGAAATGTTTCTAAAGGTTTACAAATCTTTAACTTGTCTTGCTAACACTTCATTTGGCTTTTTATTTTCCAATTGGTTACAGCAAGGTGGTGCATTCATTCAATTTGGTATCTACATGCACAAATATACACAGAAACACTTTCTCCCCATCAAACTCTCTCTTTATTTAGTGACACACTATTATGAGGAAAATACATCTTTTTCATTGTTTACCCTGAACATGGCATCTGTTTCTAAGCGTTCATTGTTTCTAATTAGATGTTTGCGGGATTCTCTAATTACACCCTGATGCAGTGATGCATTCATTAAAACTTGCAACAGATTCTGTAACTTATATTTTCTTGCATTCTTATTTTAAGATAATACACCTCATCTCTGATGACAAGGTTCTTTTACTCATCAGAGATATGCTGAGGTGTTTTCTTTAATTGAATTGGATTATTTTGTGGACATACTTAGGAGAGGCTTAAAATGATCACCAGCTAAAACACATTTGGTTGCTCATTGGGTGGAAAATGGTGTTGCCTCCGTCATGCTGAGGGGAGGTACATAAACAGTGCATGTACTAGAAATAATGATTCCAATGAAAGCAGTTTGCCCACATTGACCTCTCAGTGGCTGAGGTGAATAGTGATAAACATATCCACACATATTTCCTTAACACATATATGGACTAGAGAGATTTTACCAGTATTCTAAAGTGATGTTTTCTTTAAAGTGAACAACAAAATGTTTCGGTGGTGCTGCTCTAATGCGGTACTTCTGTTTTTTATTTATTTTACTCCATACAGAAAATTCTGTGTAATGCAAGTAGATGTAGTCACTACATTTTTCAGTGTATTATTAAATCTCACCATGACTAAATTTGATTCTGTTTATTTATTAAAGTATGCTTTAGAAAAATTTTAATAGACGGTATATATTTAGTGTAAATATTTTATAGAGGGTACAAATATTACACAAGGTTTTAAATTTTTACCACAATGCAATAAAATAAAAAAGAATTTAAATTATGTGGATTTTTACTCATAATAATTCTACTGAAATTTTGACTATTCTAACAATCTAGTTGTCCTATTATGATACACGGTCTAATTTGTGTGCCACTGTGAGGCTTGGAATGCTACATATAATTTGACTGTAAATTAATTCCTGAATTCAATTATATTTACATTTCTTGAAAATATGTAGAGAAGGTATAGCATAGGTTACTCATATGTATTGTATATTTAAAAAAATAATCCAGCTCAGTCATACTGCACTGCACATTTAATTGTGCCACATGAGCATGACAAAACATGGTGGCTGTAATGGGTCTAAAAAAACCTGAAAAAAACTCTAGGGGAAACTGCAATCTGAAATCGATAAAGTGATCATCCCCCCATCATCCTTTTTGCAGCTCAGGTCCGCATTGCAGCCCACTCCTGCAGTGCAGCAAGGCGCCTAACTGAACTGGTAGCTGATGGCATACTGATGTCACACACACCACAGGCGCACAGCACAGAGAGTACTCCATTTGAAACAGTATCATACCTTAACGACCCTGGATCACATAATAGAGATTGCATATTTTCCTTGAGCTCCCCTGGTCAAATTATACATTTTATTATTTTGTTAGTGAAAAGAAATTTATTTGCTGAATTTAACAGGTTTATAAGACAAAGTCTTAAAAAAGCATATGATAAACTTATGGTACTTTTTATATGCATGTGTAAAATGTAACATATACATATCAAGGTATAGACAAAGTTCATTTTAGTTTATTCCCGTACATAGTAGTATATGCAAAGGTTTTAGTTTATGTTGTGTTGTGTTGTGTGTTATGTAGCTGATTGTATTTAAGGGGAACTGTTCTTTAATCTACAGAGCTGTTGAGCTCACCATATTTTCTCCTCTCACTTTCAGTTTTTCCCTTATGGTGATGCATCAAAGTTTGCACAACATGCTTTCCGGACCTTCGACAAAAACGGTGACGGAACCATCGACTTTAGAGAGTTTATCTGTGCCCTGTCCATCACATCGCGAGGCAGCTTTGAACAGAAACTTAACTGGGCCTTCAATATGTATGATCTGGATGGAGATGGCAAGATCACGCGGGTGGAGATGCTGGAGATCATTGAAGTAAGTCCAGACACTGCCATGAATAGCTTATCTTTACACTGCCATGAATAGCCTATCAGCTATCATCAAAAAGAACTTACTAGTGCAATGCAATGCCTGTTCCATCTGAACATGAATGTCTTCAGTTCTGCTTTTTGGTTTTGAGAAGGAATGATCAGCACACATGAACAAAACAATGATACGGAAAAAAGTTTAGAATGCCTTTGCAGTGTTCACATGTGAATTGACATGAGGAACTGGCTGTGACTAAACATTTAAAAAATAGTCTCCATGTATAATACGTACTGATGAGCATTGAGACCTTATGCCTACCATCTGCCATGGCATGCTTAGCACCATGAATTCCTCTGTGGTCTCTGTTTTTATATAACTAATATGCTACATTAATGTTTTAGTTGTAGGTTAATTCCTATGTAGGCATACGTCAAGTGGCATGCCAATAGATTAGAGATTTAATTCCATTAATGGTATGATCTGGGATATTTGATGATTTCACAAAACCTTTGTCGCTAAAGTTAGCTAATGAGAAGGGGATTTCTCCACCATTGGGCCTTTTACTCCAAATGCTATCCTCATTCTTGTTTATTTGTTGATTAGAAATCTGATGATTTCATCAGCTTGAACGCATAAAAAAATTCTTAAGTGCTTTTGTCAAAAGTAATCATTTAAATTTTGAACTATAAACAACAAAAATCTATTTTTAATAATACAGCTGGCCCCAGATCTTCTGCCATTGCATGACATAAGCATATGGATCAGTAGTAATTAATATACAAATTACAAATTAATATTCGAAGCTGACCACTTTGATGACTGAATTGTTTTATTAATTTTTTTAATTTGATTTTTGTGTTTATACTTCAAAACTTGATTACTTTTGACAAAAGCACTTAATATTTTTTTTGATGTGTTCAAGCTGATGAAATCATCAGTTTTCTAATCAACAAATAAACAAGAATGAGGATAACATTTGGAGTGAAAGGCCCAATGGTGAAGAAATCCCCCCTCTCACTGTGTAAAATATTGTTATCTCTCTCTTACTTTCTTTCTTTCTTTCTTTTCTTTCTTTCTTTCTTTCTTTCTTTCTTTCTTTCTTTCTCTCTCTCTCTCTCTCTCTATCTCTCTCTCTCTCTCTCTCTCTCTCTCTCTCTCTCTCTCTTTCTCTCTCTCTCTTATATACATATATATACATATATACATATATGTGTGTGTGTGTGTGTCTCAAAATTCATGCTTTGAAATTGCTGTTACTAGTGTTTTAGCTTAGCAGAAATTTTGGTCCATTTTTTAAGTAAATCTGTGTGAGATCATTTAACTCCTTCTACTTTGAGGCACGTGTGTGATGATTTTGGTGTGAATTTGGCATAATGCTAACTGATTTTTACTTTAGCAATATTAGCAAACAACAAGTTTGAGAGTGTGTTGTACCTGTGTGAGACCAGCTGTAAATTGCCCATAATTATTTTCATGGACTCACTCTCATCTGTCTTGTTCAACAGGCGATTTACAAGATGGTGGGCACTGTGATAATGATGAAGATGAATGAAGATGGTCTGACACCTGAGCAGCGGGTCGACAAAATCTTCAGTAAGATGGATAAGAATAATGATGACCAGATCACGTTGGAGGAGTTCAAAGAGGCAGCAAAGAGTGACCCGTCCATTGTATTACTGCTGCAGTGTGACCTGCAAAAATGAGGCTGGCTTTGAAGCGACGCCACGGGACTGCACAGAAGATTAATGTTCCATTCAGTTTGCAGCTACTTCCACTGAAAAAAAATGCTTGGACTACCTTTCAATGGATCCGCTTCCTGTGTTTGAAACACTCGTGTGCATGAGAATGTTCTTTGCTAACAAGTTTTACACATGCACGCACACAAGCACACACACACACACACACATACAGACACTTCAAGCTCATACACACATACAAAACATACCACGCACAAATAGAGTTATACAAATATAAATATATAAATACAAATAAAGATATTATATATAAATATAAAAAATGTTAAATAAACTGCCAAAATGTGAACAGTGTGCAAAAGTACTTTCCATACAGTCTCATTCCACAGAAGCTTGCGCATCATTGATGGGCTCTATTGAATTAAGCTACTATTTATTGTTCAACTTTACTGATGCTAGCTATGTGTATCATAATACTGTGTAATGTCAGGCAGATCAGTTCCTATGGTAATGGTAACTGTTTCAGATTAGTCATTTATATGTTGTTTGACTGGACAAAAATTTATTATTTTCCAGCTTACTTTCACATTCAACCGTGCTTGTGCTGTTGGTGACTATAAAAAAGTAGTTTATTTGCATGCCATTAGGTCTGCCTTAAAAAAAACTCTCACACTAAAGAAATACTGAAGACAAAGCCTTACTGAAAAAAGAGCGAACACTTGGGTCTGTATAGCAGGAAGACCTGTTGCCCTAGGATATGCAAATCCTGTGATGATACGAGGGGTGTGTTTTACTGCAATACATTCATCAGTTTTGAATTTGGTTTTTGCCCTTGCGGGACAGTGGTTTCCTCATGTGGTTTATAGCCGTCTGCCCGGTATTGTTTCACAGTGTGAACTGATTGTGCTGACAAAAACAACAAAGGTGAAATCCGAGCCAGACCATTTTGAAATGTGTTTGTATGTGCATTTCCAACAAGAGTAACACTGTTATACAACTCATGCAAAAGTCCTATTATTAAATTTAACTGGAAGCTGCTTGTTTAAAATGACTCCATCACTTTTTTTCCATGCCGTTACCAAATGACATAGGGCTGCATATCACTTTGCAGAATTGCGAGATGGGTTTGAACAAACTGTTGCCTGGAAGAGCTTTTTAAACAGCGCCACTCATTTGGAAATGAGAGAAAATAATACAGTTCCTTTATTGGAATCACTTTGGTACATTACTGGTACATGTTCCCCAAAACTGGTATGCATTTTCTGTCTGAAAGAGTTATTTAAAGCTTATTTTTATTCCCACTTATGACAGTTAACACAGAATCCAATAATGACCAGTGACTTTCTGAGAGTGGTAATCTAACAGACAAGTCATTTGATGTGTCTGCAAGTAAACGTGTTTTCAGGCTTTGCCTAGCCAGGTGTCATTGTTAGCATTATGTCACCATTACAAATGCCCATGGTCTGCATCAGCTGCTTCTTTCTTTCTTTCTTTGTTTATTTAATGACTGACTGATCAGATTAATCTGTGATTCTGTGTCATGAATAAAAGCTTTACACATATACATTATTTCACATAATGTTTACCTAACTAGCCTGTCACCAGATTCATGCATTGACGACTGGTCCAATTTTGGATTATTTTGTACATGTAGCATGTATTGTGCCCCTGATGCCATGGCTGCACTCCTTGTGTTGTGGTTTAAACTAATAAAATGATATATGGGCTTTTTTCTCTGTGTGTGAGTTCCATTAAGGAAATGCCATTAAGATTAATGATGCAGGCACTGTTAAATACAAGTACCTTGTTAAAAGATGAGCTAACTTTGTCAACTTTCTACCACAAGATGTCAGTAAGTAGCTTCTTAAGGGGAGCTGTCCCAATTTTTTAAAGTCCCAGGATAAAAAAAAGTCCACAGAATCCTTTAGTGGTTTGGTGTTTTACAATTGTTTTGTGATAAAGTTTTGCTCTAAAACATTTTATGTCAATTCATTTTAATCTATTCATGCTGAAGAGATTCTTAAAGGCTATTCTCAGACAAAATAGTCCTTTATAAATGAACTATTTCACCTCAGACCACTCACAATGATATTGTTAACTTTTCTGAATTATACAGAAATACAGAACATTTGGAAAAAGGGGAAATTCCCTTTAAATTTGGATACGAGTTCTGTGACATGTTTGTGCTACATTCAGCAGTATTTGTGTCTTTACATACATATCAGAATAACATTCTGACTAGTTGGCTTGCAAAGGATTTACACCAAACAGAGATCAGCCTTGCACTTGTCATAGGCCTGAATTCCACTGACTTACAAAATCTTTTGCATAATTAACCGGTTGAGATTTAAGTCATTCAGAGTGATTAAGTGTGAAGTACATTCTACATCCTAGTGAAATATTTAGATATAAAATGGTTCTTAAATGGGTATTTTGTAAAGGGAATGGTTCTACTTAGAACCATGAGCACTTAAAGAACCTTTAAATACGTAGATGGTTCTTTGCAAGGTCAAGCGGTTCTTCTTTGAGCAGTTGTATATGGTTTTCTGAAGAACCCTTATAAAATGCTTGAATATCGCACAAAATAGGTGTTCAAAAACAACTGAAAATATTAAATGTAAAGTCTTAAATACTTTAAATTACTTATTGTTTTTATAGTTTGGAGTTATTAGTTTGTTTAGTTTATTAGACTTTAGAATCATCCATGACAGGTCAGCTTATTCGTTAACGATCAGACAGTCCTAGACTTATTTCCATTGCTGTCCTTCATATATCAGCATAGTATGTATTAGTTGTCTAAGTAACACTTTACTTTTTGGGAGTTTTAGGTCGTAGGTCTGCTGATATATACAGTAAGAAGACATGTATTGTAGCGGTAAAACTGATCGGGGATCTGCGGAAACAGCCCTCGTGTATAACACGTTTGACGGAAATACGTCATTGCTGCGCGCCCCAAGCTTTACAAACTGCGTAGACGTTTGGTTCGTGGGCTGTTTCCGAGTGTGTTTTATATTTTATCTGTCTTTTGTTTTCATAAGGCGTTCCAGTCATGGCGATGCAAGCGGCCAAACGAGCGAATGTAAGTATTTTATTAATGTGTAGTGTCCCTGTGTGTTTTCTTTGTCACCATGTTTGTAAGACTTCCTTCTAGCGAGGTAGAAGCTAAGCTAACACTTAGCTTTGTCAAGCTAAAGCTTTAGCTCGAGCGGTGTTTTAATCAAGCCCTTTTCACTCTGCACACGACTCGTATTGTTAGTGTTTTATAAAGTAATTATTTAGATAAGCTGTCGGGTCTGATTAGAATCAAGACATAAAACTATACCTGTAAGTTTGAATTCGGGAAAGTGCTCGTGTGGATGGACCAGTGTTCTGTGGCTATCAAAAACTTGTCAGGGATACTCTTTATTTTTCAGACAAATATAGCTCTAGATTGAAACGTGTAGCGATATGTAATTTTGTGTTTTTAGCTGTTATACAGCGTAACCGACCACTTAGTATTCGTTAATGATAATTGATAAACGTAGATTACTATTACTGTATCTCCGGCTTGTTTACTTTGATATTTACCTGTTACTTAGTACTACTTGGGGAAATTGTCTAAACAGAAGGGCTTAAAGGAGAAACCCCATCGATTTCTTAAACTTTCTACATAATGATTGAGATGTAATCTCTTTTTCAGAGTAGTTTGATGTAAAAAAAAAACAAGAGAAACATGTAGTCATACATGGTGAAACGGGAGCTTACAATATATGCAGAGAAGCAGCTCGATTACAAAATGTAGTCCTTCTGTTGTGCTATTAAGAAAGTACACTTGTACACAAAGAATGTTGATACGAGGTGTGTGCGCGTGTGTGTGTGTGCGCGTGTGTGTGTGCGCGTGTGTGTGTGTGCGTGCGCGCACGTATCAAGTTAAGACACTTTGATCATTTTGGATAGTAATTGAAATGGTTATGTATAATGGGTATTGAGACCCCTGGCCTGTGTTCATGAAGTTTCTCAGAGTAGAAGTGCTGATCTAGGATCTGCTACTGGTGGTAGGGTCATGTAAACAAGAGACAAATCTAATCCTAAATCTGTATTCCTACTCTAATAAGCTTCATGAATACAGGGCTGTATCCTCACTAGCAACACCGCCATTTAAAGAAGTGTATATATGTTTCGCTATCAGGAGCTGTTTCACAACAGATCAATCCAAGTGACTGGCCTTTTAGTGATCCAATTATGTTTAAAACAAAGAAATCAAATTCCCTGTCAACATGAAAACCACTCAACTAAAAACAGAACAAAAACAGGCATGAACAAACAAGTTCTACATTACCACATCAAATTAGTAAGTAGTGTGAAAATATCAGCAAAGATAACTGCAAATACCTGTTGCAAATCTTCCATAGATAGATAGATAGATAGATAGATAGATAGATACTCAGCAGCCAGTAGCAGTTTCACAATACAATATATGTAACAAAATTGTGTTTTGATCTAAAATTGTATAAATCAAGACTTTGTAGGTCATGAAATTGAGCATTATGCAAAAATAAAGATGATGACATGCCTAAATCATCAGATCATTCCTTTGCATTTTCATTCTCACTAAGAAAGCAGAATGACATCACCTGAATTTTTTATTATATGTTTTTTCTTTTCCAGATTCGCTTGCCGCCTGAGGTGAACCGGATATTATACATTCGTAATCTTCCGTACAAGATCACGGCAGAAGAAATGTATGATATTTTCGGGAAATATGGGCCTATTCGCCAAATCAGAGTGTAAGTTCCAGTTTATTATTGTTGTTTATTTTAGTGTCTTTTTTTTAAATGCATCTAAAAGGAAACCTTGTTAAATCATGTCCATGGCCATGTTAACCATTATTCATCAAAACGGATAGCATATTTTTTTCAAAATGTAAAGTTGATGGGTTGCTGTTATAAGGATTTTAACGTAGGTAGCTGTGTAGCTACACTGGTAACTCAGATTTGAAACACAGATGCAGGAGAGATGGAGATGCATCATTCCTCCAAACCGTTGCAAGTTGTTCTCTTCCATAGTGTGTATGAGTAAACTCTCAGGCATAGGCATGCGACTTTGCAAATCTAAGGAAATACAATTTGAGTGGCCTAAAATTGCATTTCAAACCACCTTGGATTTCATATACTTTTGAAGAAAGTCAACATGTAGTGACTGTTTGAACAATATTAGTAGAATTTTAAATGTATTAGTGTGCATCAGTGGGCAGGGCAGATTGAGGTAAGCTTCAAGTGCCCTGCTTTGTGAGACAGACCCATGGAGTTATAGATGTGATGTGTGTGTGTGTAGCTGAACATGTTTGTTTACAATGGTGTGTGCTTGTAGTGGGAACACGCCAGAGACCAGAGGGACAGCCTATGTAGTCTATGAGGACATCTTTGATGCTAAGAACGCCTGTGACCACCTTTCTGGATTCAACGTTTGCAACAGATACTTGGTTGTTTTGTACTACAATGCAAACAGGGTATGTTTGATTTTATCTTCTGAGTACAGACACGTTCATAATCTCCACTGGAGGAAAGCAGTATGATGTCCCTTCTCTCATCCTTTGTCTCTTTCATTTTACAGGCATTCCAGAAAATGGACACAAAGAAAAAAGAAGAGCAGCTGAAACTGCTCAAAGAGAAATACGGCATAAATACAGACCCCCCAAAGTAGTTTTATTTTCTTTTTTTTCTTCTTTTTTTTTTCTTTTAACATTGTATTCATTGTCTGTTGCTCTGTATTTCCGCCACCTGTTTAAGCATGAGTAATGATGAGCCCCGTATTTTGTACAGTTAATAAATCACAACCTTTATGTTGGGTGAGCATAGGTTTTTTGGGGTTTTTTTTATGCCATGTGCATTTATAATTTGATGTTAATATTTTGAGCAAAATGATGTCTGGATTATAATTGGGCACCTGAAACCAGAGATTCTTGTAATTAAAAATGGTAAAATTGTAAATTTCAGTCTTCTAGAACTTTTCTTCATTGCTTACTCAAGCTACGTCATTAGATACACCTATCTGTATCTACACTCCTTATCTATTTCATCAGCTCTTCTACCATAAGAGTATTTTGTAGTTCTGCCATTGCGGACTGTAGTCCCTCTGATTCACTGCATGCTTTATCAGCTTCTTTCTGTTCATCAATTATTATGACCCCCACAGGAGCACAGAGCAGGTATTATGTGGAAGGTGGACGTGGTGGTGGTGTGTTAGTGTGTGTTGTGCTGGTGTAGGTGGATCAGATACAGCAGTGCTGCTGTGCCGAGTTTGCCCACTCCAAGATACTGTGCCCATTTACTGTCCAGTCTCTGGACACTTTGCTGGTCCACCTTGTAGATGGGAAGTCAGCACTGATAGCTTGTCTGTTACCTCACAGTTGTGTTGGTCATCCTCTAGTCCTTCATCACTGTTGGTCACCATGCTGTTGGTGGCGATTCCCACTCCAGCAGCACTGCTGTGTCTGATCCACTCTCACCCAAACCACACCAGCATGACTGTAGTGCTGATAATGATCCACCATCTTAATAATACCTGCTTTGTGGGGGGTCCTGACCGTTAGAGAGCCAGGTTAAAGGAGTCTAACAAGGTATGTAGAGAATCAGATCGACTACAGTCTGTGATTGTAGAACTACATTATGTGCGTTGTGTTGAGTGGAGCATTAGGTGTAGATATACAGGTACATCTAGACACTAATGTATTTTCACAACTTGGATTGGCACAAACTACAAAGAGTCTGTACGTGCCTGAAGAATGAAGTGTCTCATATTTGGCTGACAGCACTAAGGCTTGCTCACTTTTTACCAGAAGAAAGCGACAACTGCATGTGAGCTTGATCCTGGATGTACCGTGTAGTGGTGGATCGTTAATCCATCAGCGTTCCCTGCTAAAATAAAAACGTGGAAGATAAATGACTTTACCCTATAAAGGACCTCCTTTGATACTATATGAAGAGCAGTACACTGAAAAGAAACCAGCAGACGCCTGAATAAGCATTTTTAATAAGGCCGTTTGTGGAGGCACAACTTCACTCCCGACCGTTTGGTGACCAGCAGGAGGCGGAGCTTCAAATTCGAGGCGCCAAACCGATTTACCCTCACGACCTCCATCTGGGCTCTTCTGACTGGGGTTGTTTCACAGCGCCACTTTACGCGTTGAAGCAGTGCGAGCGATGTTTACATCTTCATCCCTAGCTCTAGCGTAGTGTGAAGTAGAAAAGGGTTAGTCTGCGCCCCCGACTCTCAAACCGACGTGTAGCTACAGGTCTGCTGTCGGTAGGGTTACCAAGGTGCTCACCTCAGGTAAGCTCACTAAAAAGACAAAGCACATGTGATTATTTAATTATTAACTTACATGTTTTTGTTTTACCGACATTTTCACTAGTATTGTGTCGTATTTGGTGGTTTTAAACTTCGACGCTGTTTGCTTTGTTAGCTTTAACGTTAGTCAACGTTAGGCTATTATCTTAAGATGTTAGGCTATTAGCTCGGTATGCTAATCCTAGGACTGCGTCTTCATTGCACCGCTAAAATAATACACCTGGACAGCATATTTTCAGAACTGGCTTTGGGGTTTCAAATGACGATGCCGTATATAAGCTGGTGGGGACATTTGTGTAGTTAAATTAAACTACACGTTCAGTTGTTTGAGTAGTTAACGTTACTCCAGTGTGGTATTTTGTTGGCCGACAGGCGGTGTTAACGTACTGAGCAGTCCGCCATATTCAGTCACGCTGTGTTTGGCTGGATGTACTAGCGGTTGAACGATGTTTAAAAACCTTCACTAATGTTGACTGGTGTTAAGCCATTTTGAGTTTTGAGTCTTTATGACCCATCAAGGCTTATCGTGTTTATCTAAACCCAGTAAAGCTTGTTAATACCGGTGACTAGCTGAACTCTGGGCCATTAACGTTAGTCGTCGGCATCGCTAGTCAGGTTGCTGCTGTTGTTGGTTTTTCAGTATTCGTCTGAAGTATTTGCTTTAATATTGCTAGAATATTGTTTTTTTTCTTCTCCTTCCTAAAAACAGCACGGCACAGATGTGGTTGAGCTTGTGCGGAGTCTTGGTAACGGATGTTAAGATGTTTTCCCTGTTCATGTTCCTGTAGGCCTGTGCGGTATCTAGTGTAGGAGCGGTGTTGTGTGTCTCGAGATTTATGGTTTACATAGGTGCCAACTTTGGTTAAACGTTTTGAGGTTGAGGCCACTGTATCTTGCATTGAGAGCCCAAGTGATTTTTGGTGTCAAATGGCTAACAACACACAGCATCTAAAACTGAATGCAGTATCTCCAGCATTACTACACAAACAGTGATTTTCATCCCCTTTTGGAATCAGTCTGTGTTGCTTGTCATCCAGAATGTGGTATGTAGTGCCGAGCCTTAGTTGTTCAAAGGCACCAGACTCCTCACTGCAGAGCTGAATTGCATCTTGTTATATAAACTGCAAATACTACTTAATTTTGGTACTAGGATAACAGTCTGGTGCTTCTCAGTGGGGTTGTGTTGAATGAGTTACCTGCTCATTTCTGTGCAGCGAATATAAAAAAGTGAACACTTCCTATAGGTTATTGTTTAAAGCCTTGAATAAGGAGCAGATTCAGATTAGTGAGCCAAAGTCTGGGGCTATTCTGACTGAAATTTAGGGAAAGTCTTCACTGCTGACCAAAGGAATTTGTATGCTTCTGGTTAGTGTAGGTGTTATACAAGTGTGACTCAGGAGTTCATCAAAGGGAACCTTGACAGTCCTTTAGGTTTATTCAGTCAAACCTGCCTATACACACTTTGGAAGGAAATGTTGACAAAATTCAGAATAGCTATCGTATGGCAGAATGTTTAAACTGACCAATGTCGTTCTGCCTGACTCCTCAGGAGTCAGTAGCACCTCTGTGTGAACAGATCCTCCTGCATTGCAAGTGTTTTGAGTCGATTGATTGTTAGTTCAGCAGCATACAGCTAGCAGTTTATGTTGTGTAGTGTCAGCTGGTATTTATATGTTGGGACTGGTGCATTTCCATGGGTACTATTGGAAAAATGTATTTTGTAAAATGCAAGTGGTCTGAAAGTGGTCGTCTTCATGAGCATTAATCATCCAGCATAACTGGCAGCAGTATAGCTGGAGGAGTGGTATGGCACTCCTGCCACCATTTCTACTCTAATTTCAGTTTTAAATCAAGTCTTAAATTCTAACATATTTATGGTCTTATGATGGCTGAATCTTTCTGCTTTCTTTGTAGATACCATGCTCCTAGTCATTGAGAATCTCTTGAATGACAACCTGACTCTTGGAAAACGCTGCAATGTGTTCCATTCCTGGGCTCCCATCGCCTGGCTCAAGTGTGTCTGTGCTCATTACCAGAGTGAATTTGAATCCCCTATGTGTCCTGGTAGAGTTTTGGGGCAATTTTGACCAGGACCGAAAACTTGCCTACCAGCAAATGAAAAAAGAGATTCAGTACCCCAGACAACCATTTCATGAAGCAGAAGGCAGCCCTGGAGACCTGTGCATTGTGCAAGTGTATGAAACATGGTACAGAGCCCGTATAGTCTCTAGAAATAATGCAGACTACAGCGTTTTCCTCATTGACGAAGGCAGAATGCTTCGCGCCACTACTAACACATTGGCATGGGGCCAAACTGACTTTTTCTACCTACCACCTGAAGTTGAATTTTGTGTTCTTGCCAATGTCCTACCTCTGTCCCCTGAAAATAGGTGGTCAAAGATGGCCTTGGAATTCATGAATACGTTTGGTGGCAAAAAAGTCACTGCCTGTGTTCAAGATGTTGTGGTGCCTCAACGTACATTTCTACTTGATATACCATACCTGTCCAAGCAAATGTATGAGATGGGCTTTGCAAAGAAATTGTCAAATCAGAGATTCAAAGACTTCGTTACACGTTCCTTGCAATCTCATAATGAGTCTGTAGAGGCGCAAATAACCATCACAAACGAACCAGTAAGACTTCTTGATCAATCTGAAAAGCAACACTGTTATATGTATCCAGAGCTGCAAACAGAAACTGTTGAGACTGTGATTGTCACAGAGGTGACCAATCCTCTTCGAGTCTTTTGTCAGCTAAAGGTATTCTCGCAAGAGCTCAGGAAACTAACAGAACACATAACTCAGCATTATGAAGGAAGAGTTGGAGCTCTTTTTGCAAAGCCTGAGAACTTGGGAGCCCCTTGTGCATCTAGGGGAAGTGATGGCAAGTGGTATCGGTCTGTTTTGCAGCAGGTCATCTCATCGAACAGTGTGGCAGAGGTACTACATGTGGATTATGGAAAGAAACAGTTTGTCCAAGTAGAGCATGTCAGACCGCTGGCCTCAGAATTTTTCCGCATGCCTGTTGTGACTTATGTCTGCTCTCTTCATGGGATTATAGACAGAGGTGTTGGTTGGACCGCTTCACAGATTGATTTCTTGAAATCTTTACTGCTCAACAGAACTGTCATCGCCAAGTTTGAGTATCAAAGTCTTTCCGAGGGTGTCCACTATGTCACTCTCTATGGCGATGAAAACACTAACATTAACAACTTATTTGGATTGAGAGAAAAATGCCTAATTGACTCAAAGTCCCATGGAGATTATGCAGTTCACAAAACCGCAACTCAAAAGAGCAAGATTTCTGTTAAATGTGAGACAGAAGGCACCAACTTAACAGGCGTGGAGGATTTGCAAGGAAACACACCAGTGTTTTTTACAAAAAGTCTGTCACCTAACACTTCTCATGTGGCTGTTGTTCAGCATGTTGACAGTCCTGCAAAGTTCTGGATTCAGACACAAATGTACGCTGATGAGTTTGACCAGCTAATGGAGGGCCTAGAAGAGCTGTATCGTGATTTGGGCAGCCCTAAGGGATTGAATAGACAGCCTGTGCCTGGCCTCCTCTGTGTGGCCAAATCTCTAGATGGTCTATTTTATAGGGCTGCTGTCTGTAAAGTTTGTGGTGACAAAGCAGAGGTTTTCTTCCTTGATTATGGAAATACAGAGTTGGTTGATTGTTGCAACCTTCGTGAGTTGCCTCTGAGATTTCAAAAGCTACCTGCCCTGGCGATAAGGTGTGCTCTCTATGGAATCCAACCAAGTTGTGAACTCTGGGATCAAGAGTCCAAGTTGTTCTTCTCAAAAACTGTTCAAGATAAAGTCCTTGATGTCCACATACTCGCCAAGTTCCATTATACCCATGTTGTCAAGATAATTGATCCTGTGTCAGATGGAGAAAAAGATTTATCGAAGTTGCTATGCAGTGCAGGTTTTGCAGTGAGTGAAGATCTGAAAAAAGCTGTAGATAAACCTGTCGTCCAAAGTTACACTCAGAAGGAACAGACGTACGATATATTGGAGACAGATGTTGTTTCTCAGTCATCCATTGCACCTGCTGTAACTGAGACCAGATCTGCTTTCAAGGAGTACTTGTTTCCAATTGGAAGTTCAGTTGAGGTCACTGTATCTTGCATTGAGAGCCCAAATGATTTTTGGTGTCAAAAAGCTAACAACGCAGAGCGTCTAAAACTGCTAATGCAAGATCTTCAGGATTACTACGCAAACAGTGAATTTCAACCCTTTTTGGAATCAGCCTGTGTTGCTCGTAATCCAGAAAGTGGAATGTGGTACAGAGCCTTAATTGTTCAAAGGCACCAGACTCCTCATGTGACTGTGCTATTTGTTGATTATGGACAGACGAAGCAGATTGCCATACAGGACCTTCGCCGCATTATTCCAGTCTTCCTGAAGCTGAACGGACAAGCCTTCAGATGCAGCTTATATAATGTGATCCATCCAGCCTCTCATTCTCCTTTAGACTGCGGCCCAGATGCCACATCACAATTCAAGCAGTTTGTGGATAGCGCAGCCTCTATGAATGTGGTCTTGAAATGTACAGTGTATGCTGTAATGTATGATGTTCAAAGAGTGGTGTTTAATGTGGTGGATCTAGAAACACCTTTTCAAAGTGTTTGCAGCCTTCTTGTCCAGAGAGGTTTGGCTGACCATGCTCCATCTAAAAAGGGACCTCTTCCACCTTTTTGCTTGGACACATACTACTACTCCACACACGGTGTAAAAACTGGGTCCGAAGAAGATGTCATCATCACCAGTGTAAAAAATATCAACCACTTTTTTTGCCACCTGGAGAGAAATTCTGCACAGATCGAAGAACTTGCTGAAAGAGTCAACAACTTCTGCCATCAGCTAGAGACCACTGACTGCCGCAATAACTTTGGAAAAGTTTGCTTTGCAAAATACACAGATGGCCTGTGGTACAGGGGGCAGATTACAGCTACAAAGCCTGCAATTGTTGTCAACTTTGTGGATTATGGGAACACACAGGAAACTGACAAATCAGACATCCTACCAGTTCCGATTGAAGCTTGTGAAATTTGGTCCATACCTGTACAGGCAATTGAGAGTGGGCTTTCTGACATGCCTGAAAATGTGCCTTGTGAAGTAAATAATTGGTTTGAGAATTTTGTGACTGATCGCCCTCTCAAAGCATTGGTAGTGGCCAAAGAACCACAAGGCAAACTAATTGTTGAGCTTTATGATGGAAAAACTCAGGTGAATGCGATGATCAAAGAGAAATTTCACCTTGAATGGGAGCAAAACGACCAGGTTACTGTAAAAGGGCGTCATTCCAAGGATCAGAATGCACAAAATGTGTCACACTATGCGATTGAAGGCTTCAATGGTGACAAATCACTTTTGCGTGGCTTTAAAAGAGGAAAAGAACCCCAGCAGACTTCGAAAAACTGGAGATCTCCGAAAGGGTCCAAAGTAGCCGATCGCCCAGCAAAGTCCCAAGACGAGGATAAGAGCAAAGAGACGTCACAAATCGAGTCAAATCATTGTGGTTCTCGAAAACAATCCCAAACTGAATTTCCAAAACGGAGTACTGCCAAACCAAGTTGCCTAAAAGAGGCTGAACTTCCTTTGAAAGAAATGAAGCCAGGAATGGGAGCAGAAGTGTTTATCTCTCATTATAGTAGTCCTTTGAGCTTCTTTGTTCAGTTGTTAAATGACGAAAGTGACATTTGCTCTCTGGTTGAGAAACTGAATGATGGACGCTGTGTGCCAGTTAACCCCAGTGACATTCATGAAGGTGACTTGGTCAGCGCAATGTTCCCTGATGATAACTGTTGGTACCGTGCCGTTGTCAGGAAAATTATCAGCAGCACAGTTGATGTGGAATTCATTGATTTTGGGAACACTGCAGAGATTTCAGTCTCGCAAATATGCGCTCTGGATAGATTACTGTTTTCATGTCCAAGATATAGCATTCACTGCTCATTGACTGGACTTGTAAATGCTGACAGTGAAGTGACATCTAAAGTCAAAAAGGAAATTGAAGAAAATGCTAATAAGGTTACATGTACATTCATCAAACTGTTAGGAACTGTGTGGGAAGTCAAACTTGAGGTCAATGGTAAGGTTTTGGGATCCACTTTCTCCAGTGACACCACAGTCACATCTGTACCAACTGTATTACAGAACTCAGTGGAGCGTGGACTGTCTCGCATCAGTCTTGGTACTTTTTATAAGAATCTTGATATTTCAGAAGGTCAGACTATCGCTGGATTTGCCTCATACATCTGTGGACCACAGCTTTTCTGGTGTCAGCGTGCAGAGACAGAAGAACTTCAAGGCATTTCTGAGGTAATACAAAAAGCTGGTGGTACTTTGGAAACTGGAGTTTTGAATGATGACTCCTTACCAATTGGAAGTGGATGCATTGCCCGTTATGCCGAGGATAAGCTGTGGTATCGTGCAAAGGTGACCTCAAGAGAACATGATATGCTGTCTGTTCTGTTTGTTGACTATGGCAATGAGTCAAAAGTCAAAATAAGTGATGTCAGTCCCCTGCCCTGTGAGGTGTCCGATTTGCCACCTCAGGCATTTGTCTGCCAGCTTTATGGTTTTGATATTTCGGAGGGCTCCTGGAATGATGAGGCAGCTAATCAGTTCTTTGAGCTAATCACTGACCAGCTCTTGAAAATCACAGTTTTGAAACTGGGCAGTTTTACTGATCTGGAAACTCCTCATTGTGTTCGGCTAGAATGTGGTGAAGTTGTCATCAATGATGCCATGAAAAATTGTTGGAATTTTAAGAGCAAGTCACTTGAAACAGCAAATGTACCACTTGTGCCTTCTGATGATTCCTCTATGGTTTTTGAAAGTGAACCATCTGAATGTATGGCTGAACCTATGGCAACAACCAAGGAGCCCCTTCAGGATCCACACAGTGACGTATGCTTTTCAACACCTAATATGCAGCCGGATTCAGAACGTGAATGTGAAAGTATAGCAGTTGGGCATCAGGAACAAGCTGGATCTGTAATTCTGCTTGACAAAACTCATGCTGACATCTACATATCTCAGGTTGAAGGTTCTGGATTAAAGAATGCAAGAGAACTGGTTGTGGCTGAGAATCTGATTAATAATGAGAAGTCACCGTTAACAAAGACCTGGACGGGCACTGATAATCTTGACCATGAAGAAATGGCCCTTGCAATGGATTCAAATGCAAATGGCCTTAACAATGTCCATGACAGTCTGGTGGGATGTTCGCTTAACAAAAATGAAAAATGTTCATCTATTCCTGTACATGAACAGAACAGGACTGAGGATGATCAGGAGATGATTAAATCAGGTAGGTTGGGCAGATCACATTTATAGGATATAATGCGTTTTATAATCAGTTATTTATGTGTATATTAAAATGCTCTTTTCTTAAGACTTTGGTTACCTGATGAGGGCTACAAGGAGGAATCCTGTTGGTTCACAGTGTGTGATTTGGTCCCATGCACACAAGAACTGGTGCCAAGCACAGATTTTAAAGATTTCAGAAGATGCTACCTTGGTAAGCATATATTTTACTATAACTTACTCACTGAGAATGAAATCGAAACAATCATAAGAGTGTGTGTGCGCGCATGTGGTGGTGAGATGTGTGGGTGTTTTTATTTTTTTTATTTTTTTTATTATTATTTTTTTTTTAAAGAAATAAATAGTAATAAGAAATAAATAGTCTGTTCCATTTTTCCATGTTTTAGCATTTCTAAAATTATTAAAACATTTTGGTGCCACTTTTTTATTAATCTATTTATTTTTAATAAGGTGCTGCTTTTGGACTACGATTCTGAGGTGGTGGTAGATCCTGTTAACATCTTTGAAATTATATCGGTCCAACCACTGCAGGTAACTAAACGTTTGTGTTTAATTTTTTTTGCTAGATACAAGAGCAATAATAAATTGTACTGATATGCATATAGTAGTGCATTTATGATCCATTTTTGTGAACAGATCTAGATCTGCAATGATGACTTCAAAGTTTAAGAAGGTACAGTAAGGGGAAAAAAAATAAGGATGCTTTTGGACATATACACCATATTGGGACATATGTGTCAAGTTTGCAACTTCATGGCATCTATCTAACCTCTTTTTGTGGATGAGAGAAGTTAAGAGATTCCAGTCAAGGATTGTTTGAATGTGCGAAAAGAACTTGCATACAAATTTGCAATGGATTCAACTAGGGCTGTACCCGACTCAGAATTTTGTCAGTCGAGTCGGATTCGCCCGTCCTGGTAGACGATTCGACTATTTGTTCACGTTTTTTTCTCCAGGTACATTATCTAGTTATCAGTAAATTAATCTGCATAAGGTTCAAATCTGATGTCCTCCTCATTTAGAAAGTCAACAGAGTCACAGGAACATATTTCTGAACTAAAAGAGTATGATGATCGATCTGAACTGCAGCCTGATTTAATTACAGGATATAGCGTTGGGCAGCGCGTTTTTATACTAAATATTAGAGCTTATAGTCTTTTAATTTAACTTCTAACAGCTTCTTCACTAGGACGACCCTTCGTCTTTCATCTCTCATAAATAATGAACTGCTAAATAAAACCAGATTAGTCCATATTTAAATTATTTTTAGATGAAAAGAGGAATGGTAGACCTGAAACCGTTTATTATAATCCCCGCACTGAAATAATTATCTCTCGTCTATCAGCAGGCATATTAGTGACTGTACTTATCCTTAAATAAAGATAATCTCAGCTGTAGACGAATAAATAAGCATCTGTAATTTAGGTTCTAAAATAACGGAATTATAATAAAACAAACGTCTTCAGTCCATTTTTCCTTTCCCCGCAAACAGCCGTTATGTCTAAAACAGTCAGCTCCCTTGTTTGAAGCAGTGTTGGACGTCTGACTGAATGACGAGCAGAATTGGGTTTAATTTGTTCATATTCTCTTCTTCTAAAGCTCCTCCAGGCGTTCTCTGAGACATCGCTCGCCCGTGTTTCTCAGTTTCGCGGCTTTCTAAGCGGTGAAACCCCAGCACACGTCATGTGGATTTAATTTTTTAGCAAGCATATGTCACAGGCCAGCTAGACCTTTTATTATTCCCCTTTAAATAATGATTTAAAATGTGTTTTTACAATCGTGAAGTTCTTGTGCATTTTGTAAGCTTTAGTCTGTTTTACGAGTAAAAAAAGGTCACTGTTGTCATTCGACTTGAAGGGTCTCAGTCGACTTAAAGGGTCGCCGACTACAGGGCAGCCCTAGATTCAACGTACCTCACCATGCATTTATGCAATGCAATTATACTTGGCACAGTGTTTAGCCCATTTATATTTGAATTTAGCTTTTTGTTCAAATGCATATCTTGTTGATTCCATTAGGGGGAGATCCTTTTAGGTCAAAATCTGGCTGCATCTGCTAGGACAGCTACAATTGCATCATGGTTTTATCTATAAGTAAGATACAGTGGGGTGCAAAGTTTGGGCACCCTTGTTAATTTTCCTGAATTATCTTTTATAAAGCATTGATTGTTTGGATAAAAAAATTCCGTTAAATATATCATATAGGGGACAAACACAGTGATGTTTGAGAAGTGAAATGAAGTTTATATGAGTTACAGAAAGTGTGCAATAATTGGTTAAACAAAAGTAGGCAGGTGCATAAATTTGGGCACTGTTGTCATTTTATTGATTTCAAAACCTTTAGAACTAATTATTGGAACTCAAATTTGGTTTGGTAAGTTCAGTGACCCTTGACCTCCATACACAGGTGACAATTATGAGAAAGGGTATTTAAGGGGGGCAATTGTAAGTTTTTCTCCTCTTTGCATCTTCTCTGAAGAGTCGCAGCATGGGAGTCTCAAAACAACTTTCAAATGACCTGAAAACAAAGATTGTTCACCGTCATGGTTTAGGGGAAGGATACAAAAAGCTATCTCAGAGATTTCAGCTTTCAGTCTCCACTGTGAGAAACATTGTGAGAAAATGGAAAACCACAGGCACAGTTCAAGTCAAGGCTCGAAGTGGCAGACCAAGAAAAATCTTGAATAAACAGAAGCGAAGGATGTTGAGAACAGGTCAAGAGTCAACCCGCAGACCAGCACCAAAGACCTACAACATGATCTTGCTGCTGATGGAGTCACTGTGCATTGTTCAACTATTCGGCGCACTTTACACAAGGAGATGCTGTATGGGAGAGTGATGCAGAGGAAGCCTTTTCTCCGCCCACATCACAAACAGAGCCGCTTGAGGTATGCTAAAGCACATTTGGACAAGCCAGCTTCATTTTGGAATAAGGTGCTGTGGACTGATGAAACTAAAATAGTTATTTGGGCATAACAAGGGCCGTTATGCATGGAGGAAAAAGAACACAGCACTCCAAGAAAAACACCACCTGCTACCTACAGTAGAATTTGGTGGTGGTTCCATCATGCTGTGGGGCTGTGTGGCCAGTACAGGGACTGGGAATCTTGTTAAAGTTGAGGGACGCATGGATTCCAATCAATATCAGCAGATTCTGGAGACCAATGTCCAGAAATCAGTGACAAAGCTGAAGCTGCACCGGGGCTGGATCTTCCAACAAGACAACGACTCTAAACACTGCTCAAAATCTACTAATGCATTCATGCAGAGGAACAAGTACAACGTTCTGGAATGGCCATCTCAGTCCCCAGACCTGAATATTATTGAAAATCTGTGGTGTCACTTAAAGAGAGCTGTCCATGCTCGGAAACCATCAAACTTGAATGAACTAGAGATGTTTTGTAAAGAGGAATGGTCTAAAATACCTTCAGCCACAATCCAGACTCTCATTAGAAGCTAAAGGAAGCGTTTAGAGGCTGATATTTCTGCGAAAGGAGGATCTACTAAATATTGAGTTAAGGTTTTTTTTTTTTTTTTTTTTTGGTGCCCAAATTTATGCACCTGCCTGATTTTGTTTAGACAATTATTGCACACTTTCTGTAATTCATATAAACTTCATTTCACTTCTCAAATATTACTGTTTGTCCCCTTTATGATATATTTAACAGAATTTTTTTTAATCCAAACAATCAATGCTTTATAAAGGTAAATCAGGAAAATTAACAAGGCTGCCCACACTTTGCACCCCACTTAGTTCTATTTAAGGAAAAATGTCTTTTGCAACAAAAATTGTCAACTTTGTTTTGATAGAATATTGAGTGGTGCCATTGTGATTATACCTACAGGTCCCCAGTGAGGTTGATGCAGATGTACCAAAAGGTATATTTACATCTTAATAAAATAATGCTACTTCAGACTTGATCTTGATTTTGTGCTGTTTTGAGAAAATATAGACCTGGCTAAATGGTGAAGCCTTTGAGATGTAAAGTGAAAGCTTTTAATCTAAAATATTGTGTACATGTAATTGATTTTGGAACATCTGCCGTGTTTTGTTACACTGGCATTTAATATGCAGTGTTGTCTCCTAGCAGAAGACAATGAGGGGTGTGAGGCAGGAAATTCTGCATTTGATGTTTCTGATCCTCTTTCAAAGGTAAATGTACATGTTATTTTGTTGGAGGGAAATGAAAAGAAAATGCATTACGGGTAGGGTGAATCTGATTCAGGGTTATTCTGTCGTTGCTAATAGGCTGAAGAAACGGAGAATGAAGTTGTATCTCCTTTTCTCTCTGTAGAAGCTTCTGGTAGGAGTTCACATTTATACAGTTAAGTCT
Organism: Prochilodus magdalenae; assembly: GCA_024036415.1. NCBI lineage: Eukaryota > Metazoa > Chordata > Actinopteri > Characiformes > Prochilodontidae > Prochilodus > Prochilodus magdalenae. The sequence continues at coordinate 106,852 of JAMWET010004648.1, read as the reverse complement.
TTGAAAGTGTACTGTGGTTGTAAATATATTTATACAATGTGCTTTACTTGGACTCATGTTTACTTGGTTTGCTTAGAAACTCCTGTTGAATTAGATCATGGTGAGGAGATGGTTGAAGAGCCTAGTGCTGTGGCTGTGAGGGATGCGGCTGTGATTATCGTGGAGGAACAGGTAAAATGTTTTGCGAGTTGGCAAATGCAGTCAAAGTGCACCTCACTGGGGGAATTGAATGAACGTTTCTCCATTGTTCCACTAGTCTTCTGTGCTTTTAATTGCAGGCTCAGGACAAATATGCTCTTTGTTCGCCTTCAGAGTGGGTAGGAGAGGCTAAGGGTAAGTATTTTATTTGACTCACCCATTTAGAAGAGTATGTCATTGGCAAACCAGATCTCCAAGTAAGAAGTGATTCTTATTAGTGGATCATTGTCTTTAGCAGTGCCCTCATATGAAGAAGAGTATAAAGCTTCAGAAAGTGGTCCTGGTGTTCCTCAAGAAGTGGTAAGGTTTACATTTAGATTTACATTTAGCTGACTTTTTAACAATACGTTGTTAGTGCTATAAGTCATAGCTTTTCAGTGTTATTGTAATGTTAATTATGATGATGACTGCTTAGTAGTAAATGCAAAACTGTTCATAATTGCTGAAAGGTCTTCATTTTTCTTTTCTCTTTTTGCTCATGTGCACATCAGCATTTTGTGCTGGGCGGTTTTCAGGCTGGGCTGTTTTTCATTGCAGCTGTTTTCTTTGGAGCTGACTTTTCTAGAACAATGCATGTCCCCTTGTCACATTTGGTCCTCGCTTTATGGTCCTTGATGGCCTACAAATTCAAAATTTTTGTCTTGCTGCTGGCTGTACCGTGCTGCTCTCATTTAAAACTAGCCAGTCACATAACTCAACATGGTCAGGTCTTTCCCACTTATTAAAAGTTGGATGTTCAACTTTAGGTTTATCCCTTGAATCCTTTCAAGAAGACCTATTAATATCTGCCACCCACTTTACCCTGTGCTAATGTACTGCCGCATTTCTGGTCAGCTTTCTCTGTAAATTGCTAACTTGCCACTATGGCTTGTGGGTTAAGTTAGTGATGTAGCAACAGCAAAAGTTTTTTACATCTACATCCTTAACAGTATGTCCTTGCTGTACAGTCTTTCTGTGATGAAGTGTAATGGATAGTTATTTCAGTATTTAAATACTGGCACCTTGTACTGTTAAACAAGTACTTGAGGACCTTTTCGGAAATTAACCAAAAGGCTTTACATCCTGGACTGCACCACTCTTTCTCCACATGGTCCCGTTTTAAATTGTATTTATTTTTTTGTTGTATGGGGATTTTCAGGCTGTAAATGAATGATCAAAGACAGTTACTTAACAGTTTCACAAATGCCAGGTTTGTATTCTATGTAGCAATCTCTCCATATTCAAGTATGCCAATAAAAAAATAAAAAGTTTTTGATTCTATGCACTTGTAAAGCCAGTTCCAGTTATGTTTAATGTAAGAATGTTTCTTTCTGTCCATAGACTGAAATGTGCAAAGATGTTTCAGCTGAAGAAAATGGTAAGTTTTTTTTTTATTAAATAAAACACATGACTATCAGGGTAGTATACTGACAAAATACTGTTTGCCATTTGGATTAATTTATTCTTCCTGGCCAGAACCAGTGTTGGGGATGCATCTGGATCCAGTAGTAGATCTAAGGCAGAACATCAGTTTTGTTCTGGAAGCTCAGGTAAAATACAAAATATTTTTGCTTTGGAGAGATTATGCACGGTGCTGTGAAAGAATGTGTCTCTCAACAATAATAACTGCAAACTTGCGAGGCATCTTTTTCATCACTATGGATGAATTTTGCAGAATGAACCCACTCTTTGCGAAATTGTTAATTTGGCTACATTAGATGGTTTTTAAGCATGAACTGTCTGTTTAGCCACAGAAACAAAGCTGCCCCTGACCGTCACACTGCCATCAACTGGTGGTGGGGAATTGTGTACCTTGATCTTGGCTGTGGGCGGTGTGTAAATGGTAAAACTGCACCCAGTAGTCAGCTAAGAGGGCAGGTTTTTATTTTTATTTTATTTATTTTTTTTTTTTATTAAGTATACAGTGTCATACCTTTCATAAACAACATTGTTTACTTATTGTCTTTATCTAATATTTGAAAGTAGTTCAATGAAACTTTCACATTCAAGCATGACATATATCCAAAAGTAGGAGGCAGATACTTTTTCACAGCATTGTAAGCAAATGGTGTTGCAAAATGTCTCCCGTTAGGCTCATACTGACGATGCTGTGGAGACATGTTCTACAGCAGAGGAACACGGAGGTTTGTGGTTTCTCCCCCCGCCTTCCTTCATGTTTTATTTTTGTCACTGAAACGCTCATTTTAACTTGCCTGAAATAATCGTAATGTCTTTGTATCGATCACCTTGCAAAATGTAACATTAGATCAAAATACCAGTGAGGTCAGTACAGGGGAAGACAAGCTCATGGATTTCCTTGCTGTAACAGTGCCAGAGAAGGTACATTTCTGCATTATTTCCAGAAAAAATATGGATTGATGAGTATTAGACCTCCTTAAAGCCTTACCGTTGGATTGTAGGTCCAGAATGTGGAACCTGAAGATGAACCTGATCTGGATGCTTTGATTGAAGAAATAAACAGTAAGCCATTTTACCATGAGTGTGTTTTGCAATCCTGTCACACATTACATGAAACAGGAAATCGGAACAGAAATGTAAGCTCTCCTGGCTAAAAAGGTATATACGTTTGGTAACAGGTTAAACGCCCATAGTGGCCTATCATTGCTTTTAGTATCTAAAGTCTTCAGCATGAAAGGAGACACATAAAAGGGGTAAAGATTTTAAATCCTGCTGGTTCTTACTAGGTTTTACAGAAGATCTGATTGATTTTGCAAGTGGTCCAGAACAGAACTCAGACACGGCATCTGATGACACGGTATTTTACTGTAAATACTACTGTCACTTGTATGCATTATATGTAATCCAAGTACATCCTAGTTTTAATTACTGCTCATTTTTAACCTTAGGTCCAAGGGAAGAAGATGGAAACTAAACCTATTTCTGCTGTGAAAGAATGTTCTGGTGAGTTCTCATTTTGTGCTGAGTCAGAAAACCAACAGGAAATCTGATAACACGAGTCTAGCAACACGCTATCTAGCATCATATCTGTACATGCACAGAAATTGTTCATATGCTTTGCAGGTTTGGAGGCGAGCACATTAGTTTCTGAACATTCTGACCCAGAAGAAGTTTCTCATCTCATCCTTAAAGTTCAAGACACATCTGACGATGACTTAATCTTTGTGAAAGCATGGCAAGTACCTTCAACAGAGGAGATCGAGCCAGACAGCAGAGAGTAACTACTGATTTACTTGAGAACACTTATTCTAAGACAAATATCTGGAAGTCACTTGGTTTAATTTTAGCACTTAATGATTTATACCTTGTTGTCACTTTAAGTGTTAGGGCTTCCACTCATTTAACCAAAACATGTGCTTAAAGATCTTCTAGTTCTTTGATTGGCAATTGTCTGTTTAATTTCTAGAGAATTAGTATTTAGGTTTTTTTTTCTGGGGTTACTTGTGAATGTTGGAATGTTTAAAATCAAATACTTCATTATATAAAAGATATGCTGTTGCATTGTTTCAGTAAGATGTTGGGTCTGAAAGTACTTGAGATGAAGTACTATGTTGTAGAGGGACAACAACGAAAACATTTTTGTTTGTACAGTGAAAATAAAACAGTATTTTTCATTTTTTGTATTTCTTTTTTTTTATGCACTTACTGGCCACTTATTAGCTGCACCTCGTTGTTTATACACTTAATTTTTCAGCTCTTCTTACCCTATAGGAGCACTTTGTAGTTCCATCATTATACAGACTGTTAGCCATTTCAATGCTCAGAACCACCACAGATATTATTTAGGGGGGAGATCATTCTCAGCACTACACTGACCCTGAAGTGATGGTGCAATATTTAATAAATGGACAATTACATGTACCAAATGAAGTGGTCTGTGAGATGCATATATTTACTTATGCCCATATTTATGAAGACCATGGACTGGTCCTGGACATACACTTAGCTAAAAACTCAAGAAAACTGTTTTAGTTGAGTGCTGACAGTTGGGTGAGTGTAGGCTTTTTCTACGCGTAGAAAGGCCCATAGGTGTAGACACCTGTACAGTCCGTCTCCCCTTTCATTACTACAGTTAAAGATAATGTAGCTACTTTGCACACATAAAAATGAATAAGTACAATAAGTCATTTCGAGTTAAATTTGAAGTGCTTTTTACTGTTATTGTATATACATATACAGCCTAAACATTTCATTATAGCAGAAAAGGAAGGCATATTGTAGTGTAAAAACTACTGACTGCTTTAAAAACAAACTTAAGCTATCATGGATCACCCAAATAAACCTGACGCATCTTTCAAACCGATTGCTAACAAATATACATGTTCACTGTTTTAAAAGAAAAACAAAATCATTTGACCAATGATTGACTGTTACTGAGGTATTGAGGTAATTAACTTGTGCACATACTGGTCTCCAAACACATTATCCCTTCATTCTGTATTGATACTCACCAAGTGATTCTCAATAGAAAAAAGGCAGTACAGCTAAATGTTGCTGTGGAAACGAGGCACACAAGGGGGACACCGATTTGAAAATAATTCTAAATTCATTTTAAGCTGTTAATTTTATGTGTTTAAAGATCATTGTATATTACCAGGTATATAAAACACTGCCCATCCATATTAGGTTGATTTCTTTTACCATTTCTAATAGTGTGATTTGATAATCGTAGGAATTCAGTGTTGCAGTGGTTAGAATGAATTGTTGATGTAATTATGAAATGAAAATTTAGTACAATATTTATAGTAGTGGCTACATACTGCATATTTCTTCTAAATGCATTTAAACATGCATTTTTCTAGTTGGTAACAGAATTACTGAGTCACAGAATTAAGCACTATGCTCTTTTTCTGCTAATAGATTACATTGATGATTGAGGTATAGTGATATTGGTGCCTGGAATCAGGTTGTCGTCTTTTCCTTCTATTAAATGATCCCACTGATTGAAATCTCTCTCTAAAGCTGTAAAAAAAAAAAAAAAAAAAAGCCTGATTAGTTAGAGAGCTCCAACCATGCACTTCAGCGTTTTGATGCATGTCTGACACAAAGACAAAAAATCTAGGACAGAATAAAGAATTCTTTAACTGAGTCATGACTGCACTCAGTGTTTCAGAATTTTGTTACTACTAACAAACATTCACAGCACATGTGGAAACGTGTTTCATCAATGTTATTGCATGAAATGAATGAAGTAATTTAGTAAAGAACAAGTGCATAGTTCATACACATGTTAATGCAACAATTGGAGGAATAATCATATTCACAGTTTTATCCTAGTTCTAATGTAGTTGATAAGCCAAGCCATGTTTAGCCATCTGGAGCGCTGGGGCTCCGACGTAGCTCAGAAGTTAGCACTGTGCAAACTATGTGCCTTAATGCACACTTCACTCAGCTCACAGGCAAATATCAAATAATCTTGCTTCTTGTTTCCTGATACTTTAAAATCGTTATCTAAATTCAATGATATGATCAACAGGGATGACTAAACCTTGTCCACAAAAGCCTGCTGTGGCTCTAGGTTTTTTATTCCAATCAAGCAGAGGCTGACTTGGTTCCACTTCTTTAGCTGTTTTCCAAATGGCTTTTTGCAAGTTGAGTTCTAACAAAAGAGCTCATCTTGCAAAAGCCATTTGAAAAAACAGCTAAAGAAGTGGAACCACCCCTGCTCTAATTAGGATGGCTCTTTATTCTTAAATTGACATCGAAAAGCATGCACATGTTTGTTTGGGAGCCCCTGATTTATGCACTTCTAACTCTACAATCAACTTCCTTAAAATCCTCAACAAAATAACTAGCTGAAAGTCAATTTTAAGAAAACTTCCATCTTACATAAGTGGCGCTGAAGGAATGCTAATGATGATCTGTTGCAAAGATCCATTGCGATATGAGGATCGATTTCTCCCTTCAGCTTTAGGAGCTTCCCAATCCAGTTACCAGTTAGAAAGGTGAAATCAGGAAAGCTCTGATGGACTGTCCCCCTACATTAAAAAAAACAAAAACACATGTTTAAAGCCCAGTCTATGCAGTACTTGCTGGCTGCTCTTGAATACTGATAATAAATGATTTTTTTTTCCTTTATATATTTATGGTAACAAAATGTACTGACTTGATGGTTATCATTTTCCTTGGAATCATTGCAGAGTCCAGCTTCTTCATGCGAATGATATTCCCAACCCACTGAAACTTCTCAGAGTTTATAAAAAAAATTGGCTGTTTTACACTTGGAAATATCTCCTCATCAAGGGGAAACATCCAGGTATCCAATGCAATGCCACACCTGAAATTGAATCAAATGCAAATCATTTCAAAGGCTGCTCGAGGGACATTTAAAGCACTGCATTACCATGATGCACTTCTGTGATCTGTCTTTCTGCTGACATGGTATGTTTCATTTTTTTTTAGTTTGGTTTAGACTTAGTTAGTTATAGGACTGTCTTAGTGAATCTAGGGTTAGTTCTAATTACTAGTTTCAGGGGTGGTTTTAGGTTAGCCCAAGATGTGAATTACAGTGCGCAGCATCACCATGCCAAATAATGAGGATGATTCCATATCTGTAGAGGCTAAGTGAACTTGTCAATCTGTCCAGTTCACCAACACAGAAATGGTTCCCTTCAGCCTCGGGTAAGTATCTTTAACTTCATGTATTTTTCTGTTATCAGATACTACTACTTTTATTTTTCCACTTCCATCATGTTTTCATACCTATTCTCTCACTGCACAGAGACAAAACACCCCATCTTCGTTATAGTGCAATACTAGTAATCTATGTATCACTCTATCCCCCATTATCGTCACAATCTCAGTCAGGGTGGCGGGTGGGCTCTGGATTTGCCAATCTAGAGTCCAGAAAGCAGACTTAATCGCAGAATTAGCATCCCAGCATTCACTCCACGCCTTGGCTTTGAAAGAAACTTGGATCACCCTCGAGATCACCCATGGCAACTCGAGCAGTCCTATCCTCTGAATTTAACTTCTCCCATTCGCCAAGATAAAACTGGTAGGTGTGGTGGTAGAGGATTGCTTTTGTCTAGTTTCTTCCTCATCTATGAAGCCCCACGCATTCTCTCTCCTCAGTGACTTCAACTTTCCATTGTACAAGAAATCCTAACATGACTTAATTCTTCACCCCAGTTCTTCTATCAACCTCTCTAAATTCTCTCTTGAAGTAACTGCTGCAATGGCATCTTTCTGTCTTTCAATGTCAACCTTTTTGTTCCCACCTCTTTCCTTACCTCAGAGAACTTTATAACAGCCTTTTTTTTAAAGAAGGCTAATAGAACTGGCGACTGTTTTTGTCTCCACTCTATTAGCCCTCATCCTTTTCCTCTTAATTCCTTAAAAAACTTTTCTACCCTTTCCATAGATGGATGTTCTGCAGCTACTCAAATCCAGCAATTTAACCACCTGCCCACTGGTTCCCATCTCATCTATGGTACTCCAGTTGATCTTCATGGACTGTTCTTTGTGACCTCTGCAGCCTCAACACTGTCAACCACAAGGTTTACCTCGCCAACTTTGGAACAACCGGCTCAGCATGGAAGTGATTTGAGTCCCATCTAGAGGGATGCTCTGATCATGCAAATAGAGCAGGATCTCCACCGCCCACTGTCTCTCAAGTTTCAGTGCTGGGTCCTTGGTGATGTATTCACCTTTCATGGCTTCTCTTATCACTGCGGTACAAAACACTCGACTGATACTTTAATACCTATTTTTGCTACTAGGGTTTCTAGTTGTATTGCTGTTATGTTAGACGTCATATTTTTCTTCATAGGTTTCAGAACTAGCTCATGTTCCGACAGTGCTTAAGCTGAAGAGTAGCTTGGACTATTTTGTGCCAGTTAAGATTCAATTCTGTGAACAACACAGCACTTTGTAAGGTGCTTTTATGTTTGCTAAATGCTGTAAATATGAATCATACGTACTTGAATTTGACCTCCTTGCACAAACACTCGATCACTGTGGCCCCACCAAAGGAATGACCCATAATTGCTATTCTGCACAGGTCCATAGAGTTCTGTGAAAAGGAACACACAAGTATAAATGTACCAAATATGACAAAGTGTTAATTTCCCTGTGAAAATAAAACCTTTCCTTCCTCTTAACCTCACTTATTCATTTTTTTACTTCCTACTTAAACCATATACAAACCTGTAATGTGTTTTACCACCAGTGGTCTGATGTTTATGACTTAAGGTTGGGTTATGATTGATGGTCATGATTATTGTTGTTATTACTCACCTCTAATGTTGTCCAGTCAAAATTGGACTGCAAGACATTTGCCACAGACTTTCCTGCATTGATGTCAATAAGGAGATCCAAAGCTCTGATGCATTCATCTGCTCTTTGTTTCACCTAAAAAGAAAAAGAAAAGAAAATGGATCCTTTTAAGAATTATTCTTTGAAGGCTTTGACAGTTGGGTCCAACTGAACAAAAGCAAACCAGAAAGCTTTCACCTAACCTCCTGTTAACAAAAATTGTGTACTTTTACATTTATGGCATTTAGCTGACGCTCTTATCCAGAGCGACTTACAAGGTTAATGATTACAGGTAGGCCAGTGTAGTGTTAGGAGTCTTGCCCAAGGACTCTTATCAGCATAGTCACCCAGACTGGGATTCGAACCCCAGTCTCCCACATGTAGAGGTGGCACCCTGAGTAGAGTGGTGTTACCCACTGAGCTACACCAACCATACTTGCTATTCTTAAGTTTTTGATTGCATGCTCAGGGTCATTTTAAAGTTTGTCAACAAACCTGGTCATTATTGCTAGTTCTAGGTTTTTTGATGGATAAAAATGAATACATGACAATGTTATCCTGGAATGTAATAAATAAGGCAGACTGTATTCAGAGAGTGTTTAATATATACCCTCTCTGCCAACTGCAACACAACAGTTTAGGACGAGTTTAACAACAGTGATAGGGTAGCGAGTTTCTCACTTGCTTGTTTCTTAGAGGGAATTCACGCTCGCCTTGTTTCAGTGGTCTGTAGTACAGCCACTGTTCCTCTAAGTTTTCAGACACAGGCCGGAAATTTTCATGCGTTGCATGGGGCTTTGGTTCCGCCTCACTTTTTTCTTTGTAGTAGAAAGTTGCAGAAGCTGATTCATCCCTGGAAAAGGGGGGGGAAATTGCTTGGTGAAGAAATGCTGTATAAACATGCTACGTTTCACATCTGCATTGCAGAATCCTGTTACGCGGGACATTTTAGTATAATACATATTAATAATTTACAAGCTGGGGAAAGGGTTTTTTTTTTATACATCAATGAAACGTGATTGAACAAGGAGGTTACAATCACAAAATACATAAAACGTACATAATGTGAACTGTCACTTGCAGTCCATAGACATATGATCCCTCTGCAGCTTGGCCATGCTTTTCATCTGAGCACACCAAAGCATACAGATAAGAATGTGATGACCTAGTTTGTACTATTGTCTACACACATCTCACACACTAAACTTTGACGCAACACAGAACAGTTCATTTATCAGGCGTCCCTTTTCTGTTGATGGGCATGTCTATTTACAGTCAATGATGATCACTAACCCCATGCCTCAGCCATACACATGTCCGGTTAGACACACTTTGTGTTCAAATCCTAGTTTAAAAAGAGACAAACCTGTGTTCCACTGCAGCAACAACAAAGCCCTGTGAGGCCAGCTCTACACATATGGCTGAATACAACGTCCTGCAAAATACAACACAGACAACTCCGTGGGTGACTGCAGGCCGCTAATGGGTCAGGGGTCTTTAAACTAGAACTGTTTTAAAGAAAATGTACCTGAAAGCTCCCAACCCATGGGAGAAGATGATTACTGGGTATTTACCATCTGGCTTAAAGGATGCATTCCACGCTGCTGGGATTTTGTAACACCCTTTTTTCAGAGACAAAGGAAACCGTTAAGTCACACTGCAAGTTATTCTGTAATGGCCAAATTTTAGACACTGAACATTAAAAATGTGTTACTAAACAACAGAGTTGATTTCCTCCCTCTAATCAATGGCAGGTGAACAAAAAGACTTTACCAAAGAGGTAGTTAAAAATGCGTTCACTCAGCGATCTGCTGATTTTCATGAAGTCTGCCAGGCCATTGAAGTATTCTCTGCATGGAATCCAGTCTGGCTTTTCAGAACCTTCGGAAACTTGGCAAGGATAGTATAATCTGAAAAGGGTTCCCTGTGAATAGATGGATTTCTGGTTAAAAAAAAAACAACTGGATATTGAATATTTTTGTCCCAGGGCAAGTGTCCATTCAGTGGATTATAATGGGATGCATTAACACCCTAACCTTATCCCAGGCTGTATTGAATTACAGGTCAGAGGTCACAGTTGTTCAGCACATTACAAAAAACAAGGTCAGAAAAAAAGAACCATTTCCTATAGAGCCTTTAAGGTTACATGGGGATGAGTTTTAATAAGGTATGGTAATTAATGAATATGCCAGCTCATGCCCTCTATATAAGCCTTGTTCAGACTGCCAGTCTAAAATTGTATGTAAAGGATATTTCATACTTTGGACAGCAAAATAAAGAAAAATTAAATAAAAATAAATAATAAATCATGTTTAGTCACATGTTTAGAAGGTGGAATACTATTCCTATCTGATGCGTCCTATCACAGATGCGTTTAAGTCTAGAACCTCAAATCGGATTTCCAGTGAATCTGGAGTGACAGAAATCCTGTGATTTGCTATGTAGTTAATGACACCTTTGTTGCTACCACAGCAATCCATGCAGACTGGTTGGTGGTGTCTCGACACACAAATCCGGTCTGATCACAAATAACAGTCAGGACAAATCAGTCATCTCAAAAGATCTGATTGAGGGAAACAATTTAATTTGCCTGCAGTCTGAACACAGGCATAGTAATCTGTGGACACACCTTAATAAAAAACAGTATCACCAAGACACCTCAGGCACTCAGCAGCTTCCTGATCAGATTTAAAATGCCTTCTCCATGACATCACTGATCTTTCGCAATCCTCACATAACAGCCCATTGTTTCTTTACAATAAAATTTTCTTTATGGACACATAACTCATACAGTGCTCATATCCCTTTATCTGGACACTCGATTCCACTTACCTGCACTGTGTGGCCCACCATTAAGTCTGCACATCCCACCTGATGTGGCCCTTTCCCTGGAGGTATTCCCAGGTGGTTGTTTGCATTTCCCATCGCAGCAGACGACGGATGGCTCCACTTTAACTCTACAAGACAGCCACAGTGTCATTCATGACTCAGAAGGAAAACATAGGCACATCATTCAAATTAACCTCCGCCAAGTGATCAGAGTGTGCTCAGTCTGCTAGCTATGAATATGTTCACAAACCACCTCGGGAAGGGAGGGGGGATGGGGTTCTAGTTTTCCTGAACGTAAGGTACAGAGGCGGACGGGTTATTCAACAAAGCAGTATGTCTCGTTTAGCCTGATAGACCAAAAACACGTGTATTCAACAAAACATGAATTTTACGTTTACACTCACGTTAATCTGTTACCTTTATTAGAAACTAGATAAATTGACTGCCTGCATTAAGGTTAGCTTGTCAGATTAGCAAAAGAGACAGATTTAGCCTCAAGATTGAACTTATTTCAGTAAACAAAGCTAAACGTGTGACCGTTTGGCTCGTGTGAACGCACCTCATGTGATTACTGCCCTATAAGAGACCAGTTAAATAAATACGTTTCACAGAAATACATTCATTACATTCAAAGATACCTGTCGGTTTAGAAATACAGCCAACTAGGCTACAAAAGTGGCATGTGTGTTCGATCAATTTAAGAGTACTGAACTAACTGACTGGACGTTTAATGTTTACCCAGCCAAGTTAGACAGACAGTGAGCTGACGTTAGCCACAAGCTCCTGATAGGTCAGATAAAAGTCCTTACCTGATGTAAAGAGCGACCACGCATAAATCCTCTTGATCAGTGGGAGTTGTCCGAGCCTACCAACAGCCAACATAGAGTGAAACTCAGCTCTGTCCTACCCAGCCACTTCCATAACTGAACCACCAGCTAGCAACTTGCCTGCCATAGTTCCGGTGTGGTAGCTGGTGGAGCAAAAGACTGGCTGAATCTCAAATGAATGCGTGCTCCCTATGAAGTGCACTAAATAGGTCATGGACTATCTATTAAACAGTGCTCTAAATAAGGTAATCTGTCTTATCGCTAAATATGAATAGCCACAGGTATATGTATATACATGAATGTACATGTATATAACGTATACTTAAACTTATTTGTTTGTAGCCGCCTTGTATGACCGACATAGTGCACTACTTAGGGAGTAGGGCGCCATTTAGGATTCAGCCTAGGAGTGTACAACAAGCTTCCCCAGTGGCAGAGTTTGTCATCACAGTGTGGCTGAAAGAAAAGAAGACAAAATAAGTTTTTAGAACTGAGACACTGAGAATAGACCACTAATAATTTAATAAACAATTAAAGTAACAGGCTTATTACATGCTAAGGCTTCACATGCCAGACGTCTCGGCATGGAGTTGTAGAGGTTCCTTATGGTGTCTGGTGATAATCCATCCCATGCAGCTTGAATATGCTTACACAGTTCCTGCAGATGGTGTGGTAGGGGTGGAGATGGAGTGACACCAGGCCTTCTGGACGTGTGACATATGACAACAAACTGCTCTTGGTGCTTACCACGGACCCTCCAAACGGATTCACTGGTCATCTCCACCAAGACAAAGTGGGACTCGTTACTGAAGATGGCCCGCTGCAATTATGAGTCAATCCATAAAAGACTACATGACACCACTGCAGTCTTTGGCAACATTGAGTGGAGTTAGAGGCAGTTGTCAGGGGCAACTGTCTGTGTGCATGTAGTCCTTAGTCGTGCAGTCGTCTGCTGAAGGATGACTCATGGAAGACATTACTGCTCAATGAATGTCCGCGATCCTGGCTGTTGGGCCAGTGAGGTACAGAGACGAGGCCTGTTCTTGCTTGTGGTACATGAGCAGCCAAGTGTCAAACTTGAATCATTCGCTCAATATCAAACCTACTCATCAAGCCTCACTGTCAGTTCCTTCTGGTGCAACTATTTGTTCAACTATTCTTTTGATGATGAGTGTACATACAGCTCTGGAAAAATTGAAGAGACCACCTCAGAATCATCAGTTTCTCTAGTTTTACCGTTTCTGGGTTTGTGTTGGACCAAAACTACTGGAAACATGTCTCCCAAATTCCAGATCAGAAATTGTATTTAGATCTGTCCATTTAGAAAATCACTAATGCCGCCCCCAGAAGCCTGTTTTGAACCATGCTCGCTGTGCATTTTACCCCAGTTACAGCTCGCAAGTCTGTCTGTAGATCACTTGAGGTCATCATACGGTGGTTAAGTGACATTTGAAAGAGAGAATGGTTTTGGCCCTCTGCCAGTCGGTAGCTGTGTTGTCCTGTGTGTTTGCTTCTTGACCTTGTTCTTATGAAACTTACGAATGTTCTTATGAATGAGAACCTGCTGTACATGTGGAGATGCTGATTTAAGAAGAAACTGGAGTGCTCTCTAATTTATTTCCAGAGCTATATATATTTTCTGAATGCAACACTATACAGGCAGCCAAACAGAACAGAGCTTATGTGAGTCAGAGCCATTTATAAGCTTATATATTTTATCATAGATTTTTTCCCATTTGGGTTTATTTATTTACAGTCACAGATGTGGCCTCATACTTTGTCATGTGAATACTGTTTATGTGTGTGAAGTCAGCGAATGAGCAAGCATGGTGATAGAACAGCTACAGGCGCTCTTGTGCTGCACATTGTAACCCAGTGATAATGTTAAAGTGCTGAGTGAAACACATAAGTCTGGGGTCGTAAAATGAAAACGCTCTTTGCTACTTGAATACTCCAAGGGCCATAACTCATATAAAGATGGTCAAAGTTCTTTCTTCATACTATTTAAGCCCATGCAAGTTCTCCTGCACACACACTCAGTATGGATTTACTGCAGCTTCTCTTCATTGTTGGGCTGACTGGAGGAGCTACCTCCTTTATCGTAAGCAATACAATTCCCACTATATTTTGATGTTTGCTGTGTTTCAGTAATGTATGTAATTTAACTCTTCATCTTTATTTTAAGATTCCAGTATCATCTGGAACATATGGTAAGCCAGATCCCAAATCTATACATCTTAAATCGCTATCTATACGATAATACCATATGGGTTTAAATGTCATAACCTTTTTGGCAGAAGTTTTTTTTTTGGATGTTCTATTTGACATTTGAAGAATTTTTTTTCGATCTGCTGATCTGCTTTGAGGTTTGAGCTACATTGTTGAGATACATAACTAATTCTGGAAATTCATTTCATTATTCACTTAATCCTCATCATTTACATTTCTTCATTTTTATTTAGTGGTTTCTTAGTGTTGATTTATTTGATTTAGTGATTGTAGAATCACTGAGGTGTTTTCTTTTGACAGAGGTAGAAGATGAGCCAAATGATAACCCACTCATTAACCTGGGTAAGCTTATACAACTTTACAACATTCCTTGAATGTTACATCTATCTATCTATCTATCTATCTATCTATCTATCTATCTATCTATCTATCTATCTATCTATCTATCTATCTATCTATCTGTCTATCTTTATATATATATATATATATATACTGTGCAAAGTTTGAGGGTTTGTTAATATGAGTTTATAAAGAAAGTGCATTTCTATATTTTTGTTAACAGGAGCAAAGACCCCCTTAATTGAAGGAGATATTGTTCTTCCTGTGAGTACATTGTGAGCTATTTCCATGTGTTATCTTTCATTTCCACTTGTTATCTTTTACACCAGGTGCTTTTGTTTATTCATCTCACCTCTTCCAATTCCAATCATGTATTACTAAAATGGAATATTTTGAAGTATGCGGTCAGGATATTACCAAACATCCGTGAAATAGTCAATAGTGAAGTTAATCTGTTACTTTTTTGTATGGGGATTGATTATACCTTTTGTTGCCAACAGCCTGGCCGAAATGCTTTGATCGATCCAGTTTACAGATGGACGTTGCCTATCCCTTACATTCTGTCTGACAGCCTTGGTTAGTCAGGACAATATTAATATGATTAAATCTGTTGAAAGTTACAATAACAATTGAGCAAAAATAATAAATACACATACTGTATTTCTGTGTTGCTCCAGACCTGAATGCTAAAGGAGCTGTCTTTCAAGCCTTCGAAATGTATCGGCTTAAGTCCTGTATCGACTTTAAGCCCTACGAAGGTGAAAAGGCATTTATCAAGTTTGAGAAACAAGACGGGTATGTGTTTACGCTCGAACCTCTCTGTGGAAAAATCTTAAAATTACAGGATGTTACCATGTGTTGTATGTAACACTAAACAGACTGTGTACTGTGTGGAAGTGTAGTGTGGTGACTGAACTGTATATATTCTATACTGTACTGCTGAGTTGTATTAGCTGGACTAACCATTATTATTGTGTCTAGGTGCTTTTCAAGGGTGGGGAAACAGCCCAGTGGGCAGGTGCTCTCGCTGGGGCCAGGCTGTGACCATAAGGCTGTAGTTGAGCATGAGCTGCTGCATGCACTGGGTTTTTACCACATGCAGTCACGTCAGGATCGAGATGACTATGTAAAGATCTGGCTGGACCAAGTCACTGATGGTAAACTCATCAACACTGGGTTGTTGTTGTCATTTCGTAAACTATTGGACTGGTTTGCCAGATACAGATTAGGCCTAGGAGTAAAGTGCAGTCACAACTGAGAGTAACAACTGGAAGTTATCTTTAGGCTTAAACTGCTTCTGGAAAACTGGCTTGTTATTCAGTAACTGTTATGAATTCTTTGGTAACCTTAAAATGAATATGGAAGTTGTACAGACTGAGGAACTGATTTGTAGAGCCACATATGGGTTATTAGGGTGTAAACAGTTCATTACTGATTTTGACAGTTTAGTCCAAGAATAGACTTAATCTAGGAGAGTAACACTGAGTCTCACTCAAACTCTTACTTATCTGCTAAGTGACTTTATATGCTATGCAGTTTGTCTGGTTTATTTTGTTGGTCACATGTTTGTGGGCTATGTTCCTGTTATTTTAAAAGACTGTGTACCATCTTATTAACATTTACGGCATTTAGCTGACGCTCTTATCCAGAGCGACTTACAAGGTTAACCATGTTACAGATAGGCCAATGTAGTGTTAGGAGTCTTGCCCAAGGACTCTTATTAGTGTAGCACAGCGTAGTCACCTAGACCGGGATTTGAACCCCAGTCTCCCACATGTGTTACCCGCTGAGCTACTGATGTCACTTATTTGTGACATCTACATTATTGGATCAACATGTACAGCTGTATGCTATGTTTAAACTCCCTTCTGTACAAAGTACATGTCTTGGTGAAAATAAGTGAACACATCACAGCAGTTTCTGTTTATTTAAGTTTAACGTGAGGAAAAAACGAAACTGTAAATGGTATCATAACTTTTCCACAGGATATAATTAGTTTTTTGTTACAGCATTTTCATTTAGAGAGACGACAGTAATCATGCAGTAAAATGTGCGGATGTCTCTAAATTTAACATACTTACATTTGACCAGCCTACCTGCTAGTTTTTATATATAATCTTGTTAATGGTATAATATTAATTTAAAAATCGTCTGTTTTAGGATTATATTATCTCCACCATGAATGTGTTTGTGTCAAACCAGTCTCTCAAAACTATCATACAACACTATCTTAGGCATCAGACAGTGTATTCATAACCAATATGAAACAGACTGTGAGGTTGCATGCAGAAATGAAAAACAGTGGAATGCAGTGCTGGTTATCTGTGAATAATAGCCTCTACTTGTCGGCTTTCTTAGGTATGCAGCACAACTTCAACAAATATGATGACAGTTTTGTGACTGATATGAACACACCTTATGACTACGAGTCGGTCATGCACTACAGGCCATTCGCCTTCAACAAAGACCCCAACATCCCCACCATCACCACTAACATCCCAGCGTTCTTCAACATCATTGGACAGTATCTGGATTTTAGTGAACTGGACACTGTGAAAATGAATGAAATGTATAACTGCTGTAAGTGTTGCCTATTGTTTCCACTTCTAAACACACACACACACACACACACACACACATTTATATAGACACATTTTGAATGTTTGCTTATTGCTACTATTATTATTACTTATTGGATGAAATGCTTCCTAGCTATCAATATTCAGAAGCTCCCAACTCATGATAAATATTGCTCAAATAAACAAACATTACTCATCTCTGCCCTATAAAAGGGGCTACAGATGAACAGATGAAAACACACTCAGTTCACTCAGACACAGTGAAACTGAAAGTCTTGCTGAATGGCCTTCAGAGGTTCATTTAAGAGGCAGATACTGATTTCCTTCCTCAGCTTCCAGTCTGACCTTGCTAGACCAGTGCACTTTCGAATACATCAATATATGTGGCATGATCCAGAGTTCTACTGATGATGGAGACTGGGTCCACATGAAAAGCACACCTGGCTCTGAAGACCACACTCTTATAGGACAATGCAGGGGTCAGTACCCATCGATGGCTACCATGTAAATATCCAGTAATTGGTGCGTGTCAATTTTGCTAACATTTGTGAGCATCCTTTTCAGATGCAGGATACACTATGCACTTTGACACTGCGGTTGGAAAAGAAGAGGAGTCTGCCCTGCTGGAGTCCCGGCTACTGTACCCTAAAAGGAAGCTTCAGTGTCTTCAGTTCTTCTACAAAATGACTGGCAGCCCAAAAGACAGGCTGACCGTCTGGGTCAAGCTGGATGATGGAACAGGGACAGTACGCAAACTAAAGAAAGTGCACACGATTTGGGGTACTTGTGCAGCACACATCACATATATTCTTATGACATATTCTTTCTGATTCACTTATTTAATAACACAGACAAAGACTATCATGATGCTTTATTTATAGTTTAGTCGCCAGTTTATTAAGTATACTTACTATTTCCCTACAGTCTTATATTACTATATAGGTGCACTTTGTAGGTTTTACCGTTACTGATTGTAGCCCTTCTGTGCCTGTACAGTTTTAGCCCTTCTTTACCAGGTCCATTAATAGAAAGAGACCACCACTGGACTACCACTGACCAAATTCTGTTTGGGTGGTAGACCATTCTTAAAGTTGACTTGTAATTTACACCAAGAAAGGCAGTCAGCCTTTTAAATAGGCCCATTACCTCAGCAGATTTTACGGCCTAGTCCTGTTTCACTTTGCATAATTCAGTGGAACAGCAGACAGTTTATGAAGAGGTATTACTACCATGTAATATCAGCATATTGCATTATGTACTTTATCTCCTACGTGATTGTACATGCTGTGCAATGTGTCTGGCTGATATTTAGCTAGCCTGTAGTTGGTCAGATGTTGGTAGGCAATGTTGATGGTAGTTTAAAACACCGCGTACACTTACAATCTAGTACAGAAACATAACAAATACATAAACTATAAATAGTACCATTACATCTGCACAGAACATATTTACATATTAAAAGATAACAGTAGCAAATAGACAATGGTAATTGGGTTGTAACTTATTTACAATCAACAAAAGAAGTCATTTGACCAGGGCTGCCCATACCTTTGCATACAAATGTGAGTGTACAGCTTGGAACAGTAGTTTATCTTTCTCCAGGAACAACTCAGCTCAGGAGTACTCAGTTGTGGTTCAGAAAGTCTGGAGTCCAGCACAATTTTGTTATTTTGATATGGAATGAATAGCGCTAGATGAAAACAGCAATTATTGAATAAAATTCTCTTGCAATAATTCCTTATTCTTATACACACATGCTTGAGGTGGATCATTCTTTTTGCTGCTTAGAACAGAAAGACGTTTAATCGTTATGAGAATGCATTTCCATATAAATATTGTAAAAGGTTATAAAGTCATGTGACTGATCAGGTGTTTCAGGACAGGCAGCAGCTATTAATGGGTGGATGAAATGAACACAGAAATGAGAGCATACATTTGTCTTACCAAAGTACCAAAACAGACCAGTGGTGTAGATGGCCAAAGAACATACAGAGTCTATCGGCAAAATCGCCAAAGTGACCTAAAGAGTTATTTGCCACAGAATTTAATTACACTACCATGTTAGTGTCACTATGTGCTGAAAGTGGTCCCTTGGTTGTGACATGGTGGCCTTCCCACTAAGGAACATGTTAGAGAAGGGGTAAATTGTACAGCAACAGACAATGAGTGCAATGTGAAGGTGTGTCTGATTAAACCATATAAATGATATGCATACTTAACAAATATGCCACCAATGTTTAATAGGTATCCACTGTGTGTTGTCTTTTCTTTAGCTGACGATGATAAGTCCTGGAAGATTGCTCACGTGCCTATAGAAGTTGGAGTGAAATTCCGTTATGCCTTTCAGGCAGTGAAGGGGGACCCCGCTAATGGAGGGGGCATATTCATAGACGACATCAGTCTGACTGAGACACGCTGCCCCTCTGGTGTTTGGCGCATTCAGAACTTCTCTCAAATCATGGAGACTGCAAATCATAATACTTTCTTGGACAGTCCACGCTTCTACAGCCCGGAAGGCTATGCCTTTGCCATTCGCGTGTACCCTCTTTCCAACTACGCTGATTACACCGGCAACTACACCGGCCTGTACTTCCACCTGGCCAGTGGAGACAATGACGTGGTCATGCAATGGCCAGCTGTAGACCGCCAGGCTACTATAGTAGTAATGGACCAGGATCCAGATATCAAACTGAGGATGTCCTCTGCTCGAAGTCTAACCACAGACCTTGCAACAGGTATGGCTTTTATTTATCTTAGCGTCCCCTTGAGTTAATTCTTTAACCTCTTAATCCTGGGATGTCTAAGATTGTTTTGGTCATTGTGATGTTAGTTTTAAACGTAATAATATAGTTACATGACTAATTGCATACTTAGGATTTCCTACTGACAGCTCCAATCAAGCTCTTTAATGTCAACAGCAAAAACATGGCAAAATGTATTTTTTCATCCTCCACACACTAGAAGAATGTGTCCACTGCAATAACTTTTTGTTAAATTATCTGGTAACTGTTATGAAACAACTGTTAAAAAACGACCGGCAGGAATGAAACTTGATGGGTAGGTTTGACATTGTGACACATATGAATTATTTAAGTTCAGTATCCTTACCCATGCATGTGACTTAAGCAAGGGCAGGCCTTAATGTAGTGCCCGACTGACGATATAAGGCCATCCTGGGGCATGTGCGTTCTGTTCGGACTTATGCTGTCGTGTTGGTAGCCTTCTTTGCATGGAAAATATGCGCAGCAGAAGAGCCTGAAAGAAATTTGCAAGGACGCATCATAGGGCCACCGGGAAGTGGGATGGTCTTATTGACGCATTGCACGCAATACCGATTGTGCAGATACTACAATAGCACACTGTTGGCAGCAGTGGTTATAAGAAGTCATGCACCAGCAACATGGAGCATTTAAGAGACAAACTGTGGAGTGACCCAACAACCATGATTGTGGACATTCAGTGAGCAGCGATGCTCTCCACGTGTCATCCAGTTAGTGCCAGCACCATTGATAGACAGCTGAATGATGCAGATTGTTACGATGACTGCACTTCAGTATAGCTAAAGACTGAAGTGGTGTCTACCAGAGTGTCATGGAGTGAATCAGAATGGCAGTGGAGATGACCAACAACTCCATGTGTGGAGGCACCGTGGTCAGCGCCAAATTGAATGGTTTGTTGTCCAGAAGGCCTCCACAAAATCTGCAGGAACTGTCTGAGAATCTTTACACTGCTTGAGATTATTGCAGGACACCATTGGGAACCTCTACACCTCCATTTCAAAACATCTGGCATGTTGCATTAGCAAACATGGTGGCCCGAAGCCATACTGAGAGACACTATGTATAGCTCAATAAATATTGGCCCATATTAATCCAAATTTATTATCAATTATTGTTCCTGGTAACCTTCTTTTTCATTTCCAGTAGCATTTCAATCTGACATTTTTAATGGGTGACACTATTTTATTGATAATGAGGGTATAAGGTATGTGACTTCGAGTGAATAAATGACAAGATGGCGTTTCGCAGACCCATTTACACACTGTGATTTGGCCAAAGCATAAAACCAGCTGTATTATTACCTTAGTCCAAAAAAGCTCGGTTGTCAGGTTATGCCGCTACTTGCTTTCGATCTTGACAGCAACACAAATTAAAGTTGTTACTAAACTTTTAGTTTACGATGATCTAAAGTTTTAATCATCCAATACTGGATAAAGGCACACGGCCTGTCTTATACTTACAGGTTGCTGTTGGTGGAACTCCTCCTTTCTTTTGTCTCTTCAGTGTTAAATGCTTAGGAAAGGTGGTCAGTGTTGTCCAAAGTTCAGAAACTGTCAAGGGGGGAAACGAGCAGAGCAAACTAACAACTTAGAATTAGGGTTCAGGAAATTCTGAGGTGGGAGCTGGAGCTTCCTGTTTGCCAGCTTGTTTTGTGAATGTTCCATTCTGCCTTAACCTGTATACTTGAATGAACCTGTATACTCCAATTAACCTGTATACTTGAATTAACCTGTATACTTGAACATCCAGCTGTGTATTTATTTATCTATATTTATTTTCTACTGAACATCTGTATTAAGCAACGTAGCTGTTACCTGAACATTAAACTGTTATACTCCCACCTGCACTGTACACTTTATATAACCATACTATTTACAACCACATCCTTACTGATACTGCTCTCACTCTTTGCACATGTCCTGTACACGTACTGTACTGTTTGCACACGTTTAAGGCTGTAATCTGTGTAGAAAAAAATTAAGAAGAATTAGAGCTCTGTAGAAGCAAATCATTTTTAACACATAAACAAATCTAGGTAATTACATCTCTCTGATGTATTTAAGTTGTGTATATATAAGAGAAAGCTGTGAATGTTTATTATTTGATTTGTTGTTTTGTAAACAGTAGGGCAAGACAAGACTGTTGTCATCTATAGACACCATGTAAAAATCTTATTAACTATTTTCTGTCCTTAAGATCCTGAAGGCAAATTGTTATGGGACAATCCAAAAAAGTTTGGGACCCTTGATGCTACCTGCCAGTGCTACAGAGGTCCATCCAAAGGTTGGAGAAATTTCATTAAACACTTTGACCTACGTAGACGGAATTATCTAAAAAATGATGACCTCATCATCTTTGTTGACTTTGAAGGTAAGCTTGTAAAGACTCAGATTCAGACAAAGCATCAACTATTTTAGCTTGATTCTCATTTTAAACTGACCGGCGTGGTTATCTCATATTCCTCAAGACTTAACCCCCTTGAAGAACAGCGAAGTCCCTGTTGCAAGAGAGGAACCATGAGGAGGTGAGTTTGCAAAATAACCACACAGACGAGTGGCCAGCAAATCAGCAGTTTCACAATTTATTCACATGGCTGGCTTTCAGAAGTAAAACTGAAAGTCATAGCAGTCATATGGAAAATCCTAAAAATCTTACTGTGGCTCATGTCATAAATCTACAGAACAACAATCCTCTCCACCCAGCTACAGATGTACTTCCAAAGCTCAGCACTGAACAAAATACATGTGATTTGTGTATTAACTTGTACATTAGAACTTATATTTTAATATTATTAGTGTTGCTCTGTTTTAAATGAATCACTTTTACAGTACTGATTCAAAATTGCAGTTCAAACTCAAGCTCCAGTTTTAATATAAAGTCTAGAGTCCAGATTTTGACTTATATAGAATACTTTGTCTCACATTAAACATAAACCAACATTAAACATAAACTAACATTAAACATAAACTTGTACTGTAACACAGACAGCAGTTACTATATGATCTTTTTGCAGCCTGGGATGACTTGCATCTGAAGATAAGATCACTGGGGGTGGGGAATCTTGCCATCTTGTTCTCTCAGTTCCTTGAGGCCAAATTGCATGTGTAAAAGTGTTGCATAATAAGCAGATGCTTAAATGGATAATGGCTTTGATCTTTGCACAACTTGCCAGCAAGTGCTGATTTGCTGATATCATATGCCTGTGAATTACTGATTAAAGGATTAACCAGTAACGTGCCAGTGCAGCAAAAATAAACTTTACTATTTGGTCAGTATTGCAGCAATAAAATGTCCAATATTTACAATATTTATAGTTCTACTACAATGTTTAGAATAAAGTGTTCAAGAAGGGGTCTATAGATGAATGAAAATGAGCTGTAGATGATTTATAAGGGTTTATAAAGCACTATAAAGGGTTATTCTACTTTCCCAAGCCTGGCATTAAAACCATAGAAGAATCCCTTTTGGTGCTATATAGAACCCATTTTTGAAAAGGGTTTATATCAAATCATCTACATCTCATCAACCTGAATCTATTCATCAACCTGAAGAGCCCATATATGATGCAAACATCTCATTAATCATGCAAAGGGTTCTTTAAGTGTTTATGGTTCTATACAGCATATGGTTCTATACAGAACCATAAACGCTTAAAAAAGGCTTAAAAAAGTGTGTATTTTTAAGTGTGTATTCCTAGAGTACGACATCCATACCAAGACCACAGTAGGAAACGTGGAACTAGGCCTTAGGCAGTCACTTTAATGCCTTAGTGAACACTGGGTGCACTGAGTACAGCTGGCTACACTGGAATTGTGTCAGTATTACATGATGGGGCCTGACTTTGTGTGTCTCTCATTTCAGTGCTTCATATTCTGAAAGAGAAGTCAGTTGTGAAGATCTGAGGAATTCCGGCTGAAGATGCATCGAAACTGTTTCTGTATCAAATAAATGAAGTATCTGCGCTACCTCTGGGACTGCATATTTTCTGACCTGTCTACAAATATTTGTTGTTGTTGACCTTACAGATTCAATCCACTTGCACCTTTACACACAGATTTTTACAGAATTTGGCAATCTAGAGCAACATGCATGTTCTATTAAATCATGCTCAGGGACTCTTAGGCAGGATCTTTAGAGATGACTGTCCACACTGTTTTTTGCAAGTGATTGAATTTGTGATTGTTCTGGTTTGAAATCTGGTTTTAAGCGTCCAGACTGAGTAGCATCTGTAGAAATCTGATTGGATTTGCATTTCAATTCCAATGGGGTTAGATACAATTAACAATAATTTCCAGACAAAAGTCAAAAATCAATCTGGTTGGTTATTGAACGCTAGTGTGTATTGCCCACTGAAATCTGTGAGTATATGTACTGTGGAGTTATTGTTCTACTCAACTCAACTGCATGCCTTACTGTTGAGTAGGCTTGAGCTCCTCCTAGGGCAAGTAGAGAAATCAGGCACATAGACAATGTGTTTATGCACATGTGGATGACTGCAAAATAGTGAATTTGTGAGTCCATCAGTTTTTATTTGATCTTGTCCTGTTCTGTTCATGTTGTAGCTGATTAAAAGTGACACTGCTGTGAAAATTGACATGAGTGTTCTGATGTTTGTGATGGTTCAGTTGTGTACAAATGATTTGACACATTTTGTAAAATGTGAAAAAGAGAACACGTCTAAATATGTCAGTTGTCTGCAATGCACTTTCAGTGCACTATTTCAGTTTATTTGCTGAGTTTTACATTTTGGGAAAAAATTGTAATGAGCTATTACTTTTGCACAAGTCACAATGTGCGATTTTTCCCCGATATGTTAAATTGTGTTATTGAACAGTAGTTGTGCATTGGGGTGTGTTAACTTATTTACACAAAGAAAACCAACAAAACATGTCTTGACTGGACCTTACAAATTTTTAATAGCAATATACAGGGGTTGGACAATGAAACTGAAACACCTGTCATTTTAGTGTGGGAGGTCTCATGGCTAAATTGGACCAGCCTGGTGGCCAATCTTCATTAATTGCACATTGCACCAGTAAGAGCAGAGTGTGAAGGTTCAGTTAGCAGGTAAGAGCACAGTTCTGCTCAAAATACTGCAATGCACACAACATTATGGGTGACATACCAGAGTTCAAAAGAGGACAAACTGTTGGTGCACGTCTTGCTGGTGCATCTGTGACCAAGACAGCAAGTCTTTGTGATGTATCAAGAGCCACAGTATCCAGGGTAATGTCAGCATACCACCAAGAAGGACGAACCACATCCAACAGGATTAACTGTGGACGCAAGAGGAAGCTGTCTGAAAGGGATGTTTGGGTGCTAACCCGGATTGTATCCAAAAACATAAAACCACGGCTGCCCAAGAAACGCTGTATTGGCCGCAAAAGGAGGCCCTACACCATACTAATAAATGATTGTGGTCTAAAACCAGGTGTTTCAGTTTTATTGTCCAACCCCTGTATTTGCTCATTACATGAGCATATTCCAGGTTTGGGATAAGCAATGTCACTCTTTTTTTTTTAAATTTCTAATACTATACAAAGGATAGTGTCCCAATGATACTGATACTTATTCTTCAGCACTTTAAATCTGCACTTATTAAAATATTTTAATCATTAGCAAAACAATTTGTACATTTTAATTTTATAAAAATTCTTACTGCTTGAAGAAAACATTTTACATTTACATTCCATTCCATTTTCAGTGTGTATCAGCATGTGATAGCCATAGACAACAGCCTAAATGACACTGAATGTTAAAAATAGCCTTAGTTTCTGAATTTAAGCTAAAGACTGTACTACAGTCTATTTCATTAGCCCTTTCTATAACTCATGGTGATGGTGAAAAGGTCATGTGATGGGACATTGTCTTCATTAATAGGCTTTTTAAAATTTGCTCAAAATAAGCTCCATCATCGTATGAGTTTTATAAACATTTGTAAATATGAAAACGCGTATTTGTGTATTAGATGTAGAAACACCGCTGGTTGGAGGTGATATGATGTCGATTGTAAGCACTGCAGTGTTTTTTTTTTGTGTGTGGTTGGCACTTTGAACTCGCCAAGCTCACCTAGATCTTGATAGGATTTATTTCTTAATGGTGCCCAGCTATTATATATATATATATATATATATATATATATATATATATATATATATATATATATATATATATATTTCTTTTTTTTATTTTTTTTTTTACTCTAAATGAGAGAAATCACTGGATTTCTGTTTGATGTGATGGCCCACCATATCATTATTGATACTTGTAAAAGTGTTCTTGTGCACATAAAAAGACTTTATGACGATTGAACGCTATAACTCCATGATGCACTTTATGTATGCATTTGTGTGACAGCCGTGTGCGGAGGTTAGGAAATAACTTACCATGTGAAGATTATTTGTGTATAAACCCAACCTCAGATGTTACCAAGCTTCCTCATTTTAGAATCCTAAGACGCTTAAAAAAGGAACTTTTAAGTCATTCTAAGCTTCATCTGTTTGTTATAGTTTTGCCCAGTAACTGAAACTGGCTGAATATAAAGGAACTTACAAGTGAAAGCAAACACATTTGTTTTCCAGGGACTGAATGCCTGTACCAGGATGGTCCTTCATGACCACATAATATGCTACCTGTGGCTCCTATTGAGGCTTGACCTTGTACAATGCGTTCTTTTCCCACTTTGACCTTAGCCGCATTAACTACATGCAGAACAATGACCTTTTCTGAGTTTGTAAATGTATATATACAATATAGTCTGTAATTTAAAGAGATGCCAGCTACATCTGTTATAAACATGCTTTTTTAAAAAATTTTGACTTTGAATAATATTGGAATATAAACTACTGTAAAATGTTTGTTAAAATATTGGTTGGATAGTGACCTAATGCATTTTTTTTATCTGCCATTTCTCCTATTACTTATAGCTATAACTACCTTTTTAATGTTTAGACATAAATGTGCATTATGTATGCATTTGTGTGATAGCCGTGTGCGGAGGTTAGGAAATAACTTACCATGTGAAGATTATTTGTGTATAAACCCAACCTCAGATGTTACCAAGCTTCCTCATTTTAGAATCCTAAGACGCTTAAAATCTATGAAGTTAAAAAGAAGAAGCATGTTTTCAGCAACACATTCTAATTCTTAAAAACGTTCATTCCACAATGCAAGTTGCTAAATTTCAACATGATCCATTAGCAAATAAATTACTAAAATTAAAAACTATTGCTGAAAGAAAACAATCAGTATCAACATTTCTATGTGAATCAGGTCAACATTTCAGTCTATCAGGTCTGAAAAGGTAAACCATACCTTTAAAAAGTAAAGATGCTAGAAGCAGTTCTTAGTGCAGTGCCATAAAGAACCTGTCAGTGCTTGAAATGAATGGGATGTTTAAGTGTAAAGAAACTTAGTGTTAAGTGTTAGAAACTAGAACCTCCAGATAATACAAAGTTGAGCAATCCCTATCCTAAAATGAAGCTACAGTGCCTTTAGCTTTTCTACAAATGCCCTGGAAGCCCAAAAGATAAACTGGACATCTGGACAAAACAGACGTCACCCCTACTGGCACAGCTATGTCAACACTGAAGCAAGGACAGAATGGCGTTGTCAGGCACATAATGGAGAAGTAGCATTAGTGTTGGCTTTAATGTGCCTGTATCAGTTTAATTCTGCTTTGTAAAGGTCAGTCATGTGACTGCTTTGGGTACTAAGGATTGCTCATGCGCCTCTGAAAGTGGATGGCAAGTTCTGCTTCTTGTTTCAAGTTTGCAAGAATATACCACAAGTCCAGCTTTGTTTGGCACCCTTCACAAATCAATGTATTAAATGTAAACGTATATATTAAATATGCCACAGTGAGTGTTATTTTGGGCTTAAACAAATGTGAGCTGCATTTTGGGATGCTTAACAAGATTGGAGAACAGTTGTTGAGGGATCTTGCACCATTCCTCCATGCAGAACATTTCCAGTTCTTTGATATTCTTGGGTCTTCACTCGTGGTTCACCCACTTCAATAGACATCACAGGTTTTCAGTTGGGTCCAGATCTGGAGACCGGGTGAGCGACCAAATCGTTTAGATTTTATGTGAAGTCTAAGAGAGGATATAGAAATGTTTAGCCACAAGGTTTAGCGACACTGCACTTTTGAAACTGCGATCTTTGGGTTCCTCTTTGTCTCATCACCTTATGATCTGTCACTGTACGTGAGGGCGCCATGATCACATGTCTTTTTTCTCGCACATTTTCAACTGTTACGCAACAGTTGTTCTTAAGAAGTGTCAATAGTTATGATTTCGAAAGATCCTATTCCTAAAATAAAACAATACACTTGTAGGAATTTCTGTTCGATAGGAGATGACCAGTTTGACCAACATTTCTGAGGAACTTTTAAGTCATTCTAAGCTTCATCTGTTTGTTATAGTTTTGCCCAGTAACTGAAACTGGCTGAATATAAAGGAACTTACAAGTGAAAGCAAACACATTTGTTTTCCAGGGACTGAATGCATGTACCAGGATGGTCCCTCATGACCACATATTATGCTACCTGTGACTCCTATTGAGGCTTGACCTGGGTCTACAATGCGTTCTTTTCCCACTTTGACCTTAGCCGCATTAACTACATGAAGAACAATGACCTTTTCTGAGTTTGTAAATGTATATATACAATATAGTCTGTAATTTAAAGAGACGCCAGCTACATCTGTTATAAACATGCTTACTTGTCTCCTGCAGTGGTGCCACTGTGGTGCCTAGGGTGAGATTTTTCTAGAAAACTACAAAGGTGAAGCAAACATGGAAAAACTACAACAGCTCCGAGGTTGATTTCTGTGGGGGCTGTTATTTATTTTTTTTTTTCATTGGTTGAACAAAGCAGATACAGAAGCCAGATAACAACATTATTGTCAGGGAGATATTATTATTAACTTTTACATAGTTTGTGAAAACTATGAGAGAAATTATTATTCAAAGTTTTGATTTTTTTTTTGGTTTTACAAAATTTTGACTTTGAATAATATTGGAATATAAACTACTGTAAAATGTTTGTTAAAATATTGGTTGGATAGTGACCTAAAGCATTTTTTTTTAATCTGCCATTTCTCTTATTACTTATAGCTATAACTACCTTTTTAATGTTTAGACATAAATGTGCTCAAATATAGCACTGCTGTGGGAAACATAGCTTTGTTTATCCAGTCAAAAGGTGAAAGGACCATCCTTTTCATCAGTGACTATGCTAGCACTTAGCTGACACTACAATGCTCTACAATGTATTGTATTGTGAGAACAGTGGTAAATGAAAATGTCAAGATAGTTTTGAGTCCTGGATTCTGTCAAACCAATGAGGCTGAGTAATACAAAGCAATGTAGCGGAATAGTACATAACATGTAATATTAATGAGGACATATTCTGCTCATTATTAATGTGTGTCATTTTATTTTTGGGGTCAGAGCAAGGGGCTGGACTTTCAATGTGCCATCTCAAGCAGGTAAGACGAGTGGTTTCTGTGAGAGAGAGTTTCACCCTCTGGCATGTACTTTGGCGTTTATAACAGAACCAAAAAACCGAAAACAGAACAGAAAAGCTTTAAACTAGCTTTAGGAGTGTCAGTTCAACTCTTTAAATGTATTCATTAAATATAAACACATGGTGTGTTTTCTTTTCAGATTCGACCCTGCTGATGTGCCTAAATCTAATGGCATTTAAGAAACTAAGAATCTGGGGAAATGATGACCTTTGGCTCTGGCTGATACTGCTGAATAGTCAGGTTTGAGTCGTTTCACTCCAGTGTTGTTTTATTGTGTGTATTGTTTGAAAGGTACTGTTGATGCTTTAGCAAACTGTGAATCAGATCATCTCTAGCATATCACCCAGGATTCATTCCTCTCTACATACGAGATTGCACATTGCTTATGCTTCTAGCACAAAGACAAGGTTCGTCCACATTATATCTTAGACCACACTTAAACTGATCTGAGGTCACTGTAATAAACTGTTGAAAAACAGATAAAGTGCAATAAAGTACAATAGTAGTGCTGACACTCAATATACAAGTACTCCATAAACCACATGGTGTGGCTTGGCCCACGTGTGAAGCACAGGCAGCAGGTCTCCAGAACTGTCAGATCAAAGAGCTCTTCGGACCTCCACTTTAGTGGTACACGTGTGGACGTTTCTTCATATTAACATGGACTTCTCATGGAAAGTCATCGTTTTCACTATTCTACTCACATTGCAGGTATTTTAATGCTTTTCCAATAAGCTCTCACAGCTGAAAGCAACTGATCAATTGAATCATGGTAGATTGTAACGTTTCCGAGGTTTGTACATACTGTGCGTGTATTCAGTTGTGCGTGTGCATGATCCTAACTTTGTAAATGATGCTACTTTAGAAATGTGAGGTTTGATTATAATTATTAAAGAAGTATTTCCTACCTCCTCCTCCAGAGTTCAAAATGATTTTGCATAGATAGTACTTCTGATAAAATATGCTTATTTATTTTCCATATTTTATTGACTTTCAGCTTCATGCTCTCCCTGCGGAATATGGTAAATTTCCTTAATTTATCCTTTTGCTTTTAGATGATGTAATGAGTTTATTCATATAATGTGTTTATATTTATGTACTTTTGTCTATTTGTCTTTGCACTGTACTTACTATTTATCTGTTTATTTCTATGCTTTAATTAACACACTGGAGCCCGACAGTGTTTTGTTATACTGTACAACCTCGTAGTAGTATAGCGACAATAATATTGAACTGAATGGAATTGAATTAAATATCATGAAGTAGCCATTCTCACTGATGATTGGTGTTTTGTATAAATTGGTAGGTGGAGATGCCGATGCCGGGGAACTCCCGGACGACATTCTAGAAATAAACTCTGGTCAGTGTCTCCTGTTTTACAATTACAGCTGCAGTTTGGAATGCAAAGGCGAGGTGTGGAATGTCGAATGATTATAATAAAGTCTGAGCAATACCTGGATGGCCTTCGTGATTGTTTACAGCTGTTTCAGCTGTTTACTAATTTACTTCAAAGATCAAAGATCAATCAAGCATGTATATTCATGAACTGTTAACCCTTTTTAAATCCTAAGATTTGGAAATGTGCAATGGAAGTTTGGGGTTTTGGCCATTTAAGGTTGTCTTTAACCATGTTTAAATATGTGCTTGCTATCCCTGTTTGCTTAAACCTACTTTTAAACATCATTTGTTCTTTCAGGATCCCAGAGAACTTTGTTTGAGGGAGATATTGCTGGAGATGTAGGTATACACAGTAATACAGTTTGCTTAGTTTTATCAGTATATGTAACAGTATTATCAGTCACGTGCAAACGTTTGGGGGCCTCTAATCAAATAACATGTTGTAAAGAGGTGCAAATAAATTCTTACATCCTCTACAGAGACACAGTTCTGCACATTTTATTGTGTGGAATACTAATTATTTGCGGAATTTAAAATAAAGTATGTTCATGTAAAACATTAAAGAAAGCTGTGCAGCCATACATTTCACTCTAGAGGGTTATTTTATATTTACCTAGAAATTCAACAGAACTTATCATTTGATCTGTTCAAACATAAACAATAAAATACAATGTGATTATATGATACAGAATATGATACAGTTACATTCAGTACCGCATTCAGCTAATCATTCCTTCATTAAATTAAATCAGATACTGTTAAAAGAATAATAGTTCTACTATCAGATCTGTGTTCTACCATCTTTTATCTAGCCAATGTTACTTTTATGCTACCTTTATTCACCTGACAAATATACACTTACCGCCACGATTAATGATTTTTTTATAGTACCATATTTTATCTACAATATCTAGATGTTGATTATCCATATCAAATTTCTAATTTCTAGCCAAGAAGGAACGCAATTGTGGATGAAACCAAAAGATGGAAGATTCCCATTCCTTATATACTGACAGATACTTTAGGTAGGGCTCTTCATTAAACACTTTTACCAATTCCACCTGAAATGATTATGTGGTTTTTATTTTTTTCATTCAATTGATTTTTTTCTGATTCTTTAGAACTTAATGCAAAAGGTGTGATCCTTCAAGCATTAGAAATGTATCGCCTGAAGTCCTGCGTAGACTTCAAGCCCTACGAAGGAGAAAGTACCTACATTTCATTTACCAAGTTGGATGGGTAGGCTTTAAAAACATAACCTGCTTCTGAGCTTTGGGGTTGTTCGATGCCAATTTGTCAATGGGCTTATCACAATTTGGACTTCAGCACAGAACGTTTTTAATGATTAATTATTTTCTGCTGATAGGATGACTGAGTTGAAATGTCAACTAGCGTGAATACAACAATTTTAGTTGGCATGGTTAAAAATCTGATCTGATATGTTTATTATGTTTATGGAAGTCCATATTGATATCTGCCAGGGCCCAGATGGGTTGGTGTGGAATAGCCTTTCTGTCGTCCTCTCATCATTCCACTGTACTGTGCTAGTATCTGATTAAGTTTGTCAGTCTAAACAATTTCCCTGCTTAAACATTTTCTTTCTTGGCAACAGCTGCTGGTCATATGTTGGAGATTGGCAGACAGGCCAGAATGTCTCTATTGGAGAAAGATGCGACACAAAGGCCATCGTAGAGCATGAACTCCTCCATGCTCTGGGCTTTTATCATGAGCAGTCACGGTCAGACAGGGACGACTACGTTCGAATCTGGTGGGACCAAATTATTGAAGGTCAGTTCCTTCACACAAATTCCACCATACATACATTAAAACTCTGTATGGCCAAAAGTATGTGGACATCTGATCATTGCACCTTTGTGAGCTTGCTGGAAATCCTGGTCCAAAACCATTGGAATAACATTGAATTGCCCTCCCCTTTGAAGTTATAACAGCCACTCTCCTATAGCTACAAGATTTTGGAGTGTTTGTGGGAAATTTTGCTCTTTCATCCAGGAGAGCATTTAGTGAAGTGAAACACTAATGTTAAATGACAGACTGATGTTGCCTGGATAGCAGTCATTACAATTCATCGCAATGTGCTAAATGGGTTTAAGGTCAGGGCTCTGTGCAAGCCACTGGAGTTCCTCCACACTAGATTCATCAAGCCATGTCTTTAAGCATCTCACTTCCATGCCGCAACAGGGAAAGAATAACACAAGGTTGGAGGCATATAATAAAATATGGATTTGTACACTGTAGCATTACCTTTACCCTTCACTGTGATGATGGGGCCCAAACCTTGAAAAAACAGTTCCAGGTCATTAAATTACATTAAACCACAATTCATCCATTAGGCTGCCAGATAGTGATAGTGGATTTGAGACATGGCTAAGCACTCAGCAACCACACTCTACTTTGCATGGTCTGAACTGTTGTTTCTCCTAGACACTTTTACTTGTGCTTAGTGTTGACCAGGGCAAATCTATTAGGGCAGCACTTTCACAAAACTGATTTGTAGCATCTTATGACAGTGGTACTTTTAAAGTCAGAGTTGTTCATTATGACCCATTCTATTGCCACTGCTTGTCTATGGAGGCTGCATGACTTGATCTGCCTAATTTTATACACCTGTTAGCCATAGATGTGGCTGAAACACAAACACCTGAACTCAGGGTTGTTCACATACTTTTGGCAGCATACAGGATTTTGTATATGATAGTAATATTTAAATGGATGTATTTTTGTTTTTTGTGTATACCTCTAATAGGAAAGGAGCACAACTTCAACAAGTACGATGACAGCTTTATCACTGACCTGAACACTCCATACGACTACGAATCCATCATGCACTACAGGCCATTGTCTTTTAATAAAGACCCCAACATACCCACCATCACCACAGCGATTCCTGCTTTTAATGACATCATTGGCCAGCGCCTGGATTTCAGTGCCATTGATCTGGAGAGACTAAATCGCATGTATGACTGTGGTAAGTAATCACGAACACAAATTACACTGTTGTAGTAGTTTAAGACCTAGTTCTCCAAAATTCTCGATCAAAGAATTATTATTAACAGAAGTAAACAGCTGAAACATGAGTATTACCCTTGGTCATACTTGAGGTAACTAAGAATGAGCTGAAATGAGCTCCTTTCACTGGAAAACATCTAATAACTATAGTTTCACAATGAGGTTATTCTTAGTTGTGTCTCCTGATGAGCCCAGTGTGCTCTAACTGGTCAGTTCGCCCGCTCTGTTCTGAGTTGTTAGAGGATAGACAGAAACAGGCGTGTGCTATGGGCAGTGTAACTTTGGGCACTGTAATTAACACACTAAAGCAAAGGACAAAAAATAACAGATCCCTGTTAAGGTACTAGATAATCTAGGGAACTGTTTTAATTTGACTAATCCTGTGTTCGTAGCTGAACCCCTTACTCTGCTGGACCAGTGTGCCTTTGAACAGATCAACATCTGTGGGATGATTCAGAATGAGAACGACAATGCAGACTGGGTCCAAACATTGAGCTCCATGGACGTGCAAGATCACACTCTTGGAGGACAGTGCCGAGGTAGAGAACCTTAATCTTAAAACTTGTTTTTTCCTAACACTAATATGCATGAAATGGTTTCATGGGGCATTGCTTCCTATTTGTGTGAACAACTGGCTGTTTAAGCACTTTCAGAACACAAACTTTAATAGTGCTGATCTTTAAAGAATATACAGTGTTGCCAGTTTATTAGGCACATCAAGGATTCAGTTACAGAGGGGTGGAAGAGATGTCACCCAAAAATAATTTCTTATTATTTACTTTGAAGGCTGGGGGTTAAAGATTGTAGTCTATTTGTTGCTGCATGATGGATCAGCCCTCCCGTGTCCCTTAATGGACAGAGGCCATTATAAGACCACCGCCTGCCAGGTATTATTCGGTGGTGGACAATTCTAAGGACATCACTCACACCAACATGGTAGTAGCATGGTAGTGTGTGCTGTGCAATGTATGAATGTATTAGACAAAGCAGCCTTATCAGTGGATCACCAAGCAAGATAACAAGTCAACACTGGTCATAAACCCATGACTGAAGATTAAATACCTACACTGTATATCAATAACAAAGATGTTTCTGATAAAGAGGCCAACAAGTGCACATTGCATGCTGTATTACAGGCAAAACCAATAAATGAACTCTCTTTTTTGTAGATGCTGGCTATTATATGAAGTTTGATACAGCCAACAAAGAGGTTGGACACAGTGCTTTGCTGGAGTCTCGCATTCTGTACCCTAGGAGGAGCTACCAGTGCTTGCAGTTCTTTTACAGGATGACTGGAGGTCCCAATGATCAGCTGGTTATTTGGCTCCGAATGGATGATGGCACTGGAAATGTTCGCAAAGCCAAAAAAGTGCAGACTGTTGTGGGTTAGTATTTGCAAGGGCTTGCAATTTGGCCTCTCATTTGATAGATGAGTTATGCTCTACCAAGACAATGTACAGAGCACTGTTCCTTTTTCCTCATCTTTCTTGAAACTGTGTTCACTGTTGGCCTAATTCATCTTATTTCTTCTAATGCCTTAGGTGACACTGACGATTCATGGAAGATTGTCTATGTGCCTCTGAATGTCAAAGAAAAATTCCGCTACTTCTTCCAGGGCATTGTGGGTTCCAATAAGGCTACTGGGGCAATCTTCATCGATGACATCATTCTGTCTGAAACAACCTGCCCGAGTGCTGTGTGGAGGATCCAGAATTTCACTGGATTGCTAGCAAGTACCACAAATGGCGAAAGTGTCCGGAGCACTTGCTTCTACAACTCTGAGGGCTATGGCTTTGGCATTGATGTGTACCCAAAAGGCAGAATCAACTCATCTGCAGAGTACGTGGGAGTGACATTTCATCTGTGTAGTGGTGAGAGTGATGCAGTATTAGAATGGCCAGCTATTAATAGACAGGCCACTATCACCATCATGGATCAAGATCCAGATGTGACCCTCCAAATGTCCAACAGCAGAAGCTTCACTACAGGTAGGTCAGCTATAAATATGAACCTGGTTATTCATTTTTGGCTGGATCAGAAGTGGTCTTTCTGAGTTACTTATGGTGGTTTCTGCCTAAAAGCTGTAAGAGCCTGCACTGCGTTTTACCATGTAAAGCTTGAAATAATATTTAAGGTCAGGTGTGGTGAGGTGATGGGATGTTGTGGGAGTTTTTAGATCATGTCATGGGTCTGTATGTATAGAGAGAAGCTCTTCCGTGTGATTTTTAGGGAAAGTCATATAATCTGACTTTTGTTCTGCACAGGCCATGCAAACCTCTTGTAAAACCTCTATTCCAGAAATGACGTGCATTCACGGACCCCAATTACTATTTTTGTCCAGACTCACTTAATAATCTACTACACTCTATTTCTTATTCTTTAATTAACATGTCCGGTTAAAGTGGCAGGCCATAGGTTCTGAGGGGGAGAGGACAAAGCATTCTAATAAAGAGTATAAATGTGTGGGTTGCTGTATCAGTAGAGACGGGTCGCTGGTTTAACCCCTACGTTACAGTTAGCACACCGGGGCTGTATCAGTAGAGACGGGTCGCTGGTTTAACCCCTACGTTACAGTTAGCACACCGGTGCTGTATCAGTAGAGACGGGTCGCTGGTTTAACCCCTACGTTACAGTTAGCACACCGGTGCTGTATCAGTAGAGACGGGTCGCTTGTTTAACCCCTACATTACAGTTAGCACACCGGGGCTGTATCAGTAGAGACGGGGGTCGCTTGTTTAACCCCTACATTACAGTTAGCACACCGGGGCTGTATCAGTAGAGACGGGGGTCGCTGGTTTAACCCCTACGTTACAGTTAGCACACCGGTGCTGTATCAGTAGAGACGGGTCGCTGGTTTAACCCCTACATTACAGTTAGCACACCGGTGCTGTATCAGTAGAGACGGGTCGCTGGTTTAACCCCTACATTACAGTTAGCACACCGGTGCTGTATCAGTAGAGACGGGGGTCGCTGGTTTACATTTACAGTTAGCACAACCGGGGCTGTATCAGTAGTGACGGTCGCTGGTTTAACCCCTACATTACAGGTTTAGCACACCGGGGCCTGTATAACCCCTACAGTAGCACACCGGGCTGTAAGAGAGACGGGGGTCGCTGGTTTAACCCCTACGTTACAGTTAGCACACCGGTGCTGTATCAGTAGAGACGGGTCGCGCTGTTTAACTGTATCCCCGGTACATTACACTTAGCACACTGGGACTGTATTATCAGTAGAGACGGGGGTCGCTGGTTTAACCCCTACATTACAGCTAGCACACCATGGCTGTATCAGTAGAGACAGGGGTCCCTGGTTTAACCCCCTACATAACAGTTAGTACACACCCGGGGGCTGTATCAGTAGAGACGGGGGTCGCTGGTTTAACCCTACATTACAGTTAGCACACCGGTGCTGTATCAGTAGAGACGGGGGTCGCTGGTTTAACCCCTACATTACAGTTAGCACACCGGGGGGGGATCAGAAGAGACGGGGGTCGCTGGTTTAACCCCTACATTTACAGTTAGCACATCGCGTGGCGTATCAGTAGAGACGGGTCGCTGGTTTAACCCCTACATTACAGTTAGCACACCGGGGCTGTATCAGTAGAGACGGGGGTCGCTGGTTTAACCCCTACATTACAGTTAGCACACCGGTGCTGTATCAGTAGAGACGGGGGTCGCTGGTTTAACCCCTACATTACAGTTAGCACACCGGGGCTGTATCAGTAGAGACGGGTCGCTGGTTTAACCCCTACGTTACAGTTAGCACACCGGGGCTGTATCAGTAGAGACGGGGGTCGCTGGTTTAACCCCTACGTTACAGTTAGCACACCGGTGCTGTATCAGTAGAGACGGGGGTCGCTGGTTTAACCCCTACATTACAGTTAGTACACCGGGGCTGTATCAGTAGAGACGGGGGTCGCTGGTTTAACCCCTACGTTACAGTTAGCACACCGGTGTACAGATACCTAAAAACACTATCTAAGTACAGAAACAAAGTATTTGTACTTTGACGCTTGCCACATCTGGTTGAACTATAGAGGTGAAGAAAGCTTGCAGAATAAAAGAGAGTCAGTGGTAAAAGTGGTGAAATAAGGATAAACATGGGCTTGGCTTTTGAAAGGTGAAGAGAATTCTGTGACCTGAAAGGCTGTAAAAGTGGTGCTGAGTTGGCTAAAAATACCAGCCAGGCTCATCATTGCTGTGGACTTTGTTACCTGTAATGTGCTTGCATTACAATGTTGCACGGTGTATTTGTGTTCTCTGTATAACAAATTGGCTGGTTAGCTTGCTAGCACTGTTTTTGGCCTCCGGAAAAAACACAGTCATGTTCTCAAACAATTTTAAGTGTGATCCATGCTGTCATTTTGTACACACAACCTATCCAACAACCTAAACATACCTGACTGAGTGGATGAACACCTGCTACTGCACACATGCTGACCAGCTGCACAATAATACTTTCTACTTGTTGGCTATGAAAAAAAAATTTTGCTGTCTGAATACTCCTCTCTGACTACTCATCAGATTCATCCACTCTGAAAGTAGACCGCATACAAGAAGTATTCTTCCACATGCTTGGTGCCATTACGCATTCCCACTACAGATGTCACTATATCCACAGAACATACGAACTGCTGCTTTGAATTATGCTGGCTGTGTTTGGATATTGCAGTTATTACCCTTCAGTGGACAATACTAGCAAAAGTCATTTGGAGGAAATAAAATTTTCTAGCTACAGTTCTGTGTTGGCATTAACACCACATGTATGCAAACAATAAAGGGTCACAAGTCACCTGCCAGTCACCTAAATGCTGATGGACATTGATTTGTTTTTTTTTAAGATGATTCCTCCCGTTGGAATAAGCCCTCTGTGTTTGGCAAATGGGATACTGAGTGTGAGTGCTTCAGAGGGCTCGAGTTTGGCTGGGGCACATTCATTTCACATCAGCAGCTCAAGAGGAGAAGCTTCCTGAAGAATGATGATTTGATCATCACTGTGAACTTTGATGGTGAAGCTGATGCTTTAATATCTGCGTCAAACCAGCAGAATGCTTATGTATTTATTTTGAAACTATATATATATATATATATATATATATATATATATATATATATATATAGACGTTATTACTTATTAAGCCTTATTGTTCCCAGATTTGACTCATCTTGTAAAATCCGAGGTTCCTGTCCTACTTAAGGCCTTTGAGAAGTCCCTAGCGGTGGAGGAGAGCTTGGCCCTGGTGCCTAAAGCTCGAGTTGCTCGTGCAGTCAGTGATCCCTGTCAGCTTAACCCCTGCCACAATGGAGGAGTGTGTATCGTTAACCAAGGCGAGGCTTCATGCAGGTTAGTGCTGATGCAAAGACGTCAATCAATTTTTGTCATGTGTGAGGATGTTTACTTAAACTCCAAGCAGCTTATCATTGGGCATAAGGTCCCTGTGCTTTATATGGTTCATAATACATGTTATATTGTTATATATTGTCATTTATATATAAAGCCATGAAATAACTAAAGTCTGTAAGGATGCATGCATGAAGCTCTACCTTCCATTTTAACTTTCCATCTATGTCTTCCATACAATATTTTCCCACCCCAACAACACCCCATCTCCTCCCTGTTCCACAGTCTTATGTGTCATTATCCCAGCTCTGTTCATTAAAGGGGGGTCCTATCTTGGCAACTGCCCAAAACTCCATAATGTGAAGGCTCTTTATTAATAAAAGATCTGTCAGAACCTCTATTCAGGCCAGAAACCATTTAGGAACCCTTATTTTAAAGGAACGCCATTTTTGGGAGGAATGTAGAGACTTTTCACACACTGCCATGCTATTACTTTGTTAATTTACATATTACTGCATAGATGTGCTAAAAATTGGGCCTTCGGGTGGTCCTATGATAGTTGCTTTCCTGTGAACGAGGAGGCTAAGGGGTGCAGAGGGCTACAGTCAGTATTTGTAAACCCACAAAGTGCATCTATATACTGCCTCCAGCCAGTTCAGTAGCTTTACCACCTTGTGTCTACACTCACTGTCCATTTTCTCAGCTTCCCTTACCATATACATGCACTACAATTACAGACTGTAGTCCGTCTGTTTCTCTGTTTACTTTGTTAATCCCCTTTTACCCTGTTCTTCAATGGTAAGACCCCCCAGGACCAGCACAGAGCAGGTATTATTTGAGTATTGGATCATTCTGAGTACTCCAGTGATAGTGATGTGGTAGTGGTGTCTTTGTGTGTTGCTCTGGTACGAGTGGATCAGAGACTGAATCATAGCAGTATTATTAAACTCGAGGATGACCAACACTGTGCAACTCTGCAGCAGCAGATGAGCTATTGCCTCTGACTTTACATCTACCAGGTGGACCAGCAAGGTAGTAGTGTCTAATAGAGTGGACAGTAAGTGGACACAATGTTAACCACTCCAGCAGGACTGCTATGTCTGATCCACTCACATCATCCCAACACACGCCAGTGTCACTGTAGTACTGAGAATGATCCACCACCCACATAATACCTGCTCTGTGGTGGTCCTGTATGGGTCCTGACTAATAAAGAACTGGGTGAAAGGGGGATAACACAGTATACACAGTGAATCAGACGGACTATAGTCTGTAACTGTAGAACTACTAAGTGCTCCTATTTGGCAGGTAGAGCTAATAAAATGAACAATGAGTATGTACCTAAGGAGGTGTACCTAATGAGGTGGCAAGTGGGTGTATATGGGTGGAGTTTCAGATAAAATTGCAAAGGAGTGTAGATACAAGGTAGCTGTACATGGCAATTTGGTCAGTGTGTTTCCAAATGACTGAAACGTCTGCATCATCACTGGATTGGTCTTTTCTACTGCACAAGCATTACATATTTGATTAAGTATAATACATACTAATGGATGAATGTTCCTTGCAGGTGCCCGTCAAGCCACATTTCTGTGTTCATGGGGGAGCTATGTGAGAAGCAGCTAATCAACGGAGGGGTTCTGGGAATTATGCTCGGTGGTGCTGCAGGCATCGTGGCTCTTGCTGTTGTCATTATTGTAACCATCCGTAGACAACACTAGTCCAATAAGTCCATTATGAAGGTTTCAACCATCTTGAATGGCTGAAATAATGTGTCATTTTTAACATACATACTATTTGAACTGATTTAGCACATCCAAGGTCCTTCCTTCAGAAAGGTGACCTTTCACTCAATGACACCAGTCTTGTGTGAGCAGACAGAGGTTTATTGGTTGACTCAGAAATAATATATATGCTTTACTTACTTTCATTTTGAAATAAACTTTTCAAAAACAGCTTAATTTTCTTCCACTGAAATGTCTTCCACACGCTGACAAACAGGTTCAACAGTGGAATGATTAGCTATATATATTGAAAAAATGGCATTTTTCTGGTTCTTTAAGCGCCAAGTTTGAGTTTAGAAAAAATAATAACTCTGTACACTATATTAACAATGACATTACTGCAGTCAGACTGCTTTCAGAACAAAGCTACAGCTAACGCTAAATACCATGACATCATTACATGGTGATGCTCTGTCAAATATATTTACATCAGGACATTGTGTAAAGAGACCTAATCTAAAGGAAACCTGCTGCCTAGCTTAAGGCATCAAGAGCATTCCATCAAACAGCTTGGCCTCATCAGCTAATGCAAGGCATTGTTTGGTGCTGCATTAATGCTTATGAATTTTGACATTGCAACATGAGAATGAGATATATTGTTTGACTAGTTTTTCCTAGTTTTGTATACTTGTTACACGTAACATTACACCTTTATTCTTTAGCCTCTCAGTTTGTTCATAATTGTGAATGGGGAAGTGAGTGGGGGCTTCATCTTCTGTAAATTGATTTATCAAGTTGTAAGCACCCAGCAGTCCACTGTGTCTGATCCCCGTTTCACTGCTGTTGTGTCATAACTCCTCATTCCTCACTTAACTGGATTTAAACCCCTGTGATAGAAGAGAGCAGTTAAAAGGTGTGGTCATTTTTTTAGTTTTACAAACATCAAAATAAGACACACCCCAGGTGCATTATGAGTTACAACATACCTTGAAAGATGCTTCAGTTTTGTGTCGTAGATGTCAGGTTCTTCTTGCTTTCACTTTTGCCGTTCTTCTAAAGAGGTACATAGTTAGGTAGACACAGATAAATTTCATTTTGTGACCATAAAATTTACCTCTTCATGCTCTGCACACAAATATCTGCTTTTCATAGCCACCGTTATGAACTGTTAACCTGGTTCACATTACAATTTACCATATACATATACAATTTATTTACACATTACCTTGGGCACCTTCATGTGCAGCTAATGAAAGTATGACATATTTCTACAGATCTTATATAATTCATATTCTCGTAAGCTGATTTTAAAATATTGGGATATTGGAATAACACATGAAAAGTGGCATGTGTAGACGTTTGGGCACCCTTTCAGTCCTTACATAGTAAGGCCGCTTTGAATGACTGTTGTCCTGAAGTTTTAACATTTTTAGATTAGAAATATTTATAGGTCATCTTGCATGTACATCATGTTGAGATCTACCCACAGATTCAGGCATAATGAAGGCCTTTTCAAAAGATTTATAGTCTAAAAGATTTCAAAATTAATTACATTATCAAAATAAGATAAGGAATGATAACTTATGACAGTACATCAAAAACATCTGTGTATTGGGTTGCAGACATATCAATTGAAGTTAGCATGCTTAATGACAATACATTTCTTAATGACATTTTGGTAAGTGACAATTACAAACAGAATCATATAGTGCTATATTTACATTTTTTTCTTGTTCTGATGCTAAATTGAGCAAATAAATTGAAACTGTGCATTAACAATTGTAGAAATTAGTAAAAAGTGTTAATGTCTTTTCAATAAAAGGTGTAAATTGACCAGAAGTGCCCAAACTCAT
Source organism: Prochilodus magdalenae (assembly GCA_024036415.1). Lineage (NCBI taxonomy): Eukaryota > Metazoa > Chordata > Actinopteri > Characiformes > Prochilodontidae > Prochilodus > Prochilodus magdalenae. The sequence continues at coordinate 63,988 of JAMWET010004648.1, read as the reverse complement.
ATATCTGTGAAAACTGTCACCACATTTATTACCGGTAGCGTTAGCTCCATTACACTTTTAGTTACTAAGATTCAATTCAAATTCAATAATCTGAATAGGATTTTAACCTTCCTGCAAAGCTTGTCCAACTTAATCATAGCTGCAAAAGAATGTAGCGCATTAGAAGGTCAGTTTGGAATGTCGAGATACGTAACTCACCCTAGATATCACCAATTTCACAATTTCATCTCGAACCTAAAAGGACAAAACAGAACAAGAATGAACAATATATCCTGTAAGGACACCATACAGCTCCAACAGCACGCAGAAAAATGGTTAATAGGCAGCTAAAGCAAAACAGGACATACCCTCTTTTCTCCAAAACATCCTGTCAGTAAGATGAAGAAGCCCTACAGGGTAGAGGAGGAGCATATAGAGCCATACCTGTGATGTTCTGCATTGCAACGTAACACTGTGCGTATCTGAATTAGCAATGACATGAGGTGTACCTGTAGGGAATTCACTATGGTGAAGGCGTAGTTTATCAAGACCTTGGTGAACTTTTTGTCATCCATCAGGAACACAAAGAGCCCGAGGATCCAAGTCCCACCAAAGACTGGAGTGAGGAAGATGATGACTTTGATAATGCTCTTAGCTGCCTCTTTTTCATCCTTCTTGTTGCTCTCAGCTGCGGCGGGTTTGAGGAGAGTGACAATGACCACCACCATGGAGAACATATTAATGAACACGATGGTGCCAAGCGGAAAGAGAAAAGCGTGAATGGAGCCTTTCATTGGCGCTTCATACGTCAGCCAGCAGGTGGATCGGTTGTAGTAGGTTTCGTCAGTCTTCCTGCTGTAGTAGATGTACGTCGCTCCCACAGTCACTGTCGGGAAAGCATAGCCGATAGTGATGGAGAGAATCATGTACACCTTTTTCCTCAGTGGATGGAAGACAAAAATGAGCTGATGAAGAAGCATGATGCTCAAGCAGAGCATCCAGAAGAACATGGCTAGGTAGAAGAAATGCTGTGCCACTGTCAGCAGGAGACACAGTGTGTCAGAGAGGAGATTTTGGAAGGTGGCAGCAACAAAACTGCAGTCCGCTAACAGAAGGCACAGGGAAATATTGACCAGGGCAGTGTGGCGGAAGTGAGAGAGGTTGCTCTTCACTACTGCGTTCCATACCAAGCCCTCGATAAGGAGGAAGACGATCAGTGAGCAGATGGAGATTCCCAGTCCAATGTAAGTGAGCTGGTCCATAAACGGCAGTTCAACTGGAGTTTTTGACAACAGCATAGAGAAGGAGGTCAAATGGTCGCACTCACAGAAGCTGAAGTTGCCATTGCTTTTGGTGAAGTTACATCCTTCCTTTGACCACTGGCTTTCTGTCAAGTTCCAAAACACACAGTGCGATTCAGAATAAGACTTGTCTTCGTCAGAGACTGGGAAAGCCAGTCTGATGTTTACAGGGCCTGTGTCGTTGACTGTGGCGGAGATGACTAGGTTTAAACTTTTCGACTCCTTAAAATTGCCCCTTGGGAGATACTGTGAAATGTTTAGCATTCCCATTGTTTTTACTTCACCGCCAGTCGAGTTCAACTCCACTCCCACGTTGAAAACAGTCCTATTGCAGGAAGGGGCGTTCCGGCACACCTGAAGCTGGATGTTGGAGGAATTATGTCCGTCGCTGTTATTAAGTTTAATGTTTTTTACCAGGTCTTCCACAGATGACAGGTAGCTTGTGGCCATGCTGGTAGTACTCGTCGCATCCGACGCCCAGCTTGTGTTCAGTATATTGCTTGCTGACTCAATGAAATTCTGAAAGGTAAAACATTAAGTAATGGTTGTCAAAATGAAATCATTGACTCTGCCCTCAGTTTTGTGATTGATTGCTGTTTTTTTGTTTGCATAATATCTTACAACTGTGAAACGACGTAAGAAAAACCTAGACTTATAATTGATCAATTATAAATGATGATTTAAAATCATTATTCATGCTCAACACATAGTTACTATAGTTTCTACAGTCGGTTCCAATAAACACAACACTATCACTGTGGGATCATTCTGTTCATAATTCCAGAAGTGAACCTTTGGCATTTATTGTTCACCAGCTTTGGTTTTGTTTTTTTTGGTCATCTCATTAGGAATAAAGACACTGTTCTAAACCATTTTTTATTTATGCACCCAATTTAGTCATTGCCAACCCCACTCACTAGTTACGTCTTCTTCAGTCACACAGTGCTACCAAGCTGGGAAGGTTAACACTTGTTGTGAGACACATGTAGCTCCACTGAGTCACTAAACAGCTCAACACACTTGGAGGAGAACACTAACCAATTCTGTTATTCTGACATTGGCTACTTTGGAAGTTTCCAAACGAATGATTTAGTCACCAAGGACTGAACAGCGCTGGGGCCAGGGCTTAGACTCTGGCCACGCTGTAACACTTTTTCAGGGCACCACAGTATTTAGTTGAGCTGTTCCCATATTTCAGAACAAAACAGGGAACTCTTGACTGCAACATAAACATAATTGAAAATGAGTGTTCAACACTGATTTAGGGCCACAGTCATGATTTGCCAAATTGGTTCTCTAATAGGCAAACAGCTCAGAAATATTTACAGTGTCTTACAAAAGTGAGTACACTCCTCACATTTATGTAAATATTCTATTATATCTTTTCATGGGACAACACTGAAGATATGACAGTTTGATACAATGTAAAGTAGTCAGACTCAGTAATTCATGTCCTGAGTCTGCTTGTCTTTAGCAAACTGTTTGTGGGCTTTCTTGTGTACCATCTTTAGAAGAGGCTTCCTTCTGGGACGACAGCCATGCAGATCAATCTGATACAGTGTGCGGCGTATGGTCTGAGCACTGACAGACGGACCCCCCCACCCCTTTAACCTCTGCAGCAATGCTGGCAGCACTCTTACTTATTTTCAAAAGACAACCTCTGGAGATGACGCTGAGCATGTGAAGTCAACATCTTTGGTTGACCATGGCGAGGCCTGTTCCAAGGGGAACCTGTCCTGTTAAACCGCTGTGTAGTCTTGGTCACTGTGCTGCAGCTCAGTTTCAGGGTGATGGTTCTTCTTATAGCCTTGGCCTTCTTTATGTAGAGCAACACTTCTTTTTTCAGGTCCTCAGAGAGTTCTTTGCCATGATGTGCCATGTTGAACTTCCAGTGACCAGCATGAGAGAGTGTGAGAGCGATAACCAAATTTAACACACCTGCTCCCCATTTACACCCGAGACCTTGTGACACTAAGGAGTCACATGACACCAGGGAGGGAAATGGCTAACTGGACACAATTTGGTCTTTTTCACTTAGCTGTGTACTCACTTTCGTTGCCAGCGGTTTAGAGGTCAATGGCTGTGTGTGGAGTTATTTTGAGGGCACAGCAAATTTACATTTATACAAGCTGTACACTGCTTTACATTGTATCAACCTGTTCTATCTTCAGTGTTGTCCCATGAAAAGATATAATAGAATATTTACAGTATTTACTGTATTTATTTATGTACAGTATTTACTTTTGTGAAATACTGTAAATGCAGTGTCATATTGTATAATTGTAGCCAAAACAAGTTTATTTCCTTTAGTTTTACTATTTTTTTACTACATTATCCACATGAGGCATATAAATCTGAAGACTCACACAGACACGTGTAACAATTTTATATCAAACACTTTAAGATGAATAAAGGAAATGACTTGATATTAGTGCTGAGCTGCCCATTACAATGGTACATACTTTTAGCAAGTTTGTTTCCACTTTCTGAGCACTGATAGCAAAAATTAGTGCTCCTACACCCAAACTAACCCCTGCGCATAACCCGCTGCTGTAAGGATACAAAAGTAAAAATGTCTATTAGGAGCTGCTTACTGGAAGAAGACCCTCGTCCAGCGGGACTTTGTTGGATGCACGGCTCATTGTGTTGAAAACATTAACTGTGGCTGAAATATCACCGTATGTGTTTCCCATTGAAGTGCTGTTCTTCAGATTATCAAAGATAAGGTTAGCGACTTCCTGAGTAGCTCCAACTCCTTTTTCAAAATCCTATAAACAAACAGACATAATGACAGATGTACCTCAATTACCAGTTGTCACCTTTTCATGTTCTTATGGTGTTTACTTTGCCTACCCCTGCTGCATTTGCCAGTTGATCCAGAACCTCTTTGACACAAAGATCTACTGGTTCTCCCCAGGTGCTACCAGTGCATGTTCGCTCCTTTATTCCCACTCTCCCGGGATCAGTACAAAGTATAGTCATCTTTATCCCATTCTTCGTTTTTGGCCAGGGGTCGTCTTGTGGACAAACGGGATCCCCAGCTGAATAAAGAATTTCACTGTTTAAAAGTTGCCAAATTATGCTGCTTAGCTAATGTTTGATAAACTAATCTTCATATCACATGCTCTACTATATAACTTGATGTCCAGTACTTACGTTGTATTATGGGCAAGTTGAGGGTCCTGTTTGTAGTCTGGGACACACTGTTTGTGATGGTACAAATGGCGTATAAGAATGCTGGTTTTTTCGCACATTCAATGGTGAACGTTTTAGAAAAGTTCATTGCACCGGTGCTGCCTGAAACACAATGTCGGGAAGTGACTGTTAGCAGTCTGGTGACCCTGAACTAAAACAACCAGGCTTCTAAAAGCGTGTTTTCAGTAGGCCCTGAATTTGTATCATTATTCGTTTTTGGGGTATTTGTATTAATTTAAAACAAGCACATCTTTAGCTCTAAATGCCATATAAGCATTTTCACAATAATTATTTATATATTTATTTGTTTTTTCTTAAATATGCATTTCTGTAAGTTTGTAGTGTAGTTGTGTAGTGGGATAACAAGGTAAATACCTGAATCAAAACGTGTGCCGTTTATATCAACCGTGTATGGTTCCTGACTCTTAGTAAAGGCACAAGTCAGATTAACTTCAATATTTAGACCCTTGGAACAATCTGGATTCGGAGGCGTAGATGTAAAATTAATGACTTCTGGTAAGAGTGCAACCTGTAGTTCTGCTGAGGCTGCATGCGACACTGACCCATTGATGAACAGGCAAGTGTATGTTCCTGAAAAGTCAAAAAGGGAGAGAGGAGATAAGAGAGAGATAAATGTCAAGAAATGTCAAAAAGAGATTAAGACACATTAAACACATTAACGTTTACGGAAGCAGGCCATGAACAGGAAACTGAATTTTACTTTTAGATTGTTTGTCAATGTCAGAAAAAAAAATAACACAAAACCATAATAGAAACATGATCTCTTAAGGACCCGGTGGGGGAAAAAATGCAAATAATGAATAAAATAAACAGCAATAATAACAAAAATAAACAAAGTATGTGAACGTCAGAAAGGTCAGTGAGACATATTACCTTAGAGACATAATATGTTGATCATAACTTAAAAAACTGTGTCATATTTTTTCTTGCATGCCGTTTCTAATAAACACTAACAAGTACAAACAGCATGGTGGACAGGAGTAGCTGAGGAATAGCTAAGAGCATTTTCCCTAGTGCTTTCCCTAGCTACTCCATTTCCCTGAAAGGATTTTATCTCGCACAAAACAAAATCTTAGCAGGTGAAATAATCTTGTATCAAGGCATTCAGCCTTGTATTTTTCACTATTTTACAAAGGGCTGTGAATTTAGTTTATTTAATTTTAAAATCGATAAACGTTTTCAGTCTGACTTGTCAATCATGGCACAAAGCAAACACGAATCAGGATATTTTGATTATTGTGTCAATGGTAATAATATTAGAACAGGGAAATTGTCCTTGTTTACACATTTTAAGCTTCAGGTGTCTAGCAATATAATCTTTCCTAGTACACAAGCAAATGAACTATGCCTTTAAGATTTAGGGTGATGTAAATATAAATCAAAATACAAAGATACTGCTCAGATTTACCTTGCTGTATGCATGTATATCTCACTCCCAATTAAACAAAATCAAGGCAGGTAAAAACGTTAGTTTCATATTGACTTTATGATTGTCTTATATCTGATAATTACCAGAGATACAAAGTAAGCACTTTTCTAGTAACTGTTTCCCAAATCCCAAACGCAGACTTCAAAAGCAGTATTATATCAATTTTTTTTTACTGGAACTGAAGTGTGTTGAATTCACCTGCCCAAAACCCTGTTATGTTCTTGAGGCCAATAGCTGTAGTGCTTCCACAAGCTGCTGGATAGAGCATGTCGAGTTCTGTCCCTGCTCCAAGTGTCTGTGGGTTTTGGCCAGACCGAGAGATTTGCCACATGCAGGTGTCCATCTGTTCCAGAGCATTGCAGGTTATAGTAAGCTTTGACTTATAACACAGTTTCTGGCGAGGAACGTCAATACTGGCCAGACCTGCGATTGTTTAAAACAAGGAAAAGTTTATTTACTGCAAATCACTTTCAAATTTAGATTGCAAAAATATAGATGAGGTCATTTTATGTACCTGTTGATGTAACATTAATATTTGAAATATCTGAATAACGACTCCTCAGCCATGAAAGTATGCCTTGAACCTTCGGAGTCTTAAATGTAGCACTGAGTGTCACTAGAAAATTCGCCCCGCTGGTGCATGACAGAACAGGCAGAACAGAGCAGGCAAATTAGCACAAATACAATTTGTTAATAATACAATTCATAAAATTAAGTAATCATACAATTGATAATATTAAAAACAGAGGTATTTTTATTTGGTACCCGGTTCTTGGTGTTAAGCTCAATGAGTTGAATCCATTCATTTTCTTGAATTCATTTTCCATCTGAAAAGAAAGAGTATTCAAACAACCCTGTTTAAAGTTGGGAATTCATATTTTGCAGAGTATCTCGTTCTGAGTATGCCATAATTATTAGTGCTTACAATTTATCATTTGTCTTAACGGCAATGCAATAGGTCGATTGATTGATTAAAGGTGCGTTCTTCATTTAATCACACCATGTAATGCACAGTCACTGGGTTCAGATGAATAATAAAAATAGAAAGACATTTTGTCGCATTATATTGTTTTCTGTTTTATATCCCATTTTGACAGAATTCCAGATCTTATCTCACGTTTAACTAGTCCTCCATCAGCATTCTCTCATTACAATACCCAGCATGCATATGCACAAATCTATCACACGGTCACTGGGAATAGATGTGAGGCATGATCTACTCAATCACAGACTAATCAGTTCAACCAAGCTAGTATTAGTGTAAGTTCTACCTCAGGTGTCAAACATGATATCTGTGCTATTTATCAACAACACAATTCCAGTGGAAAATGCCAAGTGAAAGAAATCAAACTGAAGAAAGGGATCTAGATATCAAGGTAGCCAGCTACACCTTTCTCCATCTTCTAAATGAGTAATTCATTCTCTCTATCCTAATGATTATTTAAAGATGTGTGCTATAGGTAGACAGCTGGTAGGAATATTCAGGTTCCTAGCAGTAACATTAGCTTATAAATCCCTACTCTCAAAAATCCACACCACGGAGGTTCCTTGTGCCTTCTACATACATAATCAGAAGGCAGTAACTTTTTCATTTTGGCCAGAGAGTCCTGTTAGGTTGTTACACCTTTATCCACTCATGCTAAAGAAATGTTTTACTTAAACTCAGTCACAGTTTCAGTCACAGATATCGAGATTGAGGTCGAAATCGAGGATGAAGGAGAGTTAGACGTACATCAAGCTGCAAAGTTGTTGGCTGTGTTGTAAAGTCAATGATTCCATTGAGGGTAACTGTTCCAAAAGAGAAACAATAGCTTTTATAGAGTTATCTTATTTCCTTCTGGTTACTAGAAAAACCCTGTCCGCTTTGGACATAGCTTACCGTTCATTTTGGGTACACACAGTGGTGTGAAATCTGATATGTTGGCTATACACCTGGGAGTGGTGGGACTGGCACAGCAGCTGCTTATAAAGTCACACACTTGGTCACTCCAAATGTAGTCATTCTCACACCAGCATGTTGTCTCATCACCAATGATTTCACATTCTGAAATAACAACAACACAGTGGCATTAAAAGTAGTCTGAGTACAGGAATAATACATTTCAGGTAACAACACATTTCTTTATATATAGCAAACATAGAATTCTGTCTATGGAAACATGTTTGCTTGCTATAAATTAGGTAAAAGAGATATATGGAATTCTGTAAAGAATGAATGTATGAAAATGTTGACATTTTCAGACTTAATTTACAAAAGACCATGATGCATCTTTCATTAGTTCCAGGTTTAACCAGAACTTTCACAATGGAATGGCCAGGTTATACCTTATGAATGTATTGCCGCCGCAAATGAAAACAGAGATTAAAAGCATTCTTCTGGGTGAATATTAGGGCTACGTTATTAAAATAACATAAACTTGTGTTTAATTTATTTATTTAATCATATTTAATTCAACAGTGACTTATTATTACTAAACTATGTCAACTTTATTATTTATGTCTTGTCCTCAATGATCTAGAGATATGCAAATTACATGAGATATGCAAATTACAGTGAGTTATTTTCTGAGCCAGACTTACGGACATACCAAGTAAGATACTGGATTATAAAGGAAATGACATTCAACCCCGAATGTTTATGGTCACCATGACACAGCTCTAACGTTCTAAACTTAGCTTCTTCTTCACCAACATTAGCTGAGCATTAATATCAGACCACTCTGAATAACTTTGTTTACACCACAACATCTTTTTTTTACAGAAAATTCGAAAAATTGGAATAATGTTTTCAGATATAAGAGAAAAAATGTACATAGGAACTTTTTCTAACTGGTGGAAAAAAAGTGATTCCAATCAGTCTAAATGTCTGTCCCTACTTCTACCTACTATGACTATTTAATTGTTTGTTTTCTTGTTTTTATGGTCCAAAGTAAATCATACTATAGTCTAAATCTAAATAGAAAAGAAATACACCAGCGTGTAATTTATGTAGGACACAGTCAATAATAAAATGCACTCCAAAATTAAAACTCCAAAGTTAGAAAAAAGCTTGGGTCACTTAATACATTTTAAGAACTGGATGCAGTGTGAAAGAAGTTTTTTGGCATGTGTTTGTAGAGACGGTTTGGAAGATTGGTTAGCACAGGCTACAAACTAGCATAGTAGCTTCAATTCTAAACTAAACTTAACTAACGTTATTTGACGATTCTAGGTAACTACAGCTAATTAAAGCAGTGCATCTAGCCTGAAAAGTCCTAATTTAAGTCACATGCACCTGAAACCAACAAGCATTAGTCCCGTGTGGTTCTCAGGTGGATTGGGAAATTTTTAGATATTGATATATATATTCTATTGTATTTTTTAGACAAACTGGTCTTGGTTTCTGTGGCATGCTTCCTAACTTTTCTCTGCTTTTAAATGCGGGTGTTAAACCGTTACTGTATAAAGCTACCACACATTGTTATTTCAACTCTCTGATTTAGAAACAAAACTCAGTATATAATGGAGTAATGAGCCTACGAGCTATTATTGCAGCATGCATGATGGTTGCAGTGTCTATTATGAGTCCCGAGATTCCAGACAGAAAACTAGATACATCCAGGGTTGCGTTGCCCTCAATCATCACCTCTGCAACATACGTGTCATTGGTAGCCCCTGTTAAAACAAGGAAGCAGAAATGAACACAGGCATTGTTCAGCACTTTTAAAGGGATTGTAAAATAGCTGTTGGTAGCCTGCTTAGGTACTATGAACAAAAAGGGGCTATAACAAAACACCTGAGTGCCCTGTTTTCTACTGTAGAACCAAATCAGGGTGTGCTGTGCTTTTTTGGGCTGGTATAGATGGGTGAGGCACAGTACAGTACTTTAGAACCAGGACTGAAGACTACACACGAGTGGCTCAGCAATGGGCTAAATACTACAGATCACGTTGGATTCCAGCTTTTACTCCAACACCAGTCACTCAACTCGTCCACTAAGGCAGCATCTGTTAGGCTACTTGGCCTGTACTGCAGTGGGTGGAGCCTTTAGCTTTAGTATTAGCTTAGCGCAGCAGGATACGGCTCAAAACACTACAGAACACTATCAGCAGTCATTATGGCATCCCAGAGCATGGATAGCTAAACGTATCAACACTGAGCATAGTTTGTAAGCGCTCCATGTGGAAATGCCCTGGAATAGAAACTCTTTGTGACAGAATTGTTTGGCCCTACAATGAAAAAGGGGTCAATAAACAGAACTACTCGTTTCTAAGAGTCCATACTCACCTACATGTAAAATCTGTTTGATGAGAAACAAAAACAGATGATTATCGTAGCGTATCAATGGTTTCTCTCACAAACGACAGTATATGCAAATGTTGTAAAGGATTCTAAATAATAGTGTGGCCTTTACCTGGCAATACAGAAATAGGATGGCACAAAGCAGCATTCTTCTCTCGTTTGTTGTCTTGATCCTGGAGGGATATAACAGACTTGGTTGGTTTTTATGACCGCATCCACACATTAATATAATAATTCAGAGGCACGTCTTGTATTATATAACTAATATGGCTCCAACCAATGCAACAAAACATCTGTGGAAATTCAAGCAAGATGCATTTGAAAAATTTAAGAACTATGATACTCAGCCCATCACATGCAGTGAAAATCTGTTTCATAATTGGCTTCGAGCAGCGTTCAGAAGTGAATTATCAGAAAAAAGAAGTACTAGTCAAGATGTACTGTATTGATCACCATCAGTGATATCAAGTTTACTGCTGCCACAGTAGCACTGACTGATAAGCTGTCTAGATGTAGTTTCTCTGTGTATCATTTACTGCGATTATGTTGTTGTGTACTGCGAATTTAATTGCAGTTTAATTTTAATTTAAAAGCAGTTTTTGAATTCTGCATCTGGATCTTTGAATTCTGCATCTGCATCTGGTCAGACTACCGTTTCCCAGATGTTCTTTCTGAAGTACAATGCGATTGCAAAGAATCCTATTCTTTTGCTGCCCCATTTTTTCATCACAAAAATCAAAAATCAAATAAAAATCAGTTACACAACTTCAGATCTACAGTTACAAAAACCTTTCGAGTTTGCTATTGAGTTTCATAACCTCTCAGGGTCATAGCTTTTCATAGCTCAACGCAGCAGAACCTTCCGGAAGTAATGCTGCCTTCAACCAAATTAACTCTATATCTCAGGTGGAGGACTTCTCAAGATGTTCCCCCATCCTGAATTCTTAGGATTGTAAAGTAAGTTGTCATTTCCTGCTTTTAGTCCTGGGGTGTAAATTGAACACTGCTTCTGGCTTTATGCATTATAAACACTTCCCTCGACCTTTGTGGTCTGTTTATCCTAGACTTTACCATCCTGTGTCCTAGCCTCACTACAAAGGATGTAACTGTGCCCTTATGTCTAAGGTATTAACAAATAATGAAATACTAGAATTAAATGATTACCAAATTATTCCCTCATCTTAACTGTAGATTACTGGCTAGTCGGAATTCTCTAGGTTAAAGCTGAAGACGTTTTTGCTGTGTGAGCCAAAATAAACAAACTTTCACAGAATCCTACATATGGTATGTTTGGCCTTATATATAAAAGTCTATTTATGGCCTTATGGACATAGAAATTATACCTCATTTGTTTTCATTTGCTACACTTTTGTGCTAAAGCATGTAATGTGATATTTTTGCCCCAGGTACATGGAATATGATCTTCTAATAACATTAATCAATAGTATAATTTTAAGTGATGGTATCTTTGATAACTCTACCTCCCAGCGAGAGTGACGCGGAATGCCTTGCTGAAACAGCATGCAGAGTGTGCACAGTATTCAACTTTAACGCAAGGGGAAATACACTGAAGTAGGCCATAAAAATAAACATAAATATAAAAAAGAAAGCCATGTGAAACCTTTAAAAACACAAATCCTCTCATTAATCATGGTTATCAAGGGAAATACTACTGAACCTGTCATCCAGCCAGAAGTGACAAAAGGAGAAGGTAAGGAGATATGACTGCTCTTTTAAAAAATACAGTTTTCTTAGGGAGAGTGGCTGATAGTCATCCATTTGGTAAAGGAGAAATATATAAAATGACACAAACTATATCCAACATTTGTGTTTAAAAGATGACAATTTTTTTGTTGTCATGTCAAAAACTTATATATACCGTTATATCTATTGAACTTTGCATGCTAACCAGCCAGCCCCCACCCCTGTAATTAGTGAGTAAATGGATAAAGTTTGATGCTGAACTACCTGAAGGAGGGACTATATGGAATATGACTTAGACAGATTGGTCATCATTACATATCCACCTTTAAATCTTTCCTGCTGCTGTTCTCAGCACCGGTACCACTGTACACGTAAATAGGCAGTAAGTGCAGTGGCTTTCCCCATAGAGTAAAACAGAACAGGCAACAGAAAAACACAGGGGTTTTTAACAGATTTATAAATAATCTCTACACGTAAAGAATCTGCTCCGTGTAGTCATTGTACATATACTTTGTCTTTGTGAAAATAATAGTTCCATTAGTATGTGTCAGTGTGTTTTTGTGATATTAATGCAACACCACTGCACTCTTCTACCTCTTCTCTTACTATGTGGGTACATGTACTGTCTGCATGTCCCTGTCAACTATTCATCTCAAGGATCTCCATACATTCAGAAGATGATTCATTTTTCTTTTCAAGGCTTTCAAGGCCACAGTAGCGGTAGATTTAGTGCAAACAAAAACTCACCTATATATAATCCACCCGCACCACACGTTTAAGACAGCTGGATATGTTGGATATAGTTCCTGGCTGTCATAGCGGCTTAAAATAGGTATATGTGTGTAGTTCAACACAAAGCACTTTGGGAGCTGTGCTACCGTTTGATGGAAACCCATAACCTGGTTTGTCGATCTGAAACCGTTTTTGTTTTTGAAAAGGAAAGTTTAGAGGAGAAGCAGTGATTTATATTACAAGGTGGAATCAGTTTTGATACACTATAGGTCCACACATATATCCAGATACACCTTCTACGCATCTATTGCCAACACAAGCATTCAACTGCTCACACACAGCTTGTGTAATCTATGAAGAATAGCTTCCCTAAAACAATAAGCTGCGCATGAACCTAAGGTCACAATGCCCAGTGCCAAGCATCAGACAGAGGGCTATACACCTCCCAAGCATTCGGCTGGAGTGCTGGATCTTATTCCAGTACATTTGGTAGGAGTTTATGAGTTTGATTCTGAACTAACCCTCCAACATCTGTACCTGACATCTGTAATACTATCCAATCCTCACAACAATATTTCAACATAAAGTGTAAAGTTTTCCCAGAACAGTAGAACAGGACAAACTCCCTATTAATGAGGCGGTGTCTACAGATTTTTAGACACATATGATAAAACAGCATTAACTGTGTGAAACTTGCTTCGCATCTGCTGTTAAATAAAAAACAGCACCCAGTCCAGTTCCATTCATTCACATTTTGAGCCATCAACATTCTATGTCTGCTTAAACAGGCCTTACTTTCAGAATAATGGTAAACCAGTAGTGTTTAAGAATACATACAATACGAAAGCCATCTTCTCCACTCAAAAACACTTTTCTACCAAACATAAGCCTCTAGTGGATTTTTTTTGTTTTTACTGAGTGACTTGCCACAACTTCATGAACTGGACTTTCAAATTTCAAATTTCCCCCTTTATTTTGAAACACACTTCTTCCATAAACAGAATTAAGCTTCATTTTATCTGTTTTATCTTCAGTATTAATGACATTTGATTTTCTATTTTAAACTAATCCTCAAGGCTCTCTGTAATAAAGAACTGCAATTATTTTTGAAGAAAGACAAACAGATACACAAAAAGAAAATACTAACCTTATGAGCTGCATTGGAAAGTTAAACTGAAGCTTGATGCTATCTGTCATAACATCACGATGCCAGTAAGCCGCCTGCTTCCTAAGCGAATGGGAAATGGAAATGAAGAAAGCCGACAAACCGGAGAGAGTAGGGGGAAAAGAGTGCACTGGATTTACAAATGCCTGACTTGTATTTGCATTTTACATGCTGTAACTCCATGTGTCATTTGGCCAAGTCAACAGATTGTTTATGTGTTCAAGCTTTCCATCGCCATTTGGATTGCAAATCAAGCTGCCTTCTTGTTGGAACTCGTCAGCAGGTTGGAAAAGTTTAAAGATCTGTCATTAGTACATTTCACTGTTATTGTTTCCGCAATTAAGGCATGAATACAGATCATAGGCAACCAATTGTTTTGTCTGGCAGGGTGGGGGCGTGAGGGGTAGAAATGCAATGTTGGTGGTGGAGCATTGGCCAGTAAGACAAAATTAGAGATAAGCAGGGACATTAAATTGGAGTTGTCCCCCTCCCTCACTTTGCAGCTATAAAACCGTTGATATTTTGGGATGGCTTTCTACAAGAGCGTTTGTGAGGTCAGACACTGATGTTGGCCAAGAGAACCTCACAATCTTCGTTCTAGTTCATCCCAAAGGTGTTTGATGGAGTTGAGGTCAGGCCTCTGTGTGGGTCAGTCGAGTTCTTCCACACCAAACCCACCTAACCATGCCTTTATGGGCCTTACTTTATGCACTGGGGCACAATGCTGAAACAGAAAAGGCTCTTCCCCAAAACTGCAAGTGTACAATTGTGCAAAATGTCTTTATAAGCTGAAGCATTAAGACGTCCAGCCCTCCGCTGGTACTAAGGGGCTTTAGGCTAACCCCACTGAGAAATAAACTCCACAGCATTATCCCTCCTCCACCAAACTTTTCAGGTGGTACAGTGCAGACAGGCAGGTAACATTTTCCTGGCATTTGCCAAAACTAGACTCAGTCATCAGACTGCCAGACAGAGAAGCATGATTCATCACTCCACAGTACACTCCTCCAGAGTCCAGTGGCGGCAGTTTACGCCACTCTGTCTGATGCTTGGAATTGTGCTTGGTGATGTAAGGCTCGCATGCAGCTGCTTTGCCATGGTAACCCATGCCACAAAACTCCCAGTGCACAGCTTTTGTGCTGATGTCAATGCCAGAGGTGTCAGTTTTATAACTATGCACACTCGACAGTCCACTCTGTAACTGTATGTGTATGTGGTCAGTCACTTCATAGCCATAGAGTTGCCGTGTTTCCTAAACACTACCACTTTTCAACAATACCACTTGATTTTTGATTGGTGCTTGACTCTATACCCCAGTAGCAATGGAACTGAACATACGGCGGATATGGTCCAAATAATCACTTGTAACAAAAAGACAGTGGTAACACTCTGTGTGCTTAACAGTCAGGAGAAAGACTCTGGCAGCTCATTAACTCTCACAGAGTATTTCAGTATTACACTGAAATTCCCAAGAAGTTCTAGATATGAGGTGGTGGGAGATATACAGATGCACAGTACTGTGCCATAATTTTGGGTTGTTTCATGATGTAAAAAGACTGCATGTGTATAAAGTACAAAGAGTTTTATGGAATATGTATATTACTAATAAACAAAACTGAAGCTGGACTGTAAAAGGAACCAGTGTTTCTCACTATGTACAGTATATTTAAGCTGTCATTTTCCCCCACTAGCTTAAGCAGCACCTGAGGCAGTTTCAGATCAAATTCTTTTCATATGTGGCATTACATTAAAACTGTGTGTACGTTTGTACCCACCACCTAATACTTATGGGGTATCTTACTAGATTCTGGATCAGCTTAATACGTACGAGCTCAAACCTGTAATTTCAGTGAAATGTAGTCAGATTGTCTTGGTATTTGGCATCAGTTTACCCACAATAAAATTACAGTATCTTTTATTCGTACTCCAAACCCTACTCTGTTAATACCTAGAACCTGGTAGGGCACAGACAGTTCTCTGTCATATATAATTGTAATTTGAATAGGTGATGTAATTCAAAAAGCAACACGTCTAGCCAGAGGGAACACCTGCTCACAAACAAGACACATCTAAAAGCTGAAGAGTGTACAGCATCTGACAGCCTGAATGCTAAGTCTCTTGGAGTAGCTGAAGAGAATGTTAACCGTGTTAACAGCAGGTAACACTGAAGAAGTTAAACCAGTGAGGCTAGTTTAAATGAGTTGGTGGCTGCTTTAAAATTCTCTTGAATGAAATTAATATGAGGGAATATTACTGCATGCAAACATAGTGATACTAATGACAACAACATCACAGACGATGGCAGACCAGCGTTCACTAACACTTCTATATATTTGCCAGGCGTGTTATATTTTGTGAAATTGAAGTTGTTGGCTTTGGGAGGGGAGTGGGAGGTGAAGAGGGGTTCTGTTTTATTTTGTGTGGTGTGTAGAAGGTTTCAAATAAATAACTACATGTGGAAACTGCTGAAAGCTTGGACTTATTTTACAAGTGCAATTAAATGCTTTTGTTATGACAGTTCCAGACACTTTTTCCTCATATCATAACACATTTTCCTCATGTGTCCACTACTACAAACACGAACAGCATGAGGTAAGGTAATGAGGAGTAACTGGACTGAAGAGGGCATTTTTAAAAGTAGATCCTACAACGAAGGATTTCCAGAAATGGCTCAAGCCTTTTTAAATGGAATGAGCTTAAACAGCTCTATGTGGCATGTAAGTGTAATCATGAGTGGTCATTTTGCTTGGATTTGTTAAATATGATATGCCATCAAAGAGTGATTGATAAGAAAAGTAAGACGGCGTGCTAATTTACCGCATCGCTCTGGAGCATGCACGCTGAGCTGACAGGTTGTTCTTCACTCCATGTGCTGTGCAGGTATCAGTTAGACATGCATGTGTGGCATTGTGGTTGGGATAATGGTTACCCTGACACCTCCCTATATTCCTCAAACATTTGCATATTCATACGGTTTATGGGAATAGTGCAGAATAACTTCATGGCCTATTTCAAGCTGAAACCTGATCCCAGTGAATGAATGGTAGTCTATGGAGTTCAGCCATTGCCAGAACAGCCGGAACTAATATCAACACAATTCCAGCTGAGACAGTGTAAAGGAAACAATACACTTTGTCTTGATCTACTGTGATAAACTCTCCCCCACCTTTACTGGATAATTTGATGAAATAAAAAGTCATTAAACAGAAATTTGAAAAGAATAGTCCAAAAGGTTTTTCAAAATTCCATCTTTCTATTATAGCTAAACAAAGTAAATTGACTGAGATCATATTCATCCTTAGCATCTCTGAACATCCTGCTTAATTCTGTATAAAGTGGACATGCGTGTAAAATGAAAGCACACTAATAGAAGCAGGGGATATTTGAAAGGAGGGAGTGAACTAAACATTTGGCCAGAAAAAAGGATCTAAAAAGACAACGACCAGGACCTCCTAACCGGAGCCGTCAAATTCAGCGATTGTTGCAGGTATCGCAAATACCTATGAACTTCCTAATACGTAAGCTTTCGCCTTTCCCACCTGCTGCTGGGGAGCAACCTTCCTTTAAAACTTGTGTATGACAAAGAAATCGGCAAGACATCATTTGCAAATGGGCCTCGTTTTCTTCAAATGTATTTGTTAGTCAAACTCGCACCCATGGAAACATCACTGTTTTGTGTACTCATTCAAAATGAGGATGCATGATTTAATTGACAAAGGTCTATTGTTGAGGACAAAAACGTCACAGCACTGTGACCTAAAGGTATTTAAATTATAATTCTAATCCTTGTAAATCCCATTGCAAACCCTAATTTTACAGCTCTGTACAATTCTGTGTTGCTCATTCTGTGACTCTCGTTCCTCCATTCATTCTGCTAGTCTGCCTTGTCCTCACTATTTCCCTAAGTAAATCGGCCCTGCTAACTAGGGTCGTAGTCGAGAGTTAGAGTCAAAGCCAAGGTTGTGTAGTACTCAAGTCCAAGATCAGAGTATGATCAAATGATATTTTGCTCTTCTCTAAAACTTATCCAGAATCAGCATCTAATGTCACAGAAAATAATCCAAACATACAGCACACATACTTTTAAAGAAAAGCCTGCAACACCAACATTCTCATCTGTCCTTGTGGGAGGGGGTGTTTGGATATGGAACCAATGAACACCAACAAACCAAATAAAACCTTAACAGTTAAAATATCATGAAAGAAACCCATTCTATCATAGAGCAGCAATAACTAGACCTTTTGTTTGTTTGTAATTCAAAGGTGTTTTATTCATATTTAATAATGATAAAAAACATGTGTTAACCTCAATTACAGGCACTGCAGCTGGCTGGTCCACATAACCCCAAGTCAAGACTGAGTCAAAATGATAATGAGGCTGAGAATGAGGGCCTCCTCAAACCCAAAATACTACTAAACCTAAAGCACCTTAGTGACCCATGAGCAATGAACCAAAATCCAAGGGGGCTACAGTATCCAAATGAACTACAGTAGGTGATAAGTTAAAGATGTTTACATACTACTTTCTTCCTAATGCTAAATGTTATATGTTTTCACCTTTTAGCTCTAAACTTTGATATATTGTTTTATATATCCAGATATACTGATACAAGGTGTTGAACGTACAGCAGCCTTCAGTTATATACATAGCATTGACTACCCACACCTAAATAAGTAGCTTGTTTTCAAAGACATTCGACTAACATTCAAGACAGTTCATCCCTACATCACATGAATGTAAGGCAGCAGGGCGAATCTGTGGTTATTAGAGCTGGTTTTCAGGCATAACCATGCTAGTTCCTGTTAGCACCCCTACAGGATTGTATTAGTACATTAACTAGCACGTTAAGTTAGCTTTGAAGATGCACAGCTTGTGTCAGTTTCACATGGCATTTAGACCTTCAAGATGGCCTCGAAGGCTGTTTGAGTGCTGTTTTCCTCACAATATTGTTCCCGCCCACTGTAAATCCAACTATGACTATTTGATTGGACGGTCACTTTCTAATTATGTTCGTGGTTAACCAGACACGTCAGGCCTCAGTTCAACTTCTTTACTCCTAACCTATGGGAGAGCTCGCTAGCCTGTTAAAAAAATGACTGATTACTAATTTTCTGTTGGGTCTTTCTAAAAATATATATTTTTATTTCCAAACAAAACCTAACAATGAATTTAGATTAATATGAATATTACAGCAATACTTGCAGAGCTTAAATACCACAAGCAAGCACAATTGTGTTAAAGCTAAATAAACTCAAAATGAAATTAAATTACAGACATCCTTAATGATTGCATAAATAACTATGAATTATATAATAACACATACCTAGAAAGCATTGAGGCTTCCCCGTGGATCTAAGATGTGGAAACCTCAAAGTCACTCACCCTGGTTATCTTAACTCACATGATGAAAGTTGCTTAACCCCTTGTCTAAGTGTCAATATAGCATGAGGGGCAGAGGAAGAGAGGGAGACTGATCAAATATTGGTAAACAAAACACAGGCAGTGTTTATGGCAGTTTTAAATGCCATAAAATTTTTTTGCATAGACAGATATTCAAAACATGGATTCCTGGAGTTGTGTTCTTTACAACATCCACAATCTGCCTAGGGTAAATTGGAAGGCTGAGATGAACCAGAGCAAAAAAAAATTTGCCTGCCTGCCGGATAACCCAGCAGAAAGGAGGAGGCATGTTATACAACACTAATAATTGGCTTATCTTATGGGTCTCTTCTCTGTCTAATCTGAAAGCCTAGAATATTTACAGTAAACTCATTTTGTCATATTAATTCTTGCCATTGTTGTCTAGTGTTGCCCCTTCCTTAAGTCTTGGTTCATCCCCCAAGTTTACTTGGTTCTTCCCCTCCCTTACTGACATTCATTTGGTGATTGAACTCATATTTTGAGAATAGCGACACTGCTATGTAAGATAGTGTACATATGAACTGGATCTGAACTGGCCACAGATGCACTGTGAATGTAGTAATGAGTATACAAATCTGCCACTAATGAGCGTCCTAGCCTGTGCTGGTTTCAAGTCCAGAGTATAATTGAAAACATAAGCAAAACAGGCAATCCAGCAAAAGCCCATCATTAGCTAATGACCCTGCTTTCCCTCGCAGGCAGTAAAGTGTATTTGTACTGCATGTAATGTTTTCTTTGCAGAATGTGATGCACATCTACATGGTTAACTAAAGTTTCCATTGATGTAATTTACATTACATCCACGAGCTAACAACAGGCTTTTAGACATTGTTGACTCCCACTTGGAGCTCTGTCTTTGCTAAGCTTTCGCTGGTTTGGAAAACTTCACACCCTAATGAGTTAACATTCCCACCCTGATTTGGCTGAAAATCTCTTTTTTGGTTGTCCACGTCATAAGGGTGATGCCTGGCCCCTTGAGACTACTGTAAATCCTGATACACTCTTCGATCACTGGCCTGTCTGGGACCCTACTACAGAACTCATAATGGTCTTATGCTAGGTGCAGGAATTCCCAAGAGCAATCCAATTTTGTGGTTCTCTGGAAACAACACAAAGCCACACGCACAGCATAACCACATGCATGCAGAACTCTTTTCCAGACAGGAGTGATGTAATATAAAATATATATAAAAATAAATTAAGTTAAGAATTTATTAAGAATAATAAATATATATGTATATATATATATCTGCTTAAAACAAGTTTTCTAAGCCTCCTCTGCCTATATATATATATATATATATAAGCAGAGGAGGCTTAGAAAGCAGTGTTGAACTATATAGAGATTAAAGGAGGTCTGCAATGTGCCTACCTTCTCTTGCTGGTCTGTTGAATGTTTACACTTGCCATCAGAGGGTGCTGTGAGTGTATTATAAAGGAATTCCTTTTATGGATTGTAGGTGGTGCAGGCTCAAGTTTTCTGATCATCCAACCAGGTGATTGTGCTATATTAATCATTATGGAGTATTACCCTATGTTTCTGGTCCATGTTTCTTATTCAGGATCTAGGAATGTAGATATGATATTGTAGATAGAATGTGACTGACCTTTAATGTCTCTTTTATGCATCTTCTACTCCTGCCGTCAGAACCATGTATTTGAAAGACTTGAGAAAGCAGTCATGCAGTACTTGTGAAGTGGTGAGAGACGGCCATCTCTTTTGTCAATAAAGTTTTAAGAGATCTTGTATATAAAGGGTACTTTATGGCTCCTGGCTTAGACGTGAAGTTCTAAGAGTATACTTTAATTGTTATAGAGCCTTGAGATTAAGTAGAGCTTCTTAGGATTATTAAATGGTCACTTAAAGAACTGGTTATTTAAAGGTTAGGGAACTGCAAATGGTTCTTTGGTGTGTGCACTGCTCTGTTGTCTGTGCACCACTCTTTTGGGAACAGCAGACCATGCCAGGGAACCGTAATCCATGCCAGGGAGAGGTGGAGAACATGAGAGAGTGGTAACCACCTGGTTGGCACATGCTTTCAGGACTCTTTCAGGATGCTATTGGCTCCAGCAGCTTTGCATGTGCGCACTCTCACCAGAGCTCTCCTCACCTCATCTGTAGCCATCATGTGTGCTGTCTCTTCTGCAGAGGGAACCGAGGCTTCTCTAGCCAGCTAAGCTTGGTTGATCCCAAAGTTCAGGTGGGGAGGAGGCATCTGTGGCCAGTGAGCTGTTGACTTTGCTCTTTTAGTCCGTCACTGCATGGATTACCTGCCTCATGCACTCTAGTTGTTGGCACAGTGAGCCTGAATTTGCATGTTATATGAGTTCCTCGGCAGCCTTACTGACAGCTTCCAGATAGTGTCTGGCTGCTCTCAAATCTTCCCTGTTACCAGATCTATAGACTGAACCACATGCCTGATGTGAATTGCATACCTCATGGTTTAACCAAGTTCTTTGTTAGGACTACATCTGTAGTTGTTGCATATTCGTTCTGTGGTGGAATCTGAACATGTGCCAGCCCGTGTATTTAAAACACTCCTGCGGTGTTGATTCTGTGCCCTCTGTAGACCCCACATTGCAGAACTGCTTTGAACATGATAATATTCTGAATGGCGTAACTGCTTTGTCCAAGTCTGTGTTATGGGGAAGAGAACAGTGAGAATACTTATGCACACCAAGTGCACCCGCCTCTGTTCTCTTTTCTATTATTGCATTGTTAGTTGTTTCTTCAGTGTTTAATCTTTCTTAAGTCTTAGTCAGCCATTCCATTATGTAGTGTGTTTATGTAGATGATATGGTTTTGGTATCTTGTTGCTGCTTCAGTCTTTCTTTATTACTTTATTCATGTTTCTATTTATTCATTCATGCTATTATATGTTTTTATTGTAGTGCCTGAAGTATATTGAGCAGATATTGAATAGATTTGTCCTTCTTGAAATTGAAAACAATTTCACACAATTTGAAAACCAGTTTGTGGCCATGTATGGTTATGTTTGGGTTCAGCATCATTAATGGTTTATTCATGCTGTAAATGCACCCAGTAGAAAGAAGGAGAAAGGAAACTGAATAATAATATATATTAGTATATAACTTGTTCAGTCCCATTGCCACAGGGTGTAACAACGCTTGTGAAAGAATGGGTTGTTTTAAAGAGCTGAGTGTGGTACTGTAATAGGATGCCACAGTTGCAAATGGTCCCTTCTAGATACTCCAAATATAAGCAGTATTACTGAAATGTGGAGCTGTTTAGGAATTACAGCAACTCCTCCATGACCATATAACACTATAGAGTGCTGAGGTGAGCAGTGCGTAGGAGTCGCCAAGGCTGGTGCTCTGTGTGTGGATGTTGTGGCTCTGTTTTCAACTGTTAGCCAAGAAATAAAGGATGAAAGAAGAGTGGTGTGGACCCTCTGCTGTCAAAACAATTTCTGCCTCTTCACAAAGACAGCCATGTCTGTTATCTGACATAACGACTGCAACTTTCTGGAAATCAAAAAACATGTATACCTGACACAATAAGAAATAGCTTTTAAACAGAATACAAACACTTCTATAGATGTTGACTTTCTGGCTCACCTATGAGAACAACAAAATCTGGTTTTGTAATCATGAACACTCAAAATATATTTCATCAATATTGTTAATAAATGCATAGTTCAACTGAGAAACTACCTAAACTGCTAAAGAGGCAGGAAGGTTGTTTAATTCTATACATTGGGGTCCAAATAATTATAATCACTATGTAACACGTATTTTTGTTGCTGGATTCTGTGTGCTATATTCCACTGCTTACGTGTAAGCACGAAAACAAAGACGGTATTTATCACAAGCTTGTTTCTATGACCAGGACAATCAAAGTTATGTATTTGTATGTCAAATAAATGAAATACAAACACTTAGCTTTCTTAGTAAATTTCATTGTACACATATATATTTTTTAGAGGTTAGATTTTTTCATAAGTTACTTGTGTAAGATATGAACACAGTGAATAAAACATATACATATTGTAATATATATTCAGCTGAAACATTGAAAATTGTGACAAACTTCTTAATAACACATTATAAGCTTGGATGAATTGTCAAACTTTTTAAAAATAAAATTCTACCAAGTGGTACTTGTCCACCTTCTCCTTAATGTTTTTTTGCTAATGAAAAGAGGTGCCCACAGTTTCTCTTGATACCCAACAGGCATGCCAAAGTATGCTTTATGGATGTCCCACATCTAAGTGGATTTTTACAGGCTACTGTTTCACTTATGTTTCTGTCTGGAAACCAATACATTCATTTTCACAAATAGCAGGTCTCTACAAAAACTTGTAAAAGACTTGTCACATAGTATTATCAACATGACTGACAGAAGAATCTTTAAATGTTGACATTTAAAATTTCAGAGTTTCTAGTCTTTTGCTTTATTGACAACGTGGACATAAGCCGGCATAGACTTTATAAGACTTTCTGTTTTATATAATAGGCTGGGGGGAAAAAAATTCAGTGTGGTCTCCAAATTTTAGATGACACTACTTAACACCTCATTACCTCACCTCTATGTTGCTTTTCAAAAACCCATTCAAATTTAAAACAAGTACATACAGGGGGAAATACAACAGTTGTTACTTTATTTAAAATTAAATTGCCAATTACAGTAAAAATGAG
Source organism: Prochilodus magdalenae (assembly GCA_024036415.1). NCBI lineage: Eukaryota > Metazoa > Chordata > Actinopteri > Characiformes > Prochilodontidae > Prochilodus > Prochilodus magdalenae. The sequence continues at coordinate 40,100 of JAMWET010004648.1, read as the reverse complement.
CAAGTCATTATTCCTGCTATTAATGATTAAATTAGCAACGTTGTTCAAAAATGTAAAAACCCAGCCAACAGAAATAGTGCAAAAACAGGCAGCTTAAAATCATATCTGGCAGAGTAAAATATAATTCATCTTACAGAGCTTTTTCTGAATGAAAATCCTGTCGAATGAAAACGTGGACATAATTAGATGCTTGAACATCACCATCAAGTAAGCTGTGCTTCATGTGTTGATGCTGCTTTGCTCACAGTCACAATCAAAATCAGCAGTCGCAGGTAGAGCATGCAAATTATACAAGGTAGGCAGAGATAATAACCATAATCTATGTTTGAAACAAATTATATCACATTAGTGTTGTTCTGCAAGAGATTACAATAATTTAGACTGTAGTGTTGTATGCTAATTATGCACTGGGAAGTTTAAAAAACACATCACAATAATGTAAACGGTCATTTTAATCTGATTTATTATTCTAAATAGCTGTGTTTGTTTATTATGGAAGCAAATCCAAAATCAGGTAAAAAAAGAAATCTGAATCATCAGTATTCATGAAGGTAAATCATTCAGTTTAACAATGTAACATATGATCATTGCAAATATGATATGAAATCAAACATTTGATTGAATTTAATCAAGCTCTGGTTTTGGGCACTGAGGCTTTTTACTCTTTTGGCATGCAGAGTTTTTACATTGGCCCCAAGCACATTCATTAAATACAGGAATTTATTATCACTCATTAGCACACGGTGTGGCAGTTTGGTTAGGATGTGTCAATAAATCTAAAAGTATCCGAGTTGCTTGAAGGTACAGTAGAAGAGTATGCTGCTTCCGATATGTTGTAGGCATCTGCAAATAGCAAGATGTTAGTACTGTATGAAGGACTTCAGTGACTACTGCAGATAAAATAAAAATATTAGACTTAAAAGTAACATGAATCAACAACTTGACCAAACACTGGGGCAAAATGAAGCACGGCAGAAATAAAATGTAAGAGCATTTCATTAACTTGCTTGTAATGTGGAATAAAGCTGAAATACATGGAAACAGCTTTGTAAACTACTCTTTGTAGTTTTCCACAGATACTTACATCTCCTGGGGAACCTATGGGTGTAACCTCTTCCCTTAGAGGAAGATGGTCCTGCAGTAGTGCTCTGAAATAAAGAGATACTTGGTAAATCTCTGATTTTTGTAAACATATAATTACTTCATACAGCAGAAATATGAAAGATTTTTAAATGCAGCTGAGAACAGATGATAAAGATCATCCACAGAATTGAAAAAGAGTGGTCTGATATCGTTGAGTAGTTACCCCAGTTAAGTTCGAGCTAACGTTCCTCAACCTGAACCTTCCCACAAGTGCCGCACGGATCTGTAAGGGGAAAATATAAAATAACTTAATTTCTTACTGATATAAGCAATATGGCCATAAACCTGAGTGTATCTTTACAGTTTTGCATTGCACATATACATATAAGCAGGTGTTAGTTTATCTGCTTTCTGTGATCTTTAACAGTTTAGCCACCCTAATGCTAAAAAGCAACCAAAGCAAAAAAAATCTAATGAGAGAGCTCGGTGGGCTCTGTAGTGGAAGTAGACATCTACTGACTGAAACTGGAACTGCAGGAAATGACCTAGACCACAGTCCTATTAAAAGGTTTGTGTCAAATGACATATTTTGCTAATCAGTAAATTGCTAACTGGAAATAAGTTGATACATCCTCCATAGGAAATGCACTTCTGCACATTTTAACATTTAACATAACAATTTTTTTGCTGAATTGAGAAGAATAAACAGGTTCACATTTTATTTTTATGTCTTTTAAAATCTGACATTAAAAATGTATTAGCTTGCACTAAAGTGCTGTTTTCTGCTGATTGAGAGATGAGTTTTAAACAGTTCTAAGAAATACATCATAATTCGACATTAACTCAAACCCCTGTCTGGATCAGTGTTTCTTAACCCTGTACATGAAAACACCCGCCCTGCACATAGTGCTTATCTTGCTTCCAACATTTCTGATTCAACTCATCAGCTCATTAACAAGCCCTTTCCGAGCTGCAGGGGGTGTGTTACAGCAGGGAATCCACTAACACGTGCAGGGCAGGGTACCTCCAAGACCAGGGTTGAGGAACACTAGTCTAGATGACTTGAATGTTGATTGCCCATAGACAAGGAGTTTTTCCTGACCGATGTTGGCCTCTCAATTGGTTTGTTAAGGTTTTTACAATTACTGGGATGCACCATGTCTAAATACCATAAGCCCAAATCGGACACTATATAAAGCTAACCATACTGTAAAAAAGCTTCTCATTTCAACCTAAAAGTAACTTAACTAGTGTAATTTAATAATAAATAAATACATAAAATACATAAAAGTTCACTAAAAGTAAGAGGTAAATATTTTAGGTTAAACTGTTAAACCTTTTTCTTACAGTGCAGATAGAGCTTATTCATTTATACAGTTTCTGTCTATAACACAGAGCCTACTGTCAATCTTAAATTTGTCATATCTATAACTTTAAATCTTTGCTGAGTGTTCGTCAGCCCAGGGCCTTCATCTAAGCACAACAGAATACATACCTTATTGTCCAGTAGAGTTCCAAATACCAAAATAAAGAAGCCCTGAAAGAGATAAATGAAAGTATTTGCACTTCATTATTACATTGCACTTCAAACATATGGCCTGAATCAGACAGTTATTATACCGCATATTGTATCATTTTCCTTTTAAATATATTAAAACATGTTTTAGAGGCCATTAACAGAATCCTTAAATAAAAAACAATTGCAACTGTGGCTTATCAACCCAGATAAGGAAACATGGTTTAAAGGCAAGGCATGCTCCTTCAGTTCCCTACTCCTTTCACTACATGATCCTCATCCAAAATAATAAAAAGAGCAACCCAACACAAAGTGGACTTATCACTTGTTTATCACTACTGTTATCTTCTTTCTATCCCACCCCTTTAAACAGCATAGCTTTTGGAATAGCATTGCAAAAAAAAAAAGAAAAAAAAAGTGCCTCTCAAAACATCTTTTGGAAGAACGTCCAGCCCTGTGTACCTGATTTAGGCCTAGCTGATTACTAAAGACAGTGTAAAAAACACAAAAAGGTGTGCATGATGCGTAGAAAAGACGTGCTTGTGGAAGCAATATGAATTACATGAGGGGAATAAATGTTCACACGTTTTCACATATTTATGATCAAAAACTCCTAGAAAGACTAAATGCTAGTCTTAGACTAAGACAAGACTTAGACAAGACTTGTGACGCAATGACCATGAAGCAATGTAGTGTAGGCGTATCGATTGACTAGCCACACTTCAGGTAAATGGAAGTCATTGCTGTTTTTTGCCAGAGTATTGTTGCCTTAGTTCAGTGCCAAGATGAGCATATGCTGCCCTGTGTTACACATCCAGAAGGCCAGGTGTTACTCTACACTGTGGGAGAATGTGTGTGTGTGTGTGTGCAAGTTACTTGTTTTGACAGGTTAATTGAGGGTAGCCTTTCACACAGTGAAAAACAAAACCTTGCATCTCCATTATGTTTGCGAAGTTTGAAAATGTCAGCTGTCAGTTACATTTTAGGAATATCTTACAATGGAAATCATCCAAAAATACTTGAAATTAAATTTTCTTACATCAACTTTAACATCACATTAAAATTAGCACCATGTTTCCATTTACTGTAGAGCTGCCATTTTGGAGATGTGAGGTTTTATTCCAAAAGCAATGATATGCTGTTGAAAATACTATACATCTGCTTTTCAATATATATTAAGGAATCCATTTATATAATGTATAATATGTGTATTTGTTACCTGCAGTGAATTGAGGACTGCAAACACAATGTGGATCCCTAAAGCAGTTGACACCATGGTCCCGATGCCGAATCCCCAGGTCAGACCAAAGAGAGGTGTTAAAATGCCCACGCATCTGGCGACGACCAACATGGTGTGTTTCTCTTCTGAGTGGTGTGTCGTGGCACCAACTCCTCTCCTCACCATCTTATATAACACCACGACAAGCACCAGGATATTGATAACCACAATGGTCAGAGCAGGAATCACAAATGCCAGGATGGCCTTGGTTTTAAACCAGTTTAGCCAACAGGCATTCTCTTCCTGGATGTATCCATTGTTTCCAGCTGTCACAGCCACTGTAATAACAGCTATGATTAGTGGACCCCCATAGCCAACTGTAAAGCCTATGACCATCATCACGGACCTGGAGATTTTGGAAAAGACCACTAGGGTGCGATACAGAAGCAAGAGTGCAGAGAGCAGCATCCAGAAGAAGAGAGCAAGGTAAAAGAAGTGCATGAAGAATGTTGCTGCACTGCAGGGGCCCAGTGGTGTCTTCCCTCCTTCTTTAACAATAGCTGCTCCAATGATGAAACATATATCCGCAATCAGGAGGGACAGAGCGATGTTGACTGTGGAGAAATGGCGCATGTAGGACGTGTCATTCCTTGCCATTGATTTCCATACAATAATTTCAATGATGAGGCATAAAACCAAACTGGCCATGGAAATGCCAACACCGATGTAAGTTATATATGCTATAGCTGGATTATCTTTAAAGAATGGTGACATCAGGATTGAAAATGAGGTTGTGTGGGTGCACTGGCATGAAACGTTGTTAGTTCCTTTCCAATTCGTTAATTGACATCCAGTTGAGTCCCATCCTCCGGTCCCATCAAAAAGACTGAAGTTCCAAAAGACACACTCAGGGTTTCCCAGTGATGAATTATTTATACCAAAGGAAAGGGAGATCCGGGGTTCAGTTGTCTGGCCCAATTTGATCATAACTACGTCTCCATTGATGCTGGCACTGCTTTCATTTTGAGTACTGGTTCTAACAGGTAAGACATTATCAAGAGCTGAGAAAACTATGGTGGTCATGGTGTTAAATCCATAAGTGTTTGAAATCTGTATTTCAGTGGTTGAATTTTGCCCAAACACTCCATAGAATGAGTCATTAAAAGTAGTCCTGTTGAGCTGGATGCTTGATGTTGTTATTGAAAACTGTCCATCTGAGAGACTGTCTCCAATTTTTTCAATTGATTGCAGAAGTACAGAGCTAGCATTACTGTCTTTGTTC
>JAMWET010004648.1:0-27500 GCA_024036415.1 Prochilodus magdalenae | reverse complement strand
TGTACTCATGTTCTCGTGGTATTTTGAATAACTGACCAGTAGAGGGCGATAGATACATGTAATAAAGGATCTACTGCCTTCGGTGGCACGGTGGGATTCTGGGTATATCTCAGTGTATGAATTTAGACAGTTTAAGAACTTCCCATAATAAAACAAACACAATAAAAATAGGTTTAGGAAGCACACCTGTTAAAGTGGTAGAGGGCACCGTGGGTGCTACAGTGGATGTAGAGAATTCTGCTGTGAGAAAACGGAGAGAGAATATGAACATATATATATATATATATATATATATATATATATATATATATATATATATATATATATATATATATGTGTGTATATATATATATATATATATATATATATATATATATATATATATATATATATATATATATATATATATATAATAGCTTACAATGGGCAATATGTTGAAAAAAGCATCTCTAATGTCTTAAAATGTCTAGATCTAGTTCTAATAAAACTAATAATATCATTATATGATCATTACATCAATGGAACATACCTTTACATGGGTTACTTATGCTGACATTCAAACTTGAGTTTGTTACTGTGAATCCACTTATGCAAGAACAAATGTACCCTCCTATTGTGTTAGTGCAGGTGGAGTTTGGACCACAATAGGACAGTGTAAGAAGACACTCATCCACATCTGCAAAGTGAATGGAGAGTTAAAATATCATATTTCTTTAAATGTATATCCCTTTCTTTAATTTATATCCATTTCTTTAAGTGTATATCAATTTCCTTAAGTGTATATTAAAGTACATTATAGAAAAGAGACTTTAGAATTTAAGTGGAGAGGCAAACATTGAAAACAAACAGTACAACCCAACAGTCACCCAAATATGTCAAACCATATCTGTAAAAATACGTTGCCAAAAAACCAACCCACTCAAATCAGATGCAGGTCTTTATTTAGGTCCCACAGACTTGTCAATGTGTTATAAAGTTCAGTATGACTTACTGAGACTGTGTGTTAATATAATCACAATAAATAAAAAGAAAAAAATGTTATAAAAACATCCAATTATTCTGGAATAGACTGATGCACAGTGGAAATGCCTACTGTGGTCTGACAAGACTACCTTCTGTGTTCTTTGAGACAAAAAAGTAAAAATTCATAAAGATCGCTGGTAGTGTAAAGTTCAAAAGCCAGGGTCTCTTATAGTATTCTATAAAAGCACAATTAATGCTGAAAGATATTAGCACATGTTGGAGAAACACTTGCTGCCTTCTAGATGACATGCTTTTCAAGACTGCACATGCTTTTTTCAACATGACAACACAGAGAATCACATTTAGAATAACATCTCTGAATGGTCTGGATAAGTAGAGACTGAGTGTATTATACATTATGAAATGCAAAATATGTCAACAAAGGGCCTGTACTGCTGAACAGTTGAAACCCTGTATAACATAAGAATGGAAAAATATTCGCTTTCAAAATGTAATCAGTGGTTGTCTCCAGTTCCTACATTATTATTACGTGTCTTAGAAAGGAAAGTTGATTTCACATAGTAGTTAACACACTCCTCTTCCAGCTGTTTTTGGAATGTATTGCAGGTATCAAATTAGTAATAAGCATATATTTGTTATATATTATATAATATAACATTAATACTCATCATTAATCACTGCTTTCTGGTTTCTATAGCATTTCATTCCATTTCATATATTTTGGGAATTGGTTTTGTGCACATATTTGCACAGGAACAGTGAAACATTCATTATCAATGCACAGATATAAATAAAAACACAAGCAAACCAAAACAAAAGCACAAACTATCTAACAACATGCTAAACAGCCCGCTTACCTGTACATGGGTTACTGATACTTGCAGTCTGACTTGAGTTTGAAGTTTTAAATCCAGGCAAACAAGAGCAACTGTAACTTCCTATTGTGTTGGTGCAGGTGGAGTTCGAACCACAAACAGATGGAGAAATACGACATTCATCCACATCTAGGAGACAAATATGGAAAAGTGTGCCCTTTTACTGTGAGAATATGAAGAGAGGCTGACATACACGTCATCTGTCTGTCTCTGTGTGTAATTGGTGGATTTTTGCATCCGCATGCATTCTGAAACTAGACACTCAAGGAATCACTTTATATGAGAAACACATTTTTCATTTATTCCGCTATGGAGACACCTGTGAAGCAGGTATAAGCCTGGAGGAAGATCTAATTGTTGAACAGAACAACAGTTCTTTACTCTTGACTTGCCCATTTGAGACTTGCATTGCTTTGTAAACCCAGTCTGCTTTTAAACAGCACTTAAACTACTTAAACAGTATTTTAATTTAATTTTAAAACAGCTATAGTGATGGACATCGATGGCCACTGTGATCTTAGTTCTATAATCATCTGTTTATGATTTGACACTTACCAATACAAGGTTTACTGGCATTGATAATCTGACTTGAGTTTGTTGCAGCAAATCCATCCCAGCAAGAGCAACTGTATCCCCCTATTGTGTTGGTGCAGGTGGAGTTTGGACCACAAACAGATGGAGCAGACAGACATTCATCCACATCTGTAAGATAATGATATTCATCTTTAGGTGTAAGTATGACATGCACACATTAACACATACAGGACCTTTTGAAAGATCTTAAGCTAATTATTAAACAGTTCACTGCAGGTGGAGTTTTGAGTACACAGATACGTCTTTTAGAATATCATATTTCAGCTTCTAGTTTGTTATAGTTCTTATCACATTTTCCAAATCTATGGATTACAACTCTCGATTAACAGATGGTATGAACACACTGTAGAATTCTACATGTCATACCAGAATATTACATATATATCTAATAACTTACCTCTGCAAGGGTTAGAAATGTTGATAGTAAGATTTGAGTTGGTTGCAGTAAATCCAGTCCAGCAAGAGCAACTGTATCCTCCAATCGTGTTGGTGCAGGTGGAGTTTGGACCACAAACAGATGGAGTAAGCAGACATTCGTCCACATCTGTGAAGTGAATAAAAGGTTTGTCTTGTAATGAACAGAGAATATCACAATATCATCACTGCCCAAAGAAACACATGTATCTCCAAAATACACTATATGCCCAAAACAATATGGACACACCCTCTAATTATTAAATCTTTCCAATTTATAAGAATGTATTACATGTATAAACAATATTAAAATGTGCAGAAGTGTGTTTTTGTACGGGATGTTCAACCAGAGACACACAATCTACATCTTTTATTTACTGCTATTTTAGTTTTCTGTGTAATTTAAGATCAGCAGTTATCCTTTACCTTATGTACATTGTTCAAGTTTAATTGGAGGATCACAATATTGTCTAATTTCATGATGACTGTACCTACAGAAATCCTCCAAAATGACTTTATATAAAGTCTCTTCATATCCATTTAAAGTAAAGTAGAGTGTGGCTATTTGCTAGGATTAAGCACTTTGGGCATAACTGTAACTTCACAGATCAGGGATGCTCCACAGGACTCTTACATCAATGAAGAAGGCAGTGTTAGGTAATGTGAAATGATGTGCATGTTTACTGCTGATTTTGATATGGACATATGGATATCAAGGTGAATCTGGTTGAAAGATAAATTTAAGCATGGAGGAAGATCTAATTGTTGAACAGAGCCACAATCCTCTACTCTTAACACCATTTGAGACTTGGACAGAGTGAGCTCATCTGCTCTTAAACAGCACTTCAGAAAAACACACAAGTTAAAAAGAAGAGTATTTGACTGAATCTTAAATCAGCTGTAGCGATGGATATGGTTACAGATGCACACTATTTTGTGCCAGTGTGATCTCACTTGTATAGTCAATGAGCTTCCATTTGATGCTTACCAATACAAGGGTTACTAGCATTGGTGGACTGTTTTGAGTTGGTTGCATCAAACCCAGTCCAGCAAGAGCAACTGTATCCTCCTATTGTGTTGGTGCAGGTGGAGTTTGGACCACAAACAGATGGAGCAAGCAGACATTCATCCACATCTGTAAAATAATGTTAATTCATCTTTAGGTGTAAGTATGACATGCACACATTAACACATATAGGATCTTTAGAAAGATCTTTATTCAGCTAAGCATTAAACAGTTCACTGCAGGTGGAGTTTTGAGTACACAGATACGTCTTTTAGAATATCATAATTTAGCTTGTAGTTTGTTATAGTTCCTACCACATTTTTTATATTATATTTTAAGCTAAGATTGGATCACGCACAGTATGTTTCCACAAGGTAATACAACACTCGATTAACGGATAGTATGAACACACTGTAGAATTCTACATGTCATACCAGAATATTACATATATATCTAATAACTTGCCTCTGCAAGGGTTAGCAATGTTGACGTTAAGATTTGAGTTAGTTGCAGTAAATCCAGTCCAGCAAGAGCAACTGTATCCTCCAATCGTGTTGGTGCAGGTGGAGTTTGGACCACAAACAGATGGAGTAAGCAGACATTCGTCCACATCTGTGAAATTAATGAAAGGTTTGTCTTGTAGTAAAAAGTCAGTCTTACACAGAGAATATCACAATATCATCACTGCCCAATCGTCCCCTAACACCATACACTATTGCATTGACCATTTGAGAGTTGTACAGAGTGACCCCATCTGCTCTTAAACAGCACTTCAGAAAAACACACAAGTTAAAAAGCAGTGTTTAACTGAATCTTAAACCAGCTGTAGTGATGTACATGGTTACTATTTTGTGCCAGTGTGATCTCACTTGTATAGTCAATGAGCTTCCATTTAAAGCTTACCAATACAAGGGTTACTAGCATTGGTAGACTGTTTTGAGTTGGTTGCAGCAAACCCAGTCCAGCAAGAGCAACTGTATCCTCCTATTGTGTTGGTGCAGGTGGAGTTTGGACCACAAACAGCTGGAGTAAGCAGACATTCGTCCACATCTGTAAGATAATGTTAATTCATCTTTAGGTATATTGCATCGTCACGCCTGCTGGCTCTTCTCTCACCCCTGATCTCTCGTACTCTATTTACCATATCCCACCATCCAATGATGTCACCATCACATTTATGCAATCTTTCAACCACGTTTTATTCTCCAGATCTCCATCCCCAGAAACTGATTATACACACTTGATTCTCGTTTAGTCTGTTTGTATAAATACTCCTCTCTCACACTGCTTATTGTATTGCCACTCTGTCTGTAATTAGAAACGCTCAGTACGCACAGAGTTTGATATTCTGTGATTTTTATTTCATTATGATTCTCTGATTTACTCTTTTTTCTTTGCCCTTTTGGTATATTTGCTGGTCTGATTGTTCCTCCCCTCCCCTTCTTGACTCTGACTCTGCCTTGTGGTTTTGTTATGTCTGCTTTGCTCTTGTTTCTGCTGTGTTTGACTACAAATCTGTTCAGTACACCTCGCCTTGATTTTAGCTCAGTGCTCGTCACAATCTGTCCATCAACACACAAATACACATTTAGTAACTTACCTATACAAATGTTAGTAATGTTGACAGAAAGATTTGAGTTGGTTGCAGTAAATCCAGTCCAGCAAGAGCAACTGTATCCTCCTATCGTGTTGGTGCAGGTGGAGTTTGGACCACAAACAGATGGAGCAAGCAGACATTCATCCACGTCTGTGAAGTGAATAAAAGGTTTGTCTCGTAATGAAAAGTCAGTCTTGCACAGAGAATATCACAATATCATCACTGCCCAAAGAAAAACATGTATCTCCAAAATACACTATATGCCCAAAAGTAATAAGTTCATGGGTTCCAGACAATTTATTTGACAGCAGGTGTATAATATCGGCGCATAACCATGCAGTCTCCACAGACATACATTGACAATGAATTGTGCACTGGCATTTACAGAAAATATGTCTTGTTAAAAATATTCACTACAGAAAAAACATTACTGTGAAAAATACTACTGTGATGACAATTTAATTCTTAAATATGATAAACTGCACAGGGCTTATTAGCTACTTATATATGGGTGGACATTTGAATTATTTGGGTGTTAATGAAGAAAACTGTTGCCTTTCTTAAACAGAGTATGTAATCAAAATTCTAGTTTTATTTGGTTGTGGCTATGTATGTGCAGTAGGTTACTGACCTCTGCAAGGATTAGTACCGTTCACCGCTAGACCTGAGATTGTTGCAGTAAATCCATCCCAGCAAGAGCAACTGTATCCTCCTATCGTGTTGGTGCAGGTGGAGTTTAATCCACATACAGATGGCGCAAGAAGACATTCATCCACATCTGAAAGATGATTAAATGATTAATATTTTCTTTATAATCTTTGTATTATTTAATAAGGTATTATTTAACAGACAGGGATTAAACTAAGTCCTGGAATACATTTATATTCCCATTGAGTACCTTCATTTAGACTGCAGTATAAGGCTTCTGGGAAACACATGAGAAATTTTGGCTAAATGTGGAACAAATTGAGTAGACTGGGTAGTAAACTGGGTAGACAAACTGAATGCCAAGGGAAGGGAGAACATTAAGCAGTGGAAGAACAAAGACAACAAGCACTTCATCAGTGTGGCTAAAGAGACCCCCCAAAAAAATGTGTATCATGAGTGCAGAGGTCACACACAATGCAGTAGTGGTAAACACTACCAATCACACAGAGAAATCCTCAGTTAGTGAATGACAGTGTTGTGATAGCCTGCTTGGCTTCTATTATCCACTGCATACTCAATGTTAACAGGGCACAGTCTAGAGGACCTTGTTTTTAGAGACGTGTACCCTGTTAGCAAAAGTTTCAATGCAGTCTAATTATATTTCAACTTGGTATTCTCTACAATAATACAAACAGCTAAAAGATAGAAAGATAAAGAAATGGGGAGAAAAGGATACATACTTTAGGGGAGAGAGAAAGATGTAAACTCAGCCATTAAAAACACTGTATTAGAGCTTTATGGCCTTTTTGTTATTCAAATTTCCAACTGCTGTAAAAGAATGTTTGGATCCCAAGATATAGACTGTGTAAAAGGCATCTCTTTAGGAGATAATCTCACCAGTGCAGGGGTTACTATCGCTGACAGGCATGTAAGAATTGGCTGCAGTAAATCCCTCCCAGCAGGAGCAACTGTATGCCCCTATTGAATTGGTGCAGGTGGAGTTTGGACCACAAACAGATGTTCCAGACAGACATTCATCCACATCTGTAATGACAGATTTTCTCTTATTGTAATTTTATCATTAACATATCCCTAGTATTTAGTCAAAGTGTAAAGGTCATGAGTACAACATCACATTTACATGTAATTACGCACCTCTACACGTGTTATTAACACTAATATCTGCACTTGAGTGGGTTGCCGCAAAGCCCTTCAAGCAAGAGCAGCTGTATCCTCCTACTGAGTTGAAGCAGGCGGAGTTTGGACCACAAATAGATGGTTCAGGTACACATTCATCCACATCTGGGGCAAAAATAAAATAGTTTATTGTTTTGTCAGCATGTTTACATACTTTCACTTTAACAAATCAATATGTTAATGGATGCAGTGTGTCTGCCTGCATTCATTGGACTGCCATTAATAAGCCCACTTCACACATGCAACCTGCTCCAACTCCATAATTACAGGAAGCTTACCAAAGCTGCAGCAGTAGTATGTAAACATCTTTTGAATCACAAAGTTTTCTGCAATAAATGTGGTCTATTCCTCATCAAAAGCACAGCAATAATATGAAAAAGACAGTGTTTTAAAGAAATACTGGACAGTTCTTTCTTTGCACAACTGATTAAGTCGTGATCAGTCATATTCTCTGTACGTCCAGTGTGAAAGGGTCTCTGCTGGGTTAATGTCTGGACTCTGACTGGGCAAGATTTTAGAGCTATTCTGCAGTACATATCATCCTGCTGCACCATCCATCTTCTACTGAACTACAGCCAGCAGACAGCAAGCCGACAGCCAGCCTGACATGAACCTTAGGGGAACCTTTATCAACTTTGCATAACGGCAAATAATCCAAACTCTGAGACAGCAAAGCAACCCTAAATCATGATGCTCTCTCCACTATACTTCACCTTTGAGATGATGTTTCAGATTTTTGAATGCTGTATGTTCTTCCAAACTATTACTCGACAATATCTTTACCCAGACGATATTTGCAGTGTCCACACCTTCTATCTCATTAACTCATGCTCCAATTAGCTTTTGTCATTAGAGGTTCACATGTTTTTTCTGACCTACACTGTGACTGTTTAAATGTTGCATTCGGTTTGGAAACGAACAAATGACTATTTCTGTGTAACGAGTGTTCTTGTTCTATATTGTAGCAGACTGTATTTTAGAAGTTCAAAGAGTTAAATACGTTTTCCTGCCACTGTATATAAAAGATCAAATATACTAATGACCAGTGATTCTAAATTTTGAACAGTGCACGGACGACTCTACATCATCGATTGAACACAATGGGGTTGAATTTTCAAAATCCTTATGTCCACACATTCCACAGTTGGATATATTCCAATATTCCACAAAATATTACATTGATATTTAATCACATACCTCTACATGCATTAATAATGCTGACAGAAAGGCTTGAGTTTGCTGCAGTGAATCCAGTCCAGCAAGAGCAACTGTATCCTCCTATTGTGTTGGTGCAGGTGGAGTTTGATCCACAAACAGATGGTGCAGACAGACATTCATCCACATCTGTGAAATAATTGTAATTCATTTATTATCTGTTTACATACATTAAAGTTAGAAAAGACATTATTACAGTTTTACGACTTACCTGTACACGGGTTAGTGACATTAATCTTTCCACTTGAGTTTGTGGCAGCAAATCCTGGCTGACAATAGCAACTGTAGCTGCCTATGGTGTTAATGCAGGTGGAGTTTGGACCACATACAGACGGCACAGACTGACAGTTATCCTCATCTGTAAGATTGATAAACAGTTCTGTCTTGTAAAGCTGCACATTTAACTACTAATAGTAATTTCATTAAAACAACATCAAACCAAACCTTTCCCAGCTTACCAACACAGGAGTTATTAGCACTGATGTTAAGACTTGAGTTGGTTGCAGTAAACCCAGTCCAGCAAGAGCAACTGTATCCTCCTACTTTGTTGGTGCAGGTGGAGTTTGGACCACAAACAGAAGGTACAGATAGACACTCATCCACATCTGTAATGAGAGGATCCACTGTAACTCTGGCATCAACAAATGTTCAGTATTACAAGAGTGGGTTATCATTCCTTCCAACAAAACCTCAACACCATCATTTTACATACTTACCTTTACTGAGTCATTAACACTGATGCTTAGACTTAGAATGGAGCACTTTCAGTTACGGTCAAGACTTACCACTGAAACCTAAAATATCTTGAGTGTAACATTTACAACAACCCGTATCTCACCTATGCAAGGGTTACTTGTGCTTATGTTTGTGCTTATGAATCCATCCCAGCAGGAGCAGCTGTATCCTCCTATTGTGTTGGTGCAGGTGGAGTGTGATGCACATATAGATGGTGTAACCACACATTCATCTATATCTAAAAGATAAATATGATAATTGGCATTTATAATGTTTCTGTTATCACCAGCGGCATTTTGCTTTTAGTTTTACATTATAATTTTTGATTTATATTTTTTATTTGTATATACATTCAACATATAAGGTCTTACCAGTGCAAGGGTTACTAATGCTGACATCTAGATTTGCGTTGGTGACAGTAAATCCAGCCCAACAAGAGCAGCTGTATCCTCCTATTGTGTTGATGCAGGTGGAGTTTGGACCACAGACAGAAGGTGCAGACAGACACTCATCCACATCTGTGAAATAAATGAAAGAGCTTTGATCACCACTTTTCAACAGATCAAGTCATTCTGTCTGTTCATATGATTATCTAAAGTTTTCAGCTTCAGGATCGAGTTTTAGAACCATGTTTATCATTCTGAACACATATAATATTTATTAATAGCTTAGACCTGCGAGTCATTTACATGTGTCATTTCTAAAGTATTCATTCTTCTTCTACCCCTCAAGAATATTACTGAGGTGGTTAGCGTGTGGCATCTCAGATAGGGCCCCAAAAACCACAAACAGCCCTGGGTTACTAATAATGATCTTCAAACTTTAATTTTCTGTAATATATTTAATTAACACGCACTGCATTGCTACACCCTAATACACGTCTTGTTTAAATGAGGGTATAAAACATATTTCTATATTTAATAGCAGAATAATACATTGATATTTAATAACTTACCTATACAAGGGTTAGTAATGTGGACAGCAAGGCTTGAATTTGTTGCTGTAAAACCAGTCCTGCAAGAGCAACTGTAACCACCGATTATGTTGGTGCAGGTGGAGTTTGGACCACATACCGATGCTCCAGACAGACATTCATCCACATCTGTAATGAAAGATTTTCTCTTCTGTTAGCATCTCCATATTTCTAATATTCACTGAGTACAGCTCACACTGCATGTATTTACTTACCTGTACACGGGTTATTAACGCTGATCATTAGACTTGAGTTGGCTGCAGTAAATCCCTTTGTGCAGGAGCAGCTGTATCCTCCTATAGAGTTGGTGCAGGTGGAGTTTGGACCACAAGTAGATGGTTCAGGTAGACATTCATCCACATCTGTAGTGACAGAATGAACTGTAATTTTGTACCAACACATTTTCAGTGTTGGAAGAGAGAGTTATTATTAAACGACTCACCTTCAACACAATACATCACCTACCTACACAGGAGTTATTTACACTGATGTTTCGACTTGAATTGGCTGCTGTGAATCCACCCCAGCAAGAGCAACTGTATCCTCCTACTTTGTTGGTGCAGTTGGAGTTTGGACCACAAACAGAAGGTACGGATAGACACTCATCCACATCTGTAATGAGAGGATCCACTGTAACTCTGGCATCAACAAATGTTCGGTATTACAATAGTGGGTTATCATTCCTTCCAACAAAACCTCAACACCATCAATGTACGTACCTACCTTTACTGAGTCATTAACACTGATGCTTAGACTTAGAATGGAGCACTTTCAGTTACGGTCAAAACTTACCACTGAAACCTAAAATATCTTGAGTGTAACATTTACAACAACCCGTATCTCACCTATGCAAGGGTTACTTGTGCTTATGTTTGTGCTTATGAATCCATCCCAGCAGGAGCAGCTGTATCCTCCTATTGTGTTGGTGCAGGTGGAGTGTAATCCACATACAGATGGTGTAACCACACATTCATCTATATCTAAAAGATAAATATAATGATTTAAAATGTATTTTTTTGCTATTCCAGCTTTAATATATGCAAACAAATGTACATTTAAACATACAGTTTCAAATTACTCATTTGAAATATGATAAAGATTTTATTAAATTATTTTTTATTATATTTATTTTCAGTGTAATTATCATTATTAATTATTATTTTACCCATGCTAATAAATACAGAGCTGAAATCAATCAATTTTATCACTAAAATTCACTAAAAAGTACCATAATGTTCTACTCTTGCATCGTTGATGCAGGTGGAGTTTAAACCATATGGAGCTGGTACATTCATTCATACTTGTGAGGTAATAAAGGTTTTAGGAAGCATGTATTAACACATATTGTATATTTCCAATAGCGTTGTATTACTTCAAATTAATGGAGACATAAGTAAAATGATATAATTAATTTGTACTGTTAATTTTTTTTTATGTGTCAACGCAATGTGACGTCTATATACTGTATATTGATGTTTTGTTGAAATGCTAAATTAGGTCATCTTAATATGTTACTTCCATAAAGCAAAACCTAACCCTAACCCTGGCCCTAATTCTAACCTTAACAGCATCCCAAAACCTAATCATGACTCTAACCTTAACCTCAAATCTAACCCTAGCTAAAACCTAAGAGTTAGCTGCAGTAAATCCCTCCCAGCAAGATCAGCTGTATCCTCCTATTGTGTTGGTGCAGGTGAAGTTTGAGCCACAGACAGATGAAAGATGTTCTCTTCTTGTAATTTTAGCATCTGCAAATTCCTAGTATTCACTGATGGAGGAAAAGTCTTATACAGCATCAGCGGACCGCATGGCCGCCTCGCTCAAAACAAAGGGCGGCGGGCTGTGTGTGTTTGTAAACAGCTGATAGCGCACCAACTCTACGGTTGTTGAACACGGCTGCTCCCCTGATGTAGAGTTCATGACGGTGACATGCACACCCTACTACCTCCCCGCAGGAATTCACTGTGGTCATTGTGGTGGCCGCCTACATACCCCCACAAAGCGATGCTAAGTTAGCGTTAACCATGCTAGCGAACGCGATTAGCAAGCAGCAGTCTCGCCACCCAGAAGCTGCACTCATCATCGCGGGGGTTTTCAATCCAACTGATCTCAGAACAGTACTGTCCACGTTTCGTCAGCACGTCTCCTGTCCAACACAAGGGGAAACACGCTGGTTCACGTCTACACGAACATCAAAGACGCTTTCAGCACCACACCCCTGCCTCCATTCAGTAAGAGTGACCACATCTCTCTGTTGATGAAACCCACATACCGGCAGCTGCTGAAACGGGTCAGAGCGACAGTGAGAACAGTGCGTGTGTGTCATGGAGGAGCAGAGTCAGTGTTCGAGGGCTGCTTTCAGTGTACTGACTGGGAGATGTTCAGATCTGCAGCCACCACAGACTCTCTGGTAGACATAAATGAATATACAACATCAGTCACTGGATTCATCAGGAAGTGTGTGGATGATGTGACACAAACAAAGCAAATCCGCACACTTCCAAAAGAGGTCCGCAGTGTGCTCAAGGCACGTGATGCAGCCTTTAAATCTGGCAACAGTGAGGAACTCAAAGCTGCCAGACACATCCTAAAGGCTGGCATCAGGGCTGCGAAGCACAAGTACAGCTCACAGATAGGAGCCCACTTCTACACCAACTCAGACCCCAGGCGCATGTGGCAAGGGATTCAAGTGATCACCGACTACAAGAGCAAAGTCAGTACCCCAGTGACCACAGACGTCGCCCTACCAGCTGAACTGAACAACTTCTACGCCCACTTTGAGACCTCTGCCCAGGCCCAGTCCTCCAACACTGCTTGGTCCACACCATGGAGGAGGAGCCACCACTCATACTGGCTGCAAATGAGGTGAGGAAAGCAGCAGGCCCAGATGGCATCCCAGGGTGGTAACTGAAAGCGTGTGGACGATCATGGACTTCCTCACCTGCAGACCACAGTGTGTTAGGATGGGTGAACACACCTCACCCCCCCTCACACTCAGCACAGGATGTCCCCAAGGCATTGTTCTTTCCCCATTGTTGTACACTCTGTAAACCCACAACTGAATTGCAACCCACAGTTCCAAC
The DNA here is from genome assembly GCA_024036415.1 of Prochilodus magdalenae. Classification (NCBI taxonomy): domain Eukaryota; kingdom Metazoa; phylum Chordata; class Actinopteri; order Characiformes; family Prochilodontidae; genus Prochilodus; species Prochilodus magdalenae. The sequence continues at coordinate 14,179 of JAMWET010004648.1, read as the reverse complement.
ACCATCATCAAGTTTGCTGGTGACACAACAATAATCGGCAACATCACCAAAGATGACGAGGGCCCATACAGAGAGGCGGTCCTTGGTATCCACTTAGCCGAGGATCTGACTTGGACGCTTAACACCACACTCATTGTCAGAAAGGCCCAACAACACCTCTAATTTCTAAGAAGGCTGAGGAGAGTCAACCAGCCACAGCAGCTCCTCTGCAACTTTTACAGATCCACTGTGGAGAGCATCCTGACAAGCTGCATCACTGTGTGGTATGGTAGTCCCACCTCTGCTGAGCGCAAGGTCCTGCAGAGGGTGGTAAAGACTGCACAGCACATCACAGCATCTACCCTCCCACCCATACAGGACATCTACGACAAGAGACGTCTGAGGAAAGCAGCCAACATATCCTCAGACCCCACACACCCCAGTCATCCCCTGTTCCAACCTCTGCCCTCCAGAAAGAGGTACCAGAACATCCAAGCCAGAACCACCAGGTTCAGGAACAGCTTTTACCCCAGAGCTGTCAAACTGTTCACATCCGCATCACCTACCAGAACATGACTACACCACTAAGTCTCCCACCTGCACTGTACACTTTATATAACCATACTGTTTACAACCACATACTTACTGAGAAAGGCCCACTGCACCTCCAATTTCTAAGAAGGCTGAGAGAGTCAACCTTTGCACATGTCCTCTACACGTACTGTACTGTTGGCACACATTGTTGTTGTCTATTTGTCTTTGCACTACACTATTAATATATACATATACACATATATTATGTAACTGCACTAGAGAAGGAGTCTGACTGTGTTTCGTTATACTGTACAACCCTGTATTGGTATAATGACAATAAAGTTGAATTGAATTTAATTGAATGAAATCACATTAATTACCTACCTGTACATGTGTTATTAACGCTGATCATTAGGCTGTAGTTGGCTGCAGTAAATCCCTCTCTGCAAGAGCAGCTGTATCCTCCTGCTGTGTTGGTGCAGGTGGAGTTTGGACCACATACAGAAGGTTCAGGTCCACATTCATCCACATCTGTAATGACAGAATTAGCTGTAATTCTTGAACCACCACATTTTCAACACTGAAGGTGTGATTATCATTACAACACTCACCTTCAACAAAACACAACACTTACCTACACAAGAGTTATTTACACTGACGCTTAGATTTGAGTTGGCTGCAGTGAATCCAACCCAGCAAGAGCAACTGTATCCTCCTATTGTGTTGGTGCAGGTGGAGTTCAGTCCACATAGGGATGGTGCAGACAGACATTCATCTACATCTAAAAGATCAAAGTTATTAGTGTTCTGTATTATTTGATCTTGTGTTATTAAGCCCAGTCCTGGAATACATTTTTATTTCCATTATTTCCATTTAGAGTACAGTTTAACTTCTGCAGGAAAAGATGAGAAATTTCAGGTATATGTGGGTGGAAACAAACCCAACCTGTCCTGTCTCATAACACCACCCTATACGTGAATAGCTGACAGTGACTCACTGTAGCACAGAATCTGACTTTAGTACCCATATGAGCGGTAGACGAGGACGCACGCTCGCTCTTGGACCAGTACGTAAACAGGAATACTGGAACAGTTCTAAAATTAATGTTAAAATATTAAATGGGTATTTAATCACTTACCTATACATGGGTTAGTAATGTTGACGGTAAGATTTGAGTGGGCTGCAGTAAACCCAGTCCAGCAAGAGCAACTGTATCCTCCTATTGTGTTGGTGCAGGAGGAGTTTGGACCACAAACAGATGGAGTAGACAGACATTCATCCACATCTGGAAAACAATGAAAGATCGTATCTTGTAATTTTGTCTGTCAGCAGCTGTAACATATCAGCAGAGTACATTACCATCATCACGGCTGGAACAAACCTTCAAACAATAAAATGGTAAATTTGCGGGAGACATAAAAACCTGTTTTCAGTTACAGTCGTATAATACAAGGCACCTTTAGTGGAACCTGCTCCTCCATCTACCTGTTCAATGTTTCATGTGTCACTACAAGGGCTGACACTCGCCTTGTCTCCTGCTTTCCTGATTACAGGTGTCTCTCCAGCTGCCTGCATGTGTTGCGACACCTACCTGCTCTAGGGACTGTGAGTATTGTACTGCCTCTAATAAAGCTAACTGACCGAGAAGACTATATCATTACAAATATGTTTTATTTTACTCTTGATGAAATGATATGCTTTACTGACTTTCTAAATGAAAATAAGTCACACATCCCCTACACAGAATTGCATATGCTAAATTTAACATGTTTAAAAAATAATAAAACAATTAATGTAATATAAAATGTGCCATAACTTTTGCACAGGCTTAATTTTATATATATACTTTTTTCAATTATTATAATTCAGCTAATAATTCAGATTACCAGACCATGCATTTTATTAATGGACATAGTCTTTTATTACATTATATAGTTTTACAAAACCAAACAGCCATTAGTAGCGGAGATTAATTCTATTTTACTAGCTACTGTAGCGGGTGACTACCATGGTTTATTACTATGAGATGATGGTGTTTAATAACTTACCTATACAAGGGTTAGTAATGTTCACAGTAAGATTTAAGTTGACTGCAGCAAATCCATCCCAGCAAGAGCAACTGTATCCTCCTACTGTGTTGGTGCAGGTGGAGTTTAATCCACATACAGATGGCACAGACAGACATTCATCCACATCTGAAAAATCAAAATTGTTGTAATTGCTTTTATTATTTCAGCTTTTACATAAAGAGGTAAAGCCAAGTCCAGACAGGGCTTACTCCAGATCCTCCATGATATTTTCTATGAATAGAGTTTATACATATAAAATGGTGTGTAAGATTTGGCTAGTCTCAAAGGACCAGAGATGATCAAGAAATGAGCACATCTGTAGATGACTCTGAGAAATTTGGGAAAGTAAAAGGAAACTGAGTGAAAATGTGTTACTGCAGAGCTTCAAGTAGTGCTACAGTAAAGTTGCTCCAGTTAAGCGGAGATGTGTATTACGAGTGCAGAGAACACACAACACACAGGTAATAGTTCACTTAGCTAATGAGTGTTGTGCTAGCTGGCTTGTTTTGCCTGCATTATTAACTCTTCTCCAGATGTTAAAAGAGCATGAACTCAGGTTCGAGAAAAGGTGTACCCAATAAGCGATTGTTTCACTGCAGTCCAATTTTACTCAAACTGGGTAATATTTAATTACATCAACATTTAATTAAATATATAATTCCATCTGGCCACGCAAGATTAAAAGCTTGGTTAAGTCCGTATTTAAAATCTCTTAAACCAACAAATATCATCTCACCAGTGCAGGGGTTACTAGTGTTGACAGGCAGATGTGAGTTGGGTGCAGAAAATCCCTCCCAGCAGGAGCAGCTGTATCCTCCTATTGTGTTGGTGCAGGTGGAGTTTGGACCACAAACCGATGTCCCAGACAGACATTCATCCACATCTGTAATTAAAGATTTAATCGGTTTAGCCTCTGCGTATTCCTAGTAGTAACTCTGAAGTGGAAAGGTTTCGAGTACAACATCACATTTAACCCCCCCTTACCTCTACACGTGTTACTGATGCTTATCATTAGACTTGAGTTGCTTGCAGTAAATCCCTCCCGGCAGGAGCAGTTGTATCCACCTACTGAGTTGGTGCAGGTGGAGTTTGGACCACAAACTGATGGCTCAGCTACACATTCATCTACATCTGTAATGACAAGATTAGCTGTAAATCTTGTAACAACCTAAATCCAAAGCTCAACACAAAACCTAATCCTAACCCTAACTTAACCTCAACCCAAAACCTAACACTAACCCAACACCTAACCCTAACCTTTAAACCTATCCCTAACCTTAAACATCAACTCAAAACCTAAACCCCCTCAACCTTAAACTTAACATCAACAAAACCTAAACACTAAACCCTAAACCTTAAACATCAACCCAAAACCCTAAACCCTAAAACTTAACTTTAACCCAAAACCTTAACCTCAACCCAAAACCTAACCCTAACCCTAACCCTAACCCTACACAACCCTCCTAACCCAAAACCTAACCCTAACCTTAACATCAACTCCCCTAAAACCCTACTCAACTCAAAACCTAATCCTACCCCTAACCTTAACCTCAACCCAAAACCTAATCCTAACCTAACCCTAGCCCAAAGATCAACAAAAACCTAACCCTAACCCCTAACCCAAAACCCAAAACCCTAACGCTAACCTAATCCTAACCTTAACCTCAACTCAGAACCTAACCCTAACTTCAACCCCCTCAAACCCAAAACCTAACCTAAACCCTTACCAAACCCTCAACCCAAAACCTAACATTAACCCCAAAACCTAACCCTAACCTTAACCTCAACCCAAAACCTAATTCCAGCCCTAAGATCCCCAAAACCTAACCTTAACCTCAACCCAAACCTGAGCCTAACCTCAACCCAAAACCTAAACCAAACACTAAAGTTAACCTCATCCTCATCCTTAAACCTTATCCTGCCCCTAACCTTAGCCATAAACTAATTCAGTTAGACTCCAGGTACAGGATGGTGTCAGTAGCATGTCTACAAGCTTGTTGAGGATGTTGATCTGGTCTGTATCACACCTGATACTTGTCCAGTGACTTCTCATCTTAACATCTATAGACATGAACTTGGACATTCCAAATCAAGTGAAAAACATCTGGATCCAGCAGATTAATAATAAATCTTATGCATGGAGTAATTACACTCTCTTGATCGTCTACTGAATGTATTCAGATGCTTCACTGTTAAAACATCATTACGCTATGGCTACGTCTATGAGAGTCAGAGGGACATCTATTTCATCTTAACAGGACCACTCAAAATAAAGCATAAACCTACTGAAGTTAGCATGCTAACTAGCTAGCCTGACCTGTCCTGTCTCGTAATACCACTTTATACCTGATGAAGTGATAGTGACTCACGGTAGCATTGAATCTGCCTTTAGTAACCAGATGAGCAGATGGAGAGGAAACACTTCTGCTACTGGACTAGTAAGTAAACAGGAATACTGGAACAGCTCTATAATTAATGCCAAACTATTAAATATATATAAATGATATTTAATCATTTACCTATACAAGGGTTAGTTATGCTGACAGTAAGGTTTGACTTTGCTGCAGTAAATCCAGTCCAGCAAGAGCAACTGTATCCTCCTAATGTGTTGGTGCAGGTGGAGCTTGATCCGCAAACAGTTGGTGCATATAGACATTCATCCACATCTGTGAAATAATTGTAATTCATTTATTATCTGTTTACATACATTAAAGTTAGAAAAGACATTATTACAGTTTTACGACTTACCTGTACACGGGTTAGTAACATTAATCTTTCCACTTGTGTTTGTGGCAGCAAATCCTGGCTGACAATAGCAACTGTAGCTGCCTATGGTGTTGATGCAGGTGGAGTTTGGACCACATACAGATGGCACAGACTGACATATATCCTCATCTGTAAGATTGATAAACAGTTCTGTCTTGTAAAGCTGCACATTTAACTACTAATGATAATTTCATTAAAACAACATCAAACCAAACCTTTCCCAGCTTACCAACACAGGAGTTATTAGCACTGATGTTAAGACTTGAGTTGGTTGCAGTAGATTCATTCAAGCAAGAGCAACTGTATCCTCCTACTTTGTTGGTGCAGGTGGAGTTTGGACCACAAACAGAAGGTACAAATAGACACTCATCCACATCTGTAATGAGAGGATCCACTGTAACTCAGGCATCAACAAATGTTCAGTATTACAAGAGTGGGTTATCATTCCTTCCAACAAAACCTCAACACCATCATTTTACATACTTACCTTTACTGAGTCATTAACACTGATGCTTAGACTTAGAATGGAGCACTTTCAGTTACGGTCAAAACTTACCACTGAAACCTAAAATATCTTGAGTGTAACATTTACAACAACCCGTATCTCACCTATGCAAGGGTTACTTGTGCTTATGTTTGTGCTTATGAATCCATCCCAGCAGGAGCAGCTGTATCCTCCTATTGTGTTGGTGCAGGTGGAGTGTGATGCACATATAGATGGTGTAACCACACATTCATCTATATCTAAAAGATAAATATGATAATTGGCATTTATAATGTTTTCTGTTATCACCAGCGGCATTTTGCTTTTAGTTTTACATTATAATTTTTGATTTATATTTTTTATTTGTATATACATTCAACATATAAGGTCTTACCAGTGCAAGGGTTACTAATGCTGACATCTAGATTTGCGTTGGTGACAGTAAATCCAGCCCAACAAGAGCAGCTGTATCCTCCTATTGTGTTGATGCAGGTGGAGTTTGGACCACAGGCAGAAGGTGCAGACAGACACTCATCCACATCTGTGAAATAAATTAAATAAATGAAAGAGCTTTGATCACCACTTTTCAACAGATCAAGTCATTCTGTCTGTTCATATGATTATCTAAAGTTTTCAGCTTCAGGATCGAGTTTTAGAACCATGTTTATCATTCTGAACACATATAATATGTATTAATAGCTTACCCCTACGAGTCATTTACATGTGTCATTTCTAAAGTATTCATTCTTCTTCTACCCCCCAAGAATATTACTGAGGTGGCTGAGGTGTGGCATTTCGGATAGGGCCCCAAAAACCACAAACAGCCCTGGGTTACTAATAAAGATCTACAAACTTTAATTTTCTGTAATATATTTAATTAACACACATTGCATTGCTACACCCTAATACACGTCTTGTTTAAATGAGGGTATAAAACATATTTCTATATTTAATAGCAGAATAATACATTGATATTTAATAACTTACCTATACAAGGGTTAGTAATGTGGACAGCGAGGCTTGAATTTGTTGCTGTAAAACCAGTCCTGCAAGAGCAACTGTAACCACCGATTATGTTGGTGCAGGTGGAGTTTGGACCACATACCGATGCTCCAGACAGACATTCATCCACATCTGTAATGAAAGATTTTCTCTTCTGTTAGCATCTCCATATTTCTAATATTCACTGAGTACAGCTCACACTGCATGTATTTACTTACCTGTACACGGGTTATTAACGCTGATCATTAGACTTGAGTTGGCTGCAGTAAATCCCTTTGTGCAGGAGCAGCTGTATCCTCCTATAGAGTTGGTGCAGGTGGAGTTTGGACCACAAGTAGATGGTTCAGGTAGACATTCATCCACATCTGTAGTGACAGAATGAACTGTAATTTTGTACCAACACATTTTCAGTGTTGGAAGAGAGAGTTATTATTAAACGACTCACCTTCAACACAATACATCACCTACCTACACAGGAGTTATTTACACTGATGTTTCGACTTGAATTGGCTGCTGTGAATCCACCCCAGCAAGAGCAACTGTATCCTCCTACTTTGTTGGTGCAGGTGGAGTTTGGACCACAAACAGAAGGTACAGATAGACACTCATCCACATCTGTAATGAGAGGATCCACTGTAACTCTGGCATCAACAAATGTTCAGTATTACAAGAGTGGGTTATCATTCCTTCCTACAAAACCTCAACACCATCATTTTACATACTTACCTTTACTGAGTCATTAACACTGATGCTTAGACTTAGAATGGAGCACTTTCAGTTACGGTCAAAACTTACCACTGAAACCTAAAATATCTCGAGTGTAACATTTACAACAACCCGTATCTCACCTATGCAAGGGTTACTTGTGCTTATGTTTCGACTTAAGCTGGATGCGGTGAATCCATCCCAGCAGGAGCAGCTGTATCCTCCTTTTGTGTTGGTGCAGGTGGAGTGTAATCCACATACAGATGGTGTAACCACACATTCATCTATATCTAAAAGATAAATATAATGATTTAAAATGTATTTTTGCTATTCCAGCTTTAATATATGCCAACAAAAGTACATGTAAACATACAGTTTATTATAATAATTATTTTACCCATGCTAATAAATACAGAGCTGATTGTATGTATTATCACTAAAATGAAGTACCATAATGTTCTACTCTTGCACAGTTGATGCAAGTGGAGTTTAAACCACATGGAGCTGGTACATTGATCCATACTTATGAGGTAATAAAGGTTTTAGGAAGCATGTATTAACACATATTGTATATTTTGAATAGTGTTGTATTACCTCAAATTAATGGAGACATAAGTAAGATTATATAATCAATTTGTACTGTTAATTTTTTTTTTATGTGTCAACGCAATGTGACATCTATATATTGTATATTGATGTTTTGTTGAAATGTTAAATTAGGTCATCTTAATATGTTACTTCCATAAAGCAAAACCTAACCCTAACCCTGGCCCTAATTCTAACCTTAACAGCATCCCAAAACCTAATCATGACTCTAACCTTCACCTCAAATCTAACCCTAGCTAAAACCTAAGAGTTTGCTGCAGTAAATCCCTCCCAGCAGGATCAGCTGTATCCTCCTATTGTGTTGGTGCAGGTGAAGTTTGAGCCACAGACAGATGAAAGATGTTCTCTTCTTGTAATTTTAGCATCTGCAGATTTCTAGTATTCACTGATGGAGGAAAAGTCTTATACAGCATCAGCGGACCGCATGACCGCCTCGCTCAAAACAAAGGGCGGCGGGCTGTGTGTGTTTGTAAACAGCTGATAGCGCACCAACTCTACGGTTGTTGAACACGGCTGCTCCCCTGATGTAGAGTTCATGATGGTGAGATGCACACCCTACTACCTCCCCGCAGGAATTCACTGTGGTTATTGTGGTGGCCGTCTACATACCCCCACAAAGCGATGCTAAGTTAGCGCTAACCACGCTAGCTAACGCGATTAGCAAGCAGCAGTCTCGCCACCCAGAAGCTGCACTTATCATCGCGGGGAACTTCAATCAAACTGATCTCAGAACAGTACTGTCCACGTTTCGTCAGCACGTCTCCTGTCCGACACGAGGGAAAACACGCTGGATCACATCTACACGAACATCAAAGACGCTTTCAGCACCACACCCCTGCCTCCGTTCGGTAAGAGTGACCACATCTCTCTGTTGATGAAGCCCACATACCAACAGCTGCTGAAACGGGTCAGAGCGACAGTGAGAACAGTGCGTGTGTGGCCTGAAGGTGCAGAGTCAGTGTTGAAGGACTGCTTGGATGGATGAACAATGAGGTCCGCAGTCTACTCAAGGCACGTGATGCAGCCTTTAAATCTGGCACAGTGAGGAACTCAAAGCTGCCAGACACATCCTAAAGGCTGGCATCAGGGCTGCAAAGCACAAGTACAGCTCACAGATAGGAGCCCACTTCAACACCAACTCAGACCCCAGGCGCATGTGGCAAGGGATTCAAGTGATCACCGATTACAAGAGCAAAGTCAGTACCCCAGTGACCACAGACGTCGCCCTACCAGCTGAACTGAACAACTTCTATGCCCATTTAGAGACCTCTGCCCAGGCCCAGTCCTCCAACACTGCCTTGTTCCACACCATGGAGGAGGAGCCACAACTCATACTGGCTGCAAATGAGGTGAGGAAAGCAGCAGGCCCAGATGGCATCCCAGGGCGATCACTGAAAGCGTGTGCCAGCCAGCTGGCCCCCACTTTCACAGACATCTTCAACCTTTTTCTGGCACAGTCTACTGTTCCTGTCTGCTTTAAAGTCACTACCATCATCCCAATTCCAAAGAAACCCATCATCACATGCATGAACGACTACTGTCCCATCGCTCTTACACCCATAGTGAGGAAGTGCTTCAGGAGACTAATCCTGTCTCATATAAGGAGGAGCCTTGTCAGCACCTTGGACCCACATCAGTTGCATACTGTGCACAGAGGTCTACTGATGATGCGGTCTCCCTGGCAATCCACACTGCACTCAACCACCTGAACAGCACTAACATATATGTTAGCTCCGCCTACAACACAATCATCCCTTCTAGACTCATCCACAAGCTAAGCACACTGGGAATAAGCAGCACATTGTGCAGCTGGACCATGGACTTCCTCAAGTGCAGACCACAGTGTGTTAGGATGGGTGAACACACCTCACCCCCCCTCACACTCAGCACAGGATGTCCCCAAGGCATTGTTCTTTCCCCACTGTTGTACACTCTGTAAACCCACAACCGAATTGCAACCCACAGTTCCAACACCATCATCAAGTTTGCTGGTGACACAACAATAATGGGCAACTTCACCAAAGATGACGAGGGCCCATACAGAGAGGAGGTCCTTGGTGTCGACTTAGCTGAGGATCTGACTTGGACGCTTAACACCACACTCATTGTCAGAAAGGCCCAACAACACCTCCAATTTCTAAGAAGGCTGAGGAGAGTCAACCAGCCACAGCAGCTCCTCTGCAACTTTTACAGATCCACTGTGGAGAGCATCCTGACAAGCTGCATCACTGTGTGGTATGGTAGTCCCACCTCTGCTGAGCACAAGGTCCTGCAGAGGGTGGTAAAGACTGCACAGCACATCACCGTATCTACTCTCCCACCCATACAGGACATCTACGACAAGAGATGTCTGAGGAAAGCAGCCAACATATCCTCAGACCCCACACACCCCAGTCATCCCCTGTTCCAACCTCTGCCCTCCAGAAAGAGGTACCGGAACATCCAAGCCAGAACCACCAGGTTCAGGAACAGCTTTTACCCCAGAGCTGTCAAACTGTTCACATCGGCATCACCTACCAGAACATGACTACACCACTAAGTCTCCCACCTGCACTATACACTTTATATAACCATACTGTTTACAACCACATACTTACTGATACTGCGCTTACTCTTTGCACATGTCCTGTACACGTACCGTACTGTTGGTACACATTGTTTTTGTCTATTTGTCGTTGCACTACACTATTAATATATACATATACACATATATTATGTAACTGCACTAGAGAAGGAGCCTGACTGTGTTTCGTTATACTGTACAACCCTGTATTGGATTAATGACAATAAAGTTGAATTGAATTTAATTGAATTGAATCACATTAATTACCTACCTGTACATGTGTTATTAACGCTGATCATTAGACTCGAGTTGGCTGCAGTAAATCCCTCCCTGCAAGAGCAGCTGTATCCTCCTGCTGTGTTGATGCAGGTGGAGTTTGGACCACATACAGATGGTTCAGGTCCACATTCATCCACATCTGTAATGACAGAATTAGCTGTAATTCTTGTACCACCACATTTTCAGCACTGAAGGTGTGATTATCATTACAACACTCACCTTCAACAAAACACAACACTTACCTACACAAGAGTTATTTACACTGATGCTTAGATTTGATTTGGCTGCAGTGAATCCATTCCAGCAAGAGCAACTGTATCCTCCTATTGTGTTGGTGCAGGTGGAGTTCAGTCCACATAGGGATGGTGCAGACAGACATTCATCTACATCTAAAAGATCAAAGTTATTAGTGTTCTGTATTATTTGATCTTGTATTATTAAGCCCAGTCCTGGAATACATTTTTATTTCCATTATTTCCATTTAGAGTACAGTGTAACTTCTGCGGGAAAAGATGATAAATGTCAGGTATATGTGGGTGGAAACAAACCCAACCTGTCCTGTCTCATAACACCACCCTATACGTGAATAGCTGACAGTGACTCACTGTAGCACTGAATCTGACTTTAGTACCCATATGAGCGGAAGACGAGGACGCACGCTCGCTCTTGGACCAGTACGTAAACAGGAATACTGGAACAGTTCTAACAGTTCTAATGTTAAAATATTAAATGGGTCTTTAATCACTTACCTATACATGGGTTAGTAATGTTGATGGTAAGATTTGAGTGGGCTGCAGTAAACCCAGTCCAGCAAGAGCAACTGTATCCTCCTATTGTGTTGGTGCAGGAGGAGTTTGGACCACAAACAGATGGAGTAGACAGACATTCATCCACATCTGGAAAACAGTGAAAGATCTGTCTGTCAGCAGCTGTAACATATCAGCAGAGTACATTACCATCATCACGGCTGGAACAAACCTTCAAACAATAAAATGATAAATTTGCGGGAGACATAAAAACCTGTTTTCAGTTACAGTCGTATAATACAAGGCACCTTTAGTGGAACCTACTCCTCCATCTACCTGTTGAAACACCACAACACACTCATGTGTCACTACAAGGGCTGACACTCGCCTTGTCTTCTGCTTTCCTGATTACAGGTATGTCTCTCCAGCTGCCTGCATGTGTTGCGACACCTACCTGCTCTAGGGACTGTGAGTATTGTACTGCCCCTAATAAACCTAACTGACCGAGAAGACTATATCATTACAAATATGTTTTATTTTACTCTTGATGAAATGATATGCTTTACTGACTTTCTAAATGAAAATAAGTCACACATCCTCTACACAGAATTGCATCTGCTAAATTTAACATGTTTAAAAAATAATAAAACAATTAATGTAATATAAAATGTGCCATAACTTTTGCACAGGCTTAATTTTGTATATATACTTTTTTCAATTATTATAATTCAGCTAATAATTCAGATTACCAGACCATGCATTTTATTAATGGACATAGTCTTTTATTACATTATATAGTTTTACAAAACCAAACAGCCATTAGTAGCGGAGATTAATTCTATTTTACTAGCTACTGTAGCGGGTGACTACCATGGTTTATTACTATGAGATGATGGTGTTTAATAACTTACCTATACAAGGGTTAGTAATGTTCACAGTAAGATTTGGGTTGACTGCAGCAAATCCATGCCAGCAAGAGCAACTGTATCCTCCTACTGTGTTGGTGCAGGTGGAGTTTAATCCACATACAGATGGCACAGACAGACATTCATCCACATCTGAAAAATCAAAATTGTTGTAATTGTTTTTATTATTTCAGCTTTTACATAAAGAGGTAAAGCCAAGTCCAGACAGGGCTTACTCCAGATCCTCCATGATATTTTCTATGAATAGAGTTTATACATATATGGTGTGTAAGATTTGGCTAGTCTCAAAGAATCAGACATGATCATGAAATGAGCACATCTGTAGATGACTCTGAGAAATTTGGGAAAGTAAAAGGAAACTGAGTGAGAATGTGTTACTGCAGAGCTTCAAGTAGTGCTACAGTAAAGTTGCTCCAGTTAAGCGGAGGTGTGTATTACAAGTACAGAGAACACACAACACACAGGTAATAGTTTACTTAGCTAATGAGTGTTGTGCTAGCTGGCTTGTTTTGCCTGCATTATTAACTCTTCTCCAGATGTTAAAAGAGCATGAACTCAGGTTCGAGAAAAGGTGTACCCAATAAGCGATGGTTTCACTGCAGTCCAATTTTACTCAAACTGGGTAATGTTTAATTACATCAACATTTAATTAAATATATAATTCCATCTGGCCACGCAAGATTAAAAGCTTGGTTAAGTCCGTATTTTAAAATCTCTTAAACCAACAAATATCATCTCACCAGTGCAGGGGTTACTAGTGTTGACAGGCAGATAAGAGTTGGGTGCAGAAAATCCCTCCCAGCAGGAGCAGCTGTATCCTCCTATTGTGTTGGTGCAGGTGGAGTTTGGACCACAAACCGATGTCCCAGACAGACATTCATCCACATCTGTAATTAAAGATTTAATCGGTTTAGCCTCTGCGTATTCCTAGTAGTAACTCTGAAGTGGAAAGGTTTCGAGTACAACATCACATTTAACCCCCCCTTACCTCTACACGTGTTACTGATGCTTATCATTAGACTTGAGTTGCTTGCAGTAAATCCCTCCTGGCAGGAGCAGCTGTATCCACCTACTGAGTTGGTGCAGGTGGAGTTTGGACCACAAACTGATGGCTCAGCTACACATTCATCTACATCTGTAATGACAAGATTAGCTGTAAATCTTGTAACAACCTAACCCAAAGCTCAAAACAAAACCTAACCCTATCCCTAACTTAACATCAACTCAAAACCTAACACTAACCCAACACCTAACCCTAACCTTAACATCAACCCAAAACCCTAATCCTAACCCTAACTTAACCTCAGCCCCAAACCTAAACCCTCACCTCTCCCCAAAACCTAAACCTTAACCTCACCCCAAAACCTAATAGTCCTTAACCCAAAAACCTAACCCTAACCTTAACATCAACTCAAACCCTAAACCCTAACCTAACCCTACCCCCAAAGTCAACACAAAACCATAACCCTATCCCTAACCTTAACCTCAACCCAAAAAACCTAATCCTAACCTAACCCTAG
>JAMWET010004647.1:0-29994 GCA_024036415.1 Prochilodus magdalenae | reverse complement strand
GCTCTGCAGGTTAAAAGAAGCCTGTTAAAAACCCTTTGTGCAAAACATGCAGGCTTGTTTGGAAAGATATCTCTTCCATCGAAGCTCATGCCCAGGCACCTCTCGGGCAATGGGTTTGATCAACTTGTCAGAGGCTTTTTTCACCAACCTGTGGAGACTATGCCAGCTAAAGTGCATTTTGTCATTACAGCAGAAAGGCTTTTTACCATCTACACCAGCTGACCAGAGCAAGCGTCATTTACATGGTGTAACACCGGATACTGGAAATCAAGCTATGCTTCGATTTGCTGCTCTCTGTCACTCAACTGGAACAAGAACAACGCAGACCAAACTAAACTAGGAAAAAGGTAATATCACGCAATCTCTTTATTGAACAAATACATGCGAAACCTGTTGCCCTGCGGACGGTCAGTGTAAAATGATCCTCATTTAAAAGTTGTGGCTGTTTGGCGTGAGATGCCTGTCATCAATCAAAAGCGATTGGCCTAAATAGCATTAGAGAGCCAAGCTGGGGCTCTGCCTCGTGCAGCTCCTCCTTCATAGCACAGCTTCTAGCTTAGCTTCTAATTAACAGTGTGTATATTGCGCCCCAAAGCTGTGCAATTAAAGCCGGGGATTGTGGGATACCATAAGCATCCTAATAAATGCTTGGTCATAACGATAATGCAACACAATAATGGTTGCCTCAATAACGTCGGCCTCATCAGCGCACAAATGAATCTCATTTGAGCCCTTGGTGGAGATTTTAAAGATGCTATACTGAACGTGGTGCTGATGAAGTATGATCGCGGTGGGATGGCTGGATTTGGTTGACTTCGGTAAGGCTTGTTTTGGGTTGTGGGTGGAAACAGACAGCCCCTCTAATTGTTGAGTTCGGATAATTTAAGGTGGACCCCTTCCTAACGCAGGTGGTGTGCAATCTCCAAGCACTGCCAATAGAACAGAATGCTCTGGATAGATGCCCAATGCCAAATGTCATCTGGAGAGGGATTAAAGCCCCCCAGACTTGGGCTGAGGACTAATTCAACTGTGTTTGTCGGAGTGATAAATCTTTGTCCACCTTCTAGACCTATACCTTCTAGAACACTTGGGAGGGCAGTTTCGGATCCAGAAATACTTCTCCTACATCAGTTGAGGTAACACCGCTGTAATGCTCTTATGGTTGAATGCAATCATATCCTCACAATGATGTTCCAACATTTATTGTAAAGCCTTCCCGGATGATTAGAGGGTGGGAGAGCAGCAAAACGGGCTCTCCTTTTGTAATACTCATCATTTCAGAAGAAACACTCATCCTCAAAAGAACAGCTGCACAAAGTAGGAGGTGTGGGGTTGCAGTGCAGTTGGGAAGGAAGATAAAGGTTACTAGGATCAATAACTGATGATAAATTTAGACTGATATGATCAATATTTATTGAGCTACACATACAGAAGTCTGTCTCTTAGTATGGCGTCGGGCCGCCATGTTTGCTAACCCAACCTGCCAGACGTCTCGGTATGGAGCTGTAGAGGTTCCTAATGGTGTCCTGTGATAATTCATCCCATGCAGCTTGAACATCCTCACACAGTTCCTGCAGATGGTGCGGTAGGGGTGGAGGTGGAGTGTCACCAGGTCTTCTGGACGTGTGACATCAAACCGTCCATCTTGATTCTGACCCCACAGCCTCCACACATGGATTCATTGAGCGTCTCCACCAAGACAAAAGCGGAACTCGTCATTGAAGATGACCCGCTTCTGAGTCACTCCATGACAGTGGCACTGGTGCCAATGCTGCTGGCAGTAACAGGATGACTCATGGAGGCATCACTGCTCACTGAATGTCCCCGATCGTGGCTCAGTCAGGTTCAGTGATAATCATTCGCATGTCTCACAGTGTCAATCTGGGTGTAACTGTGTGTGCTACTACTTTTTGATGATGAGTGCGGTTGTGCTAGGCTGGTGAGGTGCACGGATAAGAATGGGCAATGAGGAAGTGATGATGTTTCAACTACAACAGTGTAGCCTAGCTCTTCTTGGGGGCTTTAAGATGGATTGCAAGCACATATATTCAGCAGGAGTAGTAGTGTAATGAATGCTGCTGTTGGCAGTCTTCAACATCTGGCGGTCTATAGTCAAACCAGTCTGTGCAGAACTAAAAGCCAGAAACGGTTTATTTACAAACAGGCAGTCTCACCAGGCACCAGTAAACAGAGCAACAATGGGAGATGCTAAAGCAGAGTCAGGGACAGGGGGAGTTCAGAACCAGATAGAGCAAGCAGCGAGAGCGAACAAGTTAAAAAGGATAGACCGAATGGGATAACCAAAGTGGGAGAGCAGGGATTCGAACTGGGGAGTCACAGAACGAGCAATAGGAGATAGTAGTAGTCGAGGAACGAAGGGAGTCGGAAACCAGAAGTAGACAACGGAAGAAGGAAACGCTCAGAATTGCTAAACAGGGAACACCTGAAAACCACGGCCTTACATACAAACAGTAATTGAACACCGCTGAATCAGAACTCGGGCGATCTGGAGCGAATCAGAGAGTCAGAACGGGGGCGCATGGACATGACGTCATTGAGCATAGCCCTCTGGGAAGTGGAGTCCCGGAGAGCGGGAAAGCCAGGGAGACCCGGAGGCGTGACAGTTTGGTGGATTACACCTTTAATCTGGTAGAGTAGGCTGTTTTCATGGTTTTGGGCCCTCTATAAAAAGTATACATCGTATACTTTGAAGTATGATCGTAACATTCCAGTCAGATTCCAGGAATCTGTGTGGGTCCATCTAGTTCGGGAAAGACGCTTTTCTGTTTCAGCATCTGTGTCCTCATGCACAAATCAAGCACCATAAGGAACAGGGGTCTAAGAATCTATTGATACACTTGAGTATCACGATGGTATGTTTTGTGATGCTGTAAGGACCTCTCATCACTGGTCAGCCGTGCTGTAATCTATCTTCAGGCGTTAGACTCCTCCACTCCATTGTAAACAAGTAGAGCAAGGGTACATGGCTAACATTAGCATTAGCAAACCTAGCTGATAAAAGGCTATTAAAAGCCCATACAATATTAAAACACATTGAATTCCAACTCCTTCATTATGATACATATCATAACAGCAGCTTCTTGCAAATGCTCAGCCCTAATAAAGAAATCGGTTGTCAGGTTCAGTGTGGAAGAACCGGCCGGTGTGGATCCCTGACCTCAACCCACCCAACACCTTTGGGATGAACTGGAATAGCAAATGCAAGCCAGGCCTTATCACCCACGATCAATACATGACCTCACTAATGCTCCCGTGGCTGAAAACTCTTAGCTTTGTTCTGTGTTCTGATGGAAAGCTTCGGCGGGCGAGTGAAGGCTGTTGTTACAGCCAGTGGGTGGATGCATCGATGCTCGTGCTTTTGTGATGTACACCGGGCTCCTATGGATGCAATGTTTGGGTCTCCATATATGTTTGGTGTATTGAACGTCCATCTGGCATTGAGAGCTGAAACAGTGTTCAGTTGGTAAACATTCTTGCGAGGCCTAGTCCTTCTTCTAGCCGCTACAACTTCTACCATTGGTAAAGGAATGTCTGAGCAACAGGCTTTTGAGATATTGCTCCTGTTCGTGATTAGGGATTAGGGGTTTTTAGAATAAAGAGATTCCATATACACCATCCTGTACACAATGATCTTACCTGGATTAGGTTTTGATAAAGATTGAGGTAGGATTAAGTTTTGGGGTAAGGTTAAGGTTAGAATTAGGGCCAGGGTTAAGATTAGGTTTTAGGGTTGGGGTTGAGGTTGTGGTTAGGATTAGGACCAGGGTTGTATTAGGATTAGGTTCTGGGTTTTAATTAATGGTCAGATTAAGGTTGGGTAAAGTTAGGGTTAGGTTTGAGTTGCGAGTTAGAATTAGAACCAGGGTTAAATTAGGATTAAGTTCTGGGTTGAGGTTAGGGCTGGAGCCAGAGTAAAGGTTAGGATTATGTGTTGGGTTAATATTAGAATTAGGTTTTGGTTTGAGGCTAGAGTTAAGATTTGGTTTTGGGTAAGGTTAGGGTGTTAGGATTAAGACCAGGGTTATATTAGGTTTAGGTTTTGGGTTGGCGTTAGGGTTGAGGTGGTTAAGATTAGGATCAAGGTTATTACAGGATTGGGATTTGGGTCAGGGTTAGGATTAGGATTGGGTTTTGTGTTGAGGTTAGGGTTAAGATTTGGTTTTGGGTAAGGTTAGAACATTAGGATAAGGACCAGGGTTATATTAGGATTAGTTTTAGGGTCCGGGTTAGGATTAGGATTGGGTTTTGTGTTGAGGTTAGGGTTAGGGTGGGGTTTCGGATTAAGGTTAGGGCTGGGGTTGGGTTTTGGATAAAGATTTGGGTTAGGGTTGGGTTTTGGATTAAGGTTAGGGTTGGGTTTCAGATTAAGGTCAGGTTTAGGGTTGGGTTTAGGTTTTGATGTATTACTGAGTCGAGTTTATTAATCATCCAGACAGCACCACCCAAAACAAAGCTTACCTCCACCACTTCTACCTGCCCCATCTACATGAATCATCATAGGTAATCAGCCACACTTCCAATAGCTCCACCCAATCCTCCTATACATTGGACATAAGACATGTACTGTATCACTGTGTCACAAATATGTACCATGTCTCATCTAAATGCATCTCAGGTATTCAGGTATGGGCAGAATCTGGGAAGAATGTGTCCCGCTTGCACCTAAAACTAGTGCACAAGGTTTAGTAGATCAGGCTCAGAGAAAGAGAGAGAGAGAGAGAGAGAGAGAGAGAGAGAGAGAGAGAGAGAGAGGGATGAAGAGAGAGAGAGAGAGAGAGAGAGAGAGAGAGGGATAGAGAGAGAGGGAGAGAGAGAGAGAGGGAGGGAGAGAGAGAGAGAGAGAGAGAGAGAGAGGGAGAGAGAGAGAGAGAGGGAGGGAGAGAGAGAGAGAGAGAGAGGGAGGGAGAGAGAGAGAGAGAGAGAGAGGGAGGGAGAGAGAGAGAGAGAGAGAGAGAGAGAGAGTTTACTGTAACAGCGCGTTGAACAGGGAGTTCTCTGGTCTCTTGTGAATGACTGAGAGAGCGTTTTCCCCGCTCGCCTGCCATCCAGCAGTGATGGAGATAAATGAAGAGGCAGTGCGATTCTCCCCACATCCAACTTCAACCACACACTTCACAGAACCACCCACAACCACATATATGCTACAGTACAAGCACTCCAGACTCGAAAGCATCAAAGCCAACCATTGAAAAATGACCTCGAGATCATTCCAGCACTGGACAATGCAAATATGGGGGTTCTAATGTGTCTCCAGTTTGATTACTATGCAGTACAGCAATGTAGGTCAAGATCTGGCTGAATCCATTACCTTTAGGAAAAAAGCTAGGTCAACCTCTCGAAGTCTGGAGTTATCATTGCCAAGGTACCATGCATTTGGTTTAAAGTGTATATATGTTTTAGTTGTAATTACATAGTTATTACTTCATTAGTTACGTTTTATTTACATTTTGTATTGACATATTGACAGGTTTGAGTTTCCAGTTCTAAATGGTTCTGTTTATTGTGATGGCAGGGAATGAGCAAAATCAGACACACATGTCAATCATGGTTTCTCAACCCAAGAAGGTGTATCCGACATGATAAGATAACCCCTCTTCACATACAAGTTCAAATGTGACATGAACTGGAATTTTGGAATCGGCACATTCCACAGAATTCCTTAATTCTGTAAATGAGCTAGGAGCGACACATCATTTCATAAAAATTAATAACCCATCGTTTTCAGCCCTATTTGGACTGGATTAGTTGTACATGGGGAGGTGGACTAGTCATCTCTAAAGACATGCACCCACCAACCAACCCGTCCACCAACCAAAACCGTATAGCGAAAAGCGTCCTGTGGGCAGTATCCTATGCCCACTGATGAAGGACTAGAGGATGACAGCCATCTTGCAACCCACTTTATAATAACATTTTAGCCTGAGCATTAGCAGCTACGTGTTCATAAGACGTATGTAGGCTATAGGCTAGGCCACACAATGATCTCGTCTAATGGTGCCAGAAGCATCATGCCTCTAAGGAGGCTTTTGAGTCATCTTCTGGATTTGAGCATTGAGGTTTGCCACAAACATGAAGGACACGAGGTATCTGTGCCATCTATCTGTGCTCGAGCGCCTCCATACTTGAGAATAACGGTGAAAAACTCAAAATGACAAAATATTTACCTACATGCCATACCAACTGATGCAGGGTCACATTTGAAAAAAATGTTTAGCATGTTTTAGCTGAGAAAGTGCTAAATACACTTTGCCCACACTGTTAGTCTGGGGTCAGACAGTGTTCAGAAGGCCCCCGCTCTCAGAGTTGGTTCGTGAAGGCCTCTGGATGTGATCAATACTGTAATAGTTAAGGAAAGAGAGAGCAGGGTGATGGCTGTCATGTGCAGAGCCTTGGGTGCTGTGTTTATCACTGCCACATTAGCACTTCCCTTTTACCACGTTATCACCCTCCCCTAAGGAACACAGTCATCGGACAGCCGTACAACCTCACCGCAGCCTGCCTTTTTAACCCGCAACCTGGTTCAGATTACAATTTCCACACCCAAATGTAGGATTACATTTACTGGATTTAGCTGACTTACAAGGGTAATCATATTACAGGTAGGGTAATATGTAGTGTTAGGAGTCTTGCCCAAGGACTCTTATTAGTGTAGCACAGTATAGTCACCTAGACCGGGATTTGAACCCCAGTCTCCCACATGTAGAGATGGCACTCTGGGTAGTGGTGTTACCCGCTGAGCTACACTAACCACTAGGATTAGCTCAGGTATGTTGGGTGTTTGCTGCTTCACACAGGAATTATAAGGCTAATGTACCCAACAAGTAATAGGACAGTATAAGTCACCTGGTGGTTTCTGACACTGTATGAAATAATGACGTCTATCAATATGGACAAAAGCCTGGACCATAACTAAAAGCCCCCCCATCCTTAAACCCAGGCCCCTCTTGCTGTGAGGTAACAGCTCAACCCATGCTCAACCCATGCACCATGTTGCCCCTCACTGAGCAGTATGGGTTATTTCCCCTCTTTAAGATTACATCTTACATTTCCTGTGTCCATGTTTGTGATTGTTAAGGAATGGTGACCATTTTAAACCAAAACAAACACCACACCTTTTTTTGCTCCATTGACTTAAACGGCCATGCATCAATCTTGGTTTGCCTTTTATAGTACATTTATGGCATTTAGCTGACGCTCTTATCCAGAACGACTTACAAGGTTAATCATATTACAGGTGGGCCAACGTAGTGTTAGGAGTCTTGCCCAAGGACTCTTATTGGTGTAGCACAGCCTAGTCACTCAGCCCAGAATTCGAACCCCAATCTTGCACATGGGGTGGTGGCTACTTGGCAGGTAGTGGTGTTATCTGCTGAGCTACACCTACTGAGCTAGTATTTGCTTCTCCTGTCATCCACCAAACCTAGAGTCATTCATCAGGCTGCCAGATAGTGAAGCATGATGCATCATTCCAGAGAACATGGTTCCATTGCTCCAGAGTCCATTGACAGCATGCTTTACATCTCTCCAGCCAGCACTTGACATTGCCCAAACCAAGTGCTCTTAAGCTTGTGCACATCTGTTGGCCATGGGATCCCACTTCACTAAGCTTCCGATGGCTTTGCTCCTATACACTTCCATTTCATCATACTAGCACATACACAGCTCTTTTTGACCAACATGGTGCCAGTGCTGGTGCCAGTGTCAAAATCCCATTGTGCGCTTTTCCACCCCAGAGAAAATCAATGCTTTTCCAGCCCCCTGAACTCTCGATGCAAATGTGAAAAGGACATGGCCCTACTATCACCATGTAAAGTTGTTGATGCTGTCAGTGTTCTCCTGAAGAAATATCGAGATGTTTTGCCATGTTGTTTTGTGATGTCCACTGACTTCTGCCTCTGGACTAAGAACCGCCCACATCAAGATACGGAATTGTTTGGAGCTCAAACCAATGGATGAAGCTGCCCAGTCTTAATGCGTTTATTAGATCCAGTGAACCAGGATCAGCTCTGGCCCAAGCACTGGAACGTTATCAGGTACGAGTTGACCAGGGCAGGTCTAACAGGGCAGAAACTTTACCTACTGACTCACGGGCAAATGTGTCATCGCTTGACATTGACATGTCACCGAGCTCTTGGGTACAATTTGTTTGCCAATAGGGAAGAAAGAACGTACTCTCCCATGCATTGTCCGTTGACTTCTGCTCAAGGACCACCCACGTCCAGACACGTAGTCAATTCAGTGTGAGAGTTGGTCTGTTCTTAAGGGTTTGATAGATCCTGGGAACCAGCACCAGCTCTGGCATGAGCACTGGCACGTTGTTGGTGGAACAGAGGTAAGAGTTGATCAGGGCATACATTTCACAAACTGGCTTGTGGGCAAATGTGGCATCCTTTGACATTGGCATCTCACTGAACTCCAGATTATGATTCATTGTACTGCCAATGTTTGCCAATCTAGGCCCTGGCAATGTTTGCCTTTCTAGGGCCTGTTCTTAATGGCTTGATAGATCCTGGGAACTAGCACCAGCTCTGGCATAAGCTCTGGCACCTTGTTGGTGGAACAGAGGTAACAGTTGACCTAAGATGTGCTCTAACAGGGCAGAAATTTCCCAAACTCACTTGTGGGCAAATGTGGCATCCTTTGACATTGGCACATCACTGAAGCTCTTGAGTATGAGCCATTATATTGCCAGTGTTTGCCAATGTAGATTTTATGGTTATATGCTTGATGATGTCAGGAGTGGGCATGGCTGAAACACCTGGACGCAACAATCAAGAGGGGTGTCAGCATCCTTTGGGCCAAGCGATGTATCGCTCTAAGAGTCAGCATGTGCCTGGCATCCAGGAAGGCTCCCCTTCTCACATGGCTTCCACCACCTATTGGTGACACGTGAGATTATTGAGCTCCACGTTGTCCCCTTGCCAAGGCGCTCTTGACTGTTTGCCTTTACAAGCTCTTTTGATGATTACCGCCTCTGTTTACAAGCAGCGGGGTTTAATGCGCGCCGTCTCGTAAAACAAGGCGAGCGGGCTAAAGCGCTGGCACGTTTATTAACACGTCCTCAATGACAACGGTCTCCCCATGTCACATTCACTCCGGCTGAAAGCACACCGCTCTCTGCCTTTAATTATCTTACATTACGTTCGTGCAGACCTGCCCGGCCTAACGCCGAGAGACTGAGCGAAAGACCGCTCTCCTTCAGAAAAGCGTTGGGCGCGCCTCATCATCCTTATTGCGCAGGCAATAATTACCGTATTATGCATTAAAGAAAAACAGGCACCCGAATGCTTCCTTGCATGGGGGGGAGGGGGGCGGATGCACAAACAGCTTGATGAATGTCTTGTTTTATGTAAACATATTAAAATTCCCTTCAACCTGCAAGTAAGATAATGGCGGGGAGGATATTGAGGGGCTTTCGTGACAGTTTGGCCATGGGCGCAACAGCGCGCCTCAATTAAAAACGTTGAGAGGTCATCAAATTCAACGGGTGAGAGACACGCAACGCGCCGCTCCTCGACGGATTGAAGTGTGCGGAATATGGGAACTGCTTTCAATCCCTTCCTGACAGGAAAGCTGGCACCAAAAAAAATAAAAAAGACAATTGTCATCACTATTTTATCTTTCGGAAAAAGCTGAGCCCTCAGCAATATTGGAGATCCGGAATTAATATGATTCTTCTTCTTCTCCTTCTTCTTCTTCTCCTTCTTCCCCCCACAATTTCTAATCATAACCCCCCCACCACCACCACCCCTATCCCCAATCATTTGTGAGTGCTGGGTCCATCTCGCTGCGTTGGTGAGCCTAGTCTTTCATCCCAGGTGGAGGTTTAATTCCGAACGAGACGGAGGAAAATTAAAAAAGCTGCTAGTGTCTCCCTGTCAATCAGCGACGCCGACGCCCGCGCCCGAGAGTCTTCGAGAGCTGACGGCAGCGAAGCTCATTTGATCCGCGCCTTTCAAAGCGCCCGAGACTGAAGAGTGGCCATCAGAAATCATTTACCTCGCTACGGGAGGCCTCGCTCTCCATTCTGACAACCGGCAATCACATGCGGGTTAATTCAACGTCTATCCTGTTAATCTCTCCCCCCACCCCTTTCCTCCGATATCAACTCCCATTCCGTGTTTCAACCGGGGAAGACTTTGAAACAATCCTGGAACTTTTTCTCATGGGAAGCTGAGGATTGGTGCTTGGGCCCCCCTGCGCGGTGACGGCCATGAATGAAACTGTCAGAGGCAATGTCATAGCCCTTCATCATCAGCCATAACTACTGACAGTTATTAAATCACATCACCGGCTAATAAAAGAGCAGATTGCATAAAGACATCTCATTCAGTCTGTCGCCGCCTACTACTCCGCATCGCCTGTGGAATCAAAGTCAAGAGCCGGGCAATATTTTACCATGTCTGAGACCAGGAAGGCTTGGCCCTTAGGAAAGTTGTATGCATAATGAAGCTTGTTGGCCCAACTCAAGGCCTAGTTGTTGACAAAGTCTTAACAGCTGATACCAGAACAGTGTCCTGGAACATCGTACTT
Source organism: Prochilodus magdalenae (assembly GCA_024036415.1). Classification (NCBI taxonomy): domain Eukaryota; kingdom Metazoa; phylum Chordata; class Actinopteri; order Characiformes; family Prochilodontidae; genus Prochilodus; species Prochilodus magdalenae. Next base: position 19,440 of record JAMWET010004647.1, on the reverse strand, counting down.
CACATATGTGGTGGCTGGTAAGCTGTTCATTTGAAGGTGAACCAATAAGATACTTGAAGTCAGTGGTAATGTCCGGTATGGTATGAATTTTTCATCATTGTGTTATAATGTTATATAGCTAATCCATAAAATACACTATTACAGGTATGAATAAGCAACTTGGTGCCGCTAATGCCACTTTTCCACCACATGGTATGACTCGTCTCACTTTTAGTGCCAACTACTTCACTTGTCAGTGTAGTGATGCCACATGAAACTGCCATGTAGTCAAAGAAAGTCTGACAGCAGCAAGCACTGCCAAAAACAATATCTTGGCACACTCAATTATCTTATATCTACTCGATATATCTTATATTTCTCATCTGAAGATTGTTGGAGGCTTATCTTAATATTATTTCACTTATTTCTAAACATGTTTTAGGTTTTCTACACTCACAATTTTCCTAGACTTCAGTTTCTAGCCTTGTTTTAAGAGACATAAGTAAGCCATATCTTCTTACCATATCGGTAGAGCACTTTGCTTATTACAAGTTATTTGAAATTATTAAATGATAAAATGTGGCTTACTTAAATCACCTAAAACAGGGAACAACTGCCTGGAAATGAAGTTCAATAATTTTAAAAAATTAGCATACAACTATCTCAAAATGAGATGAACAGATAAGCAGATCATTTGCTGATTTCTTGTATATTTTCAAAAGCAAAAAAACAATATTTGCTTATATGATAATAATACTTAAAACCTTTATAAAAAGTAAGTCTGTAAGTAAGTAAAGCATTCTTATGCTAAGATTAAATCTCCACATGAGGAATACTACACTCGCTATATTTCAGACTTTTTACTGGCCAAAATACAAATTTCTGTATCTTATGGTACAGTGTACTTCTTACCATAGTACTCATACACTACAAAAATATATATTTGTCATTTCAACTGATCTAGTTAATATCTCCTTTTGCAGTTTTAAGTTGTTAATTTACCTTAAGAATGTTTAACTTATTTCTGGGCTTTTTATTTTTAGCTGTTTCGAGTCATTTTAGTGGTTTGAGGAATATCCTCTTACTATAGTGACAGACTTATATCTTGGTCTTCTAGACCTAAATTTCTTGCCAAACCTTCTTACCATTTTATTTATTATAAGTAATTTAAAATGATCTGCCTAGATAGTGTGAAAATGTGGCTTACTATAATCATCTAAAACAACTTTAACCTGCCTGGAATTGAGGTTAAATAATCCTAAAATCTCAAAATGAGACTTTTAAAAAACTTTAACTAGACATAAAATGATTTAACTTGCCCAGAGAGCACTGTTTTACTGTAAGAAAAAGGACTGCTGGAGAAAAATAAGAGAAGCTTGGAAATACTACATCAGAACCTAGGTGGCAGGAAGATCCAGGTTGCTCAAAGACGACACAAAAGGGTGTGGTAACCTGGTAGCTAGCGTTGGCATATGTGTTTGGAAGGCGTGAAAAAATGTTGTCCTGGCAATTTTAATACATTTACCTAATACAAAATTACCAAACACATCTCACGTTGAGATTCTTGTAAGCTAATTTTAAGAACGTTTGGATAATTAAATTTAGCTTATTTGCAGCATATTTCTTAAAACCTAGCAACATTATTTGCCAATATAGCTAAAATCATTTTAGCTGCTGAAATCATTTTAGAAAATCGGTAAGCATTCTTATAATACGCCTAAAACAATCTTAAAATGGACTACATTCAAGACCCATTAACTGACCAAGAAACTAATTTTTGCTGTGTAATACTTACCATAGCAATCATACACAGCAAAATAAGATATCTTGTCAATATAAATTATTTGATTTCTAGTTCATGTAACTTATACTTTACAATTTGAGATTGCAATTGTACAATTTCAGAAAATTCCCTCCCTATATCGACAGGTAGATTTGCTTATTTCTAGCACATTTACTAAAGCAAAAAACATCATCTCTCTCAGAAAGATAATTACTAGGTAAACCAACCTACAAAAATGTAAAAAATAAAGTCTAGAAATGAGATAAACTTTATTATATTACATTTAAAAAAATATCAACAACAGAAATACTGTGATCACATTTAAAACTATTTTACTTTCCAAGATATCAGCTATGCAGTGTACTTCTTACCATAGTACTCATGCACTGCAAAAAATGATATCTCCTCATTTCAAATGATCTGATATCTAGTTTACATATCCTATACCCACAATTTTTAGATGGCCGTAAGCTTGTTTTAAGAATGTTTAATTTAAACTTTTTTTTTTTATTTAAAATTTTAACTTTTAAACTTTTTTTAGTTATTTTAGGAAATGTTATAGAGTAAAATTCTCTCACTCTATTGACAGAAAGTTTAGCCTATTACTAGCATATTTTTTTAAAACAAGCTACATTATCTGCCAATATAGGGAGGCACATAGACTACATTTAAGACAGGTGTACTTGCCAAGATAGCAATTTTGCAGTGTAATATGCTATAGTTATTAAAAAAAATGATATCTTGCCATGGACATTTTTGATATCTAGTTAATATATCTTATATTTCACATTTTAAAATTGTTGCAAACTTATTTTAATAGTTTTAGGCAATTTGGGTATTTTCTTACTATATTTCTCATAGTTGTTTTATTACTTTAAGAAATGTGCTTCAAAGAAGCCAAATCATATGCCAATATCCTGAGCCAATTTGGCTTACTAAAATCACTTAGAATAAGTAAAAGAAGATCTGGAAACAAGTTCATAATCTTACAATAAGCTTGAGATAATCACAAAATCAGAATTATAAGACATACTATATATATACTATACTATATATAATATAAGACAACTAGATCTTAAACAATGTACTTGGCAAGATGCCAATTTTTGCATTATATAAAGATCTCTGTGGTTTAAGAGGTTGAAGAAAACACTCTAGCGTGCTTCCCTAATGCAGCAGTGACACAAACATGAGCCCCCAACTGTACGCCTGAGCAAAGCTTCTCCCCTCGTCCTCCGTCAGTGCGGCGTTCTCCTCATTACGCACTCCAAACAGGGACATCTTCATCAAACCCTCCTCCATTACCACCTCGCCGCCTCCGAGCAGGCAAGAACGCGGCTCACAATTAAAGGCCCCTGGTCACAGGCCCGGCCACATTTTCCATTCAGGAGCGCTTAATTAGCTTAGTGTTAGCGTGTTTGCGCTCTCTTCCCGGCTAGTCAACACCGCCGCCATGTGAAGTGCAGCGCTTGACTGCCTTTGCGACGCCAGAGTGCTTGAGTGTTTGATGTCACTAATTGCCAGGCATGAAAAGCTTTGAGTTCTCCTTGAGTTTTATTGAATTGGCTAGTGGCAAGAACAGAGGCTTCTAAACGTATGCGAGAGCGCACACACCAACACACATGCGAATACACATCTAGCTGTCTCTCTCTCTTCTCGGGACTGTCTCTCCGTGTTCTGTAGAGATGGCTCACTTGGCTGAAATGGCAGCATGCCAGGATCGTTGACTTGCCAGCCCATTTGTATTGTGAAATGTAAACAAATGAATTGATGAATAAATGAATTTCCATAAAAAGCTGATCATTTGGGCGATTTCATGGCTAAATAAGCAAATATTAGGTCCTACTTCCTAGCGCAAACTAGCTCCATACTCAGGTTTTCATGGGGCATGAGGCAGGGTTACCACACACGGTGCTAATTCAGTGATGACTTATGCCGTTCTGCTGGCTAATCATTTTGCTAGCAAGCGTATCTTGATGCAGTCGTATCTTTGATAGTCACTGGTCCATGTTAGCATTCCTGTATTACTTCTTAAGGTAAGCTAGCTTGCTAGTCAGGTTTTTGCCAACCCTACTGTAAGTAAACTTGTTTTTCCCCCCTATTACTTTAAAGCATTTCCTTATCTTCCTTTGATCTTTTGCTGACCTCTCTGTGGAGTTGCCACCCTGGAACAGAAAACGCATTTTCTGATCTTCCTTTGACCTTTGAGGGGAGTTACTTTACTCCTCAACAATGGTATAAACGCTCCTTCAAAGTTGTATCTGTAGATTCCACTCTGGATTGCACTCTGGGCTGTATTCTAGACTGTACTCCAGACTGCATTCTAGACTGTACTCTGGGCTGTATTCTAGGCTGTTTTCTAGACTGCACTCTGGGCTGTATTCTAGGCTGTTTTCTAGACTGTACTCCAGACTGTATTCTAGACTGCATTCTAGACTGCACTCTGGATTGCACTCTGGACTGCATTGTAGACTGTACTCTGGATTGCACTCTGGACTGCATTGTAGACTGTACTCTGGATTGCACTCTGGGCTGTATTCTAGACTGCACTCTGGGCTGTATTCTAGACTTCACTCTGGATTGCACTCTGGACTGTATTGTAGACTGTACTCTGGATTGCACTCTGGGCTATATTCTAGACTGCACTCTGGGCTGTATTCTAGGCTGTATTCTAGACTGGAGTCTGGGCTGTATTCTAGACTGCACTCTGCGCTGTATTCTAGACTGCACTCTGGGCTGTATTCTAGACTGCACTCTGCGCTGTATTCTAGACTGCACTCTGGGCTGTATTCTAGACTTCACTCTGGATTGCACTCTGGACTGTATTGTAGACTGTACTCTGGATTGCACTCTGGGCTATATTCTAGACTGCACTCTGGGCTGTATTCTAGACTGTATTCTAGACTTCACTCTGGATTGCACTCTGGACTGTATTGTAGACTGTACTCTAGACTGCACTCTGGGCTGTATTCTAGACTGCACTCTGGGCTGTATTCTAGACTGCACTCTGGACTGTATTGTAGACTGTACTCTGGATTGCACTCTGGACTGCATTGTAGACTGTACTCTGGATTGCACTCTGGACTGCATTGTAGACTGTACTCTGGATTGCACTCTGGGCTGTATTCTAGACTGCACTCTGGGCTGTATTCTAGACTGCACTCTGGGCTGTATTCTAGACTTCACTCTGGATTGCACTCTGGACTGTATTGTAGACTGTACTCTGGATTGCACTCTGGGCTATATTCTAGACTGCACTCTGGGCTGTATTCTAGGCTGTATTCTAGACTGTACTCTGGATTGCACTCTGGGCTGTATTCTAGGCTGCACTCTGGGCTGTATTCCAGACTGTACTCTGGACTGTATTCTAGACTTCACTCTGGATTGCACTCTGGACTGTATTGTAGACTGTACTCTAGACTGCACTCTGGGCTGTATTCTAGACTTCACTCTGGATTGCATTCTCACCATACTGAGAGACAGACTTCTGTATGTGTAGCTCAATAAATATTGATCATATCAGTCTAAATTTATCATCAGTTATTGATCCTGGTCACCTTTATCTTCCTTCCCAACAGCACCACAACCCCACACCTCCTTCTGGATGCAGCTGTTCTTTTGATAATGAGCATATTATGAACAAACTGAACTAGCTAAGCTGAGCTATACACATTCTAGCCAGCATTAGGCTTCCTGTGTTACCTCTGAAGGTTAGCTAGCTGGCTAACCATTGTTTTGCAGCAATATGGCCCAGAATGAGACCTGTCCTCATCTCTAAAGTCCACCTGGCTCGCGTGAAATAAGCTAATCTCCCCAAGGATCTCAGGACTGTAGTTCGGCCTTGGCGAGAGACAAGCAGCAGGCCCAAAGAGGCGTGCGTGGGGTGCTAATCGCAGCAGGCCAAAAGAGGGGCAGAAAAATGGCGGACCCGCTCCTGACATAGCTGCTATTAGAGCAGGACAATGGATCTGGAGAGGAAACATATTCACTCACACACACGCACGCGCACACAAATGGGCCCATAGGTCAGCGGCGCGGACAGGCCGCAAGATATGTACCTGTACACACATCCTCCCTCGCTCTCTCTCTCTTTCCCTCTCTCTCGCCTCTCTAAAAACATGGCTCCACAATGATAGATGAAGCTCCCGGGCAGTGCGCAGGCAGATGGTCAGGGACAGTATAATATACAATTACTCTCCCTTATCACCTTGCCAGCCACAATAAAGCTTCCCAGCCCAACTATAGTTCACGCTGCTGAAGGCAGAATTAGTTTTACTTTTGCAACAACACCACACTTATCACAGGCCTACTGTGAGCACGCTCAGACTTGGCAGGAAGAAGGCCCATTGTGAGAGGAGCTTGTGCTGGGCTAAGCTAACGTCTAAGCCCAGGCATGTGGCTAGTGCACTGCAGCCCACGCTCAGTGCTGAATGGCTACTAACAGGTCTAGCTAATGATTTGTCTCGAGTCGGGCGGCCATGTGCCAGAGCATGTAGCAGATGTATGTCTAGCATGTAGCATTCCGATACTGGCTTGTTCGTACACGGATGTTTGGAGGGTGCGCCCATGCAGAGCGGCCATGCGCAGAGCCTGATGGGAGCGAGGGACCCTCGGCGAGAAAGACCTGAAAATGGAAATAAGTTATTGTTATGAAAGTTGTTAGTTTTTTCATGACGAATGGACCAACGGAACTGGGCAAAAAATTGCTTGGAAGGAAGTCTGGTTCCATTGACTTACATTCAAGTTAAATTGGGTTTGGCCTTTTACTGTACAGTCGCCATTTTTCTTTGGACAGGTGTTACTTTTGTCATTCTGGTTTGGGAGTTGTGTGGTTAGCCGTTGTCACACTTCCAGGTTTCCCCTCTGCCTCCAGAACCTCCCACTAAATGACATCACGGCCACGTCCCTCGCTTACCAATTCCGTCCCGTTTCCTCGTTCAGTTTCTCCCGAGTACTAATTTTACACACCTGTCAGTCATTGACTCTGTTGGCCTATATACCCCTGGTCTGCCTTTTAGTCTTTCGAGAAGTGTTCCCACTCCCGTTGCATATCGAGGGGTCTATCCTTGTGATTCTTGTTTTGACTTTTTGGCTTCCGACTCTGTTTTTTCTCTTTCCCTCCGGTTTTGTTTGCCTTGTTTGACTGCATTTTTGGTTTTTGACTTCTGCCTGCCTCTCCGTTTATGTCTTTGCCCATCCCTTGTGCTATGTTCGCCTGGCTTCTGTTTTTGAGCCTGGCTGCCAATTTGTCAGTACAACTCAGCTTTGCTTGTAGCCCAGTGTGAGTCAATCTGCCTTTGTCTGGCGTGTGACTCCAGACTCCAAACTGCCTCCAAACATCAGCACAAGAAATGTGCATCCTGGTCTTCAGGAACTGGCTTCCCATGGTTGAGCCATGGTGCACACAAGCCTAAGCTCACTATGTGCAATGCCAAGTGTTGGCTGGAGTGGTGTAAAGCGGCACCACTGATGTATGGAATAATGTTCCCTGGAATTATGAATGGTGCTTCACTACTAGCAGTTTGATCAGTGGACTGCACAGAGCCCTGACCTCGAGCCCCACTGAACACCTTTGAGATGAACTGGATGGTGGACTGTGAGCCCGGCCTTCTCGCCCAGTCCCTCACAAATGGACGCCAGTGTAAACACTGACATTTTTTTTTTTTTTTTATGAACCTGTATATGTTTATATAGTGACTAAAACCATTTCTGGGGCTGGAGGCTCCTTCTCAGAGCACACCGCCAGCAAGATAGCATCCCTAGACGCTCTAGAACAGAACTGCTGAGTGCACACCAGTGAAAATCCTCCATGGTCAGGAACGGCACGAAATAAAGACATGCTGTTTTGGGGTTTTTTTTTATTACAGGGACCAAAACTAATACAAACACAAGCCTCTTTTGTGCTGCTGTTAATGCACTAGTTCTTCATCGCTGTCAGCCTGTGGGAAGCAGTTTCATGTCTTCATTAATGCTGGCTAAGTTGCAGCGGCGCAGTTAAAGTTAACAGGTTCCCTCGACTCCGCACTCTTATAAACAGGTGCTCCCTCAGGCCTGCTTTAAACCAGAGAATGATAATGGGCCGGAGACGAGGGAGAGCTAACCGTCCCAGAAGACTTAAGGGAGCCGTATTTAAAGCCGCGTGGTTCCTGAAGGACGCACAAAAGCGTTGCGGGGGGGAGGGTGGAAAGATCCTGTATCACACTATCCTCATGCTGGGAAAAACAGGGCTGGGAATAGTTTTATTGGTTGGTGTGGATTTTCCTTATTCCAGCACTGGGCCGTCGCATCCCCAGAACTGACGTCAAGCCGGTCCGTCGCCGGCAGAGGAGTTATTATAATAATCGTTTTAATTATGGCTATAACTGGCATTTTGGAAAACAAAAGGCCGAGGACCGGAGAGCTCAAGGAACGTATGGAAGCGAGCTTGTGAGGCCCGTTCCGGAAAGTCCTAAGAGTCCGTCGAAGCGCACTGAATGTTTCAGATATGTAAATACCGTCATTGTCATATGCATGAAACTAAGGGGACGTGTTTAAAAGTCGGGCAGGCGGGCGAGTGAGTGGAGGTGGAGGGCGTTTTGGAGGGGGGGGATCTTAAAAAATATTAATTGGTCTAGCCGAGTTCTCCAGGCTTGACTGGCCCTTAAGCAAACAGCCAAGAAGATCCGCTACCCCGTCTCCACGAAAGATGACAGAGGAAGCAACACACACACAAAAAAAAAGATTTCAATTTGAACCCCTTTGGAATTCGCTCTCCTCTTTCCTTCCATTTGGACGGAATTGCAGGGGCTAATTAGGCTTTTTTTAAACAAATGAAAACGATGGAAAGAGAGCGAGAGAGAGAGAGAACGAGAGAAAGAGAGAGTCTCCGAATCTCAGAAATCAGTGAAGTGAAGAAAGAGGGAGAAATGCACACAGGGGGCCATTTGCATTCCTCTCGCCTTTCGCCGTCATGTCACAACAAGGTCAGCGCCGGGTTCTGTCACTATAGCCACCATTAGAACATTCTAAACAAACATCACCAGAGAAACGTCATTAAAGGAGTGGAGGAAAAGCAGAAGAAGAAGAAGAAGAAAAAAGAGAAAAGGAGAAAAACTCTTTGAAGTCGGGAATCATCTAAAATTTCCGATAAACAGTCTAAACGAGGCGACCGGTTTGAAATCATACGCTTAAGTGTACATGCCTCATAAACATTCCGAGAAGAAAAGCATGCTAATTAGCCATGCAAAATTCATGCATATTTAAATATAAGTACCAATGGCCTGACAAATATCACGAGGACTGGGGAAAGGGATGGGTGAGGGGGTGGGCAGGGCCGGGGGGTGGTGGGGGGCATACTGAGAAAGGGGAAAGAAAGATGGAGATGGTAAAAGCTGCACATTAGCTCTAATTGTAGGCCAAATTACACGAGGGGTAGAACTACTGTGCTGTATCAGCCCACTGTAATGGGCCGGGATGAATTTCTATGAGCTCTGGTTTTTGTTTTGTGTTTTTTATTTATTAATTTTTTTCCCCTTAATTTCTGCTAATTATTGACATGTTATGCTGTTTTAGGCCACAGCGAGAAGATGCCCCCCCCCCAACCCCCCTCCCAAAAAAAAAATCTGCGCCTGCTATTTGCCAAATCAAAACAATATTATTTCGGCTCAGATGATTTAATTGCTGATAGGGCGCCTTAAATGAGATTAAAATGAATGCGGGCAGATTAACGAGGATGCTGATCACATGATCGGCCTGTCTGGTGCCCATGTTAAATTCCTTTCCCTGTTCAGGGCACCCCACCGCCGCCGCCGCCCCCGCCACCCCCTGCTCTGATGCAGCCAACCAGCTGGGCCCCACACAGCCTTGGGCTAGCAAAATGTTAATTGGGCTTCTAATATGCTATTTTATTTGCCACAATCTGTAAATATCACTTACCGTCAACAGAAAGACAAAAGCACCAGCGACAGAGGTATTTGGCTCGGCTGATCGTGGACAGCCTGCTCGTCTATTGTGAGGTTTACTTTGGCATGTTTTATTTATTCGGGAGTCGTTTGATGGGTCAGTTAAGAATGACGATTGTGCAATGATGTAAATTCTGTTTTTATATGAATGAGATTTTAATCAGATTTCTCAAAACTCATGTGTGAGATGTAAACAAAGTTATTCAGAGTGTGTTTGGTGTTACACGGCTGACTGTAGAGACCCAGATGTTTCTTTACAGTGGAGGAGGTGATGGGAAACAGGAGTCACCATGTCTACAACACACATACAGACTATCTAAACCACCAGTGGACGTAAACACCTCTTCTGAATTTATATATGTGACGTTAATAAAATTCACACATCCCTCCACCATCGAAATACATTGATTAAAATCCATTTTAGGCCAAAATTTTATCTAAAAACTGCAAATACAGTCATTTTATTCAGCTTATGTATGTATCATGGTCATGGTCATGTAAAAAGAAGATTTCTTTGCATGTGTCCCTCCATCGTCAAAATACTTTGCTTGAAATGCATTTTAGACCAAAGAATTATCTCAAAAATCTATCCATAATATAAAAATCGATTGAATAAAAATGTATCAGTTGAAAAAAGTAGACCGTTCTATTTACTGGTGAGCCTATACATGCATAATGAACAAAATGTAGCCAATATATTTATCAGTGAACCTACTATATATGTATTTATTTATTTATTTATTTATTAGTGAACAAAAACCTGTATTCTGAGTATATATGTGATGTTAATGAAAATGTAAGTTCTGTTTGTGGACTGCCCTCTCCCTTTTTCATGTATCCTTCCACCATTAAAGTAAAAATTTTAGGCCAATTTATTATCTAACTTGAAAATATATTGATTAAATATGTCAGTGTAGCTACTGTGTCTGCTAAGTCTTTATATGGAATATTGATGATGGTAAAATAGTGATGAAGATGGTAATATAGTTTTCTTCATCCTCACAGAATAAAAGTCAATAGTTTTAGGCCAAACTTTTTAGGTCAAAACTTCAAATATCGCTCTTTTATTTAACCTACATGTTTATTCAGGGGTTTCAATGTGGACTATTTTGCACCTGTAATGTTTCCCTCTACAATAAGTTAATCTTAGGCTTAGGGAAATCTTAAAAAATCATATAGCCATTATATCTTGCAGTAAACCTTCTGCGTCTAATGAAAATAGCAATAATAAAAAAAAAAAAAAACGGTTTTCTTTGGGGACTATTTTGCACCTGTCATGTATCCCTCCACCACAAAAGCAAAACAACGTTAGGTGAAAAAAAATATTCAAACTGCAAATACAGACATTATGTTACCAGTTAACCTACGCATGTACTCCTAGTATATATATCGTCACTGTCCAAAGAAAAACAGGTATCTCCAAAATGGCAACTTTACAGGAGAAGCCAAAAACCTCCTATAACTTTAAAGTAAGTCTAGGGAACCAGACATCTTTCCGAACAGTTTTGAGGTATTTCGGTTGGTTCATTCATCATGAAATTCTGACACAGTGTGAATGGCAGCTGGTGTGTTCAAATGATGCATAAAAATAAAAATGGACAAAAGTGGAGATACATGTCTTTCATTGGACAGAGATGATATTCATAAGTGTTATGTGTAAGGACTTTTCTTCCGAGTGAGCTTTTAGAAGTCTCCAAGTCTTCAGATGTCCGGTTCCTATCATGTCCACTGTGAAAAGCTCTGCTGGTAAGTTTCTGTAGTGAAACTTTCTCTGTCACATCACAGTCTTAAGGACTTATTTTCCCAAACTGAATAAAGCAGCGGTATAACTAGCTTAACAAGCTGCAACAATCTACCATGTTTAATGCATAAGCTTATTCATGCCATGGCTTTACAATGACATAACCAGATTTAAACTCGGTAATCAACTTTAATATACTGCCTCTGCTTTTCTCCATAGCACGTCGGTGCTGGACAGTTCTTGAGATCTATGTGCTAGAACAGACCAGCTTGAGACATCACACGCCCAGCCGAATCTGCCCAAACGAACAATTCCAGCGGCGGAGAGTGATCCCTCTGAGGCGCAGTGACAGGGCAGAGTGGACCTTCCTCTAAAGTTAAGCTCAATTGTAGCGGAGCGAAAATATTGCGGGGCGTCCATCACGTTGACAGTAATGCACCGAAATGGCCCATAAACAGCTACAACTTTCCATCTCCCTACGACAACCTATGGGGGCTTATTGCTGTACATTAAGACTTAAAAATGCGTGGCGAATTCCATTAATCCATCTCATTGCATAAAATTTCCATTTGATTTTCTGCTCGGAATTTTAGATGACCAGGAGAGCATTGGAAACCCCTCATTATTTCATATTCAATCAATCAGTCAAGTGCGGAAAGCGCGGCGGCGGGGCGGCAGGCGGCCGGGCCGGGCGGCACGGGGCTTCAGTCTGATTATGGAGATGGACGTTAGATCATTAGAACAATGCCCGTCTCCGAGAGGCGCTCCCGTTCCTGAGGATGTCATTGCTTCATTATTATTGACATGCTGCATTACTTAGCCCGGCCTAAGTGTCCCTGAATATGACAGACATAATGCCCATAAACTATGCTTGAGTGGACAACACCGAGATCAGACAAATATTGTGCTGGTGTAAAAATTAACATTGCGGTTGTGTCGGGGGGTTGGGACTGCGCAGCCAGACGTGGCCTGAGAGAGCCTGATGATGCCCATTTAAATCTGTTTTCGAGGCAGCCATTGGAAACCCGGACGTGCGAGCGTTTGGCAAATATTGGAAATACCTCTCAGAGCCGCCGATAATGGATAAGGGGCGGGGAAAACGTGTCAGCAGGGAGCTAATACACCTTGCTGCGTCCCGCTGCAGTCCCACTGCGCCTTTATCGGCGGTTTCAGGCGCGATTGTCACACAAGAGGGATCTCGGCAGCAAGGAGACGGCGAGGAAGTGGGGCGGCCGGTCAAAGTTTTTCAATTTCACCGCCAATTTCCTGCGTAATTACTGCTGCTTTTGATGGTCTTTTAACGGCAGGGACCTCGCTCTGCCTCTCAGCGGTGAGCCGAGAGATGATCGCGCACACTCATGCACACCATGCGCCCGACGACTCTCCACGCTGCCATCATCGAGCCCCGGGGTGCCCGACCCCCCCCACCAGGTGGAGGTCAATGAGCTAGGGCTAATGTTGGAGTGAGAGAGGTGGAAAGCGACATGGCCAATGGGGCCAGAAAAAGTGGCCCCCAGAAGGGGAGATGTTTGACTTCTGTTTGGTTCTCTGTTTTGGATGTAATCCTATAATTACCAAGTTTGTTATGTAATGTATTACAGTGACGTTCAGTTCAAGTTATGTAATAACGAGCTCAGGGTGTGGCATCAATCTATCTATCTATCTATCTGGTATATCTATCTGTCTGTCTGTCTGTCTGTCTGTCTGTCTGTCTGTATCTATCTATCTATCTATCTATCTATCTATCTATCTATCTATCTATCTATCTATCTATCTATCTATCTGTCTATCTGTCTATCTGTCTATCTATCTATCTATCTATCTGTCTATCTAGTGTTTATTCCTGCTAAATTAGGCAACAGCACAATGTGCAATAGCACAACGACGGCCCCGAACTAAAACATCCACTCAAAAACTCCACCTTTACCTCCACCTACATTTCTCCACCTTTTTACATTCACTATAGCTATAGCTAACATTACAAAAGAAATGACAAAGCTAACATTACCACAGAAATGACAAAGTTTGTTACAACATGTTTTACATTGACATCTCGTTTCAGTTCTGTAGTAAGAGGTTTAGGTTTTGGAATCCATGAGAATACTATCTTAATGTAATTACATGTTTATTACATATTTAGTAATAACCTGCATGAAGTGTTGACAACGACCCAATAGGATAATGTGCAATAGCACAACAATGACTCCAAAAAAACACAAATCTTAAAAAATAAAGGAAATCTTAGAATCTGGACTTTCACCAACAGTTCTAGTTTTATTAAGATACAGCTAATGTTAAAGAAAAAGTGGTAGAAACAGCAATGCCAACAGGAAGCACAGCCCTCAGAAATAAAAAGTTACCTTTTTTTCGTTTTGTTCTGCTACTCAAATATTTCAAATAGTATTTCTGTAAATGCACACAGATTGTAAATCCATAGATATATAATATATTATGTTCAGTTTTTATTCTGTTTCAAGAGATTCAAACTTATATATTGACAATGATAGATAAATAGATAGATAGATAGATAGATAGATAGATAGATAGATAGATAGATAGATAGATAGATAGATAGATAGATAGATAGATCTACCACTGAAAGGGTTTATATGCTGTAATAACATAGTAATTACATGTTACGACATAGTAGTTACATAGTATAATTACATACTTGAGTAACAAATTACATTTCAGTTCAATTGACATGTACTGACATGTACAAGTCTTTCACACATAACAAAAACGTGTCAATAATACAAATAAAATGTATGAAAATCATTTGTTACTTAGCTATGTAATTACCTATGTACTTACATCATCGAAAACACACGTAAGGTTCCCAAAAACATTTTTATGGGATGATTTTAAAAATCTCTTTCATAAAAAAGAGATTTACAAGTGTAAAGAACCTTGCTAATTAACCCTTTCCTTGGCTGGACATCTATAACTTTCCATCAAGTTCAAACACAATAGATGTGTATAGATGTGGTGTGAAAGTTTAAATTCTGGATGTTCACTAAATGTCCATGGAGGAGCTAGAAGTATGAAAGAACTAGACCATTCTGGAGAAATTAGGTATGATTAAACTTAGACGTCTTATGGCAGTGCTGCCATATCCTCCTCTCTCTTTCTCTGGTCCAGGGAGATCATCCGACTCACCTGCATGCGGCTGCCAGTTACTGGGGACAACATGTGGCCAGAGGTCAAACGGGAAAGCGGCGCTCCGTCGGGAAAGACAGGAAACAGATGAGAGGTCACAGATCATTAAAACATATCTATCAAGCCTTTCAGGGTTTAGTAATTCCCCCAGTCAAATGTTGCCATGTAAATATGTCAAATGGGAATGAAATTACCACCGCGCTTTATTGACTGTGATAAAATCTGAAAAGCGCCACTGAACATAATTACATACTTGTCAGAGCCATAAAAATTAGCTTTATTATCAGCGGAATGGTTTTGTACAACTTCATTTCTGTTCGATGCCATCCAGATGGGGCCGCTTTATGCACTTGAACAGTTTTTATGCAGATCTGGACTTTTTTTTTTCCCCCCGCTCTCTCTCCTCCGCTCATCTCCCTCTCTCTCTCCGTGCATCTGTCTGCTCGATGGAGGGAGGTAGAGAGGGTGGGAGAGAGAGCGAGAGAGAGAGGGAGGCTGATGTTGAATGCTACATTAGCTCTGTCAGGGTTGGAGAGGTTTTTTGCACGCTGGAACACCTGCAGTGTGGGGACACAACAGAAGGACTACAGGCCCATATGCAGGTGAATAAAACAACTGAATGAGCTCCAGCTTTGTGTCAGCTACACACAGAGACATCCACGGTTTTACTTACTAGGTGGCGGTCATTATGAGCGCCAGGCCGCGGGTAACCAGGGATCTCCACGGACGGGGCGTCCCCACAAAAGCCTTGGGTATGAACTGAGGTTGGTTTCTAGCTCTGATGCTAATCATATGAGGCTGCATTCTCCATGGAATGCCTTGTCTTCCAGTTTGGAACCCGGAATAGGTCTTCCGCCTTTAACCCATCCCTGAACACCCTCACTAGGACGTAGTGAGCACTCTTGCCTGGAGTACTGGGTAACCCTATCCATGGTGCCTAGGGAGTTTTTGGGGCCAGGGCCTTGCTCAGGGGCACTTCATCACGTCCTGTTGGGTCAGGGAACCTTCCGGTCACAAGGCTAGCTCCCTAACCTCCAGCCCATGACTGCTATCATGTAGCTTCCCCATTGTTGCTTATAGATGACAGCTAATGGACGCTCAACTGGTTAAAAAGATCAATGAATCAGGATTTTGCAGGCAAAACTTTGGAGAGATGGCAGGAAAGAAAAGATTATGTTCACATGACGAATAAGAGTGACCCAAGTCTGACTTTCTCACTAAACATGATTTATCTTTTAAATGTGATCCATATCCAACATTGGTCTGAATAGACAACTGACCAGCGGATACACAAAACATTACGTGACTCATTCAGAGGCAAACTAATATAGATTATGTAACACAAGCTACATAGCTAACTAGCAATTAGCGGCATTTTCAGTCATTTCTAATAAATACGAGCTAATACAGAAGCACAGGACAGTAAAAAATACAGCACAAGAAATACATTATACTGTATATTATATAATTATATATTATATTTTCCTTTATTTTTTATTTCTGCTGGAGACATGAATGATGTGGCCTCTGTATCCAGTGTTAATATCTGTAGAAAGTGACCAAAATGTCAAATTATTTAATACTCATCATATGAAACTGATACTTTGCGTCATGGGACATCATGTTTTTCTTTTTGTGAGTCAACTAAGAAATACAAGTCAAGTCAAGGTTTACATTTAAAGCACCTTAAACAGATGTTGTCACACAGCTGCTTTACAAAGAAGCCCCCAGTGAGCAAGCCAAGGGTGACAGTGGCATGGAAAAGCTCCCTCAGTGAAAAACCTTGAACATCAGTAACTCCTGCTGGAAGCCTACAGCGAGGATCTATTAGTAACAATATGAGAAGGGTTCCAGTTTCAGAAACTTCTATCTAGTTGGTAAAGAAAGAGAAGTACTGCCTGGGTTTAAATAAGCAGGATCATCAGAAGCTTTCCACATAGCACAGGACAGCAAGAAGCTCCATGGTGGATAAACTGGTCAGAAATGCAGGAAAACAGTGGGCACTCAGCTGGGGCAGACGGAACAACGCCAGCAGCCCACACAGGATGGGCAGTTGTTATGCATTAGAAAGCACAAGATGGGCAGTAGTTCCACATCAGACCACAAAGGGTGGGCAATGGTTTCACAATCAGCCATGCAGGATGGGCAGTTGTTCTACCATAGACTTCACAGTAAGAGGAGTTGGTCTGTATCAGACCACACAGGATGGGCAGTTGGTCTGAAGCAGACCACAAAGGATGGGCAGTTGTCCTGTATCAGACCACACAGGATGGACAGTTGGTCTGTATCAGACCACACATTGTGGGCAGTTGGTCTGTATCAGACAACACAGGATGGACAGTTGGTATGTATCAGACCACACAGGATGGGCAGTTGTTCTGTATCAGACCACACAGGATGGGCAGTTGGTCTGTTTCAGACCACACAGGATGGACAGTTGGTCTGAATCAGACCACACAGGATGGACAGTTGTTCTGTCTCAGACCACACAGGATGGGCAGTTGTTCTGTCTCAGACCACACAGGATGGGCAGTTGGTCTGTCTCAGACCACACAGGATGGGCAGTTGGTCTGAATCAGACCACACAGGATGGGCAGTTGGTCTGTTTCAGACCACACAGGATGGGCAGTTGTTCTGTCTCAGACCACACAGGATGGGCAGTTGTTCTGTCTCAGACCACACAGGATGGGCAGTTGTTCTGTCTCAGACCACACAGGATGGGCAGTTGGTCTGTTTCAGACCACACAGGATGGGCAGTTGTTCTGTATCAGGCCACACAGGATTGGCAGATGTTCTGTATCAGACCACACAGGATGGGCAGTTGGTCTGAATCAGACCACACAGGATGGGCAGTTGGTCTGTTTCAGACCACACAGGATGGGCAGTTGTTCTGTCTCAGACCACACAGGATGGGCAGTTGGTCTGAATCAGACCACACAGGATGGGCAGATGTTCTGTATCAGGCCACACAGGATGGGCAGTTGTTGAGATATTTAGTCGGTATATGTACATTTAAAGTCACTATACAGAAATAGTCCACTGTACAAGACAGTATACAGCATATACACATATACACCCAACTAACCCACTGATTTATATTACCTACGCAAGATCTCTAGACTCCTAAAGAACAATGAGAAGACATTTAACACGACCATAAACCTTCTATCCACATTACATCAGAGCTCTACACAACCTACCATTACGTAACATTAACTCATGTTAATATTTCATTGCTTCTAATAGAGCCTCTGCTCCTCGTCCCCTTTGAGCACCTTGCCCTTTGCTGGGTTACAGTATGGAAACTTGAAGCAGGAATTCCGTGTACATAATGGCGTGCAGCTCAGTGCTGAGGCGACTTGTAAGTTATCATCCCATAACCAGCCCCCCACCATCTTCACATCCCGTCATCTCCGGGTAGCGTGTCACTCCTCTTCCACAAACAGTTTTACCTCCATCACTTATTCATATCTTAATTATTATTTGTTGCTTTCGTCCCTCTTCCTTGAACCGTATTATCATATCAATTAGCATCTCTGTCTGAGGCCCGGGTTCCACTCACACTGCATTTACGTCAAGCTCATAATGCAGCTCTCACTGGCACTGAATTATTAAGGGAACAAGGCCCAGCAGGAGGCTGGGATACATATTTAAAAGCGACACCTATGCCTAATGGTGGCTTTCAGCGAGTCCAGTAACGAGAGCGTGTGTGATGAAGAAGGCGGCACTTATTTGCACAGAAAAGATCCAATAACTTATCACAAATAAGAGCATACGGAGATCGCTGGTCAGCTTGAGCTTGCTTATCAAGGTAATGCAGCCACAGCACAAAGAAAGGCTCAGTCGTGAGTTTACATCAGTGGTGTTTCGACATTTAAACTGCTCACTGCTGGAGAAAAGAGCAGGGGCACGGGCACCTATGGCTGACTTTACACCAGGAAACTTTCACATAACATAAAAGTAAAAAGTTGCAGGGGACTTATTTACTAGTTAGCTTCACTAGTTAGCCAAACTAGTTTTTGATTTTGGATCATTCTTGCAATATAAGGCCACCTGCAAGTTTTCAGATGGTCTTGTGTTCAGTTGCCCAATAAACCTTTATCAGTTCCTCCTCTACTTTATTCACTCGTCTATTAAATCCAGTGAACAACTCTATAACTGTAAGCAGTGTTGATGGGTGAGCCTAGGTGAGTGTTGCCATTTGCCATGCACAATAGCATGTTTAAGATGGTAGTAACTTCAGGCTGGATACAAATTAGATCCCTGGGTTTGTATTTCCGGGTTCTCCGAAGGAAAGCATTGTGATCCAAGGCTGGTTGGAAAGGGCACATGACACTGTACTGATATGTGGAGTTTGGCTTCATTCTTGCTTTCTCGGCTGATCTACAGAACTTCCAACATGAGATACTGAACCTAATTGTTTCTAGATTCCCAAAGAATACAATAAAAGATGACTACTCCTAGTTTTCCTGAATTACAACACTGATTTTTTTTCTGGCTCTTTGGACCTATGCCTTGGTAGGCATATTTGGCAAGGCTGTCTAGAACGCACCTTAGTCAGATACAAATTAGCAAGATTCCAGGGTCCATATACTCCCTGAAAGTCAACATTGTGATTCCGGGCTCATTGGAGAGGGCACATCACACTGGACCAGCCCCTCCCTGACTTGTGACAATGGTTAGAAGTCAGTAAGTACCTTAAACCTTCAAGTCTCAAGTAAAGCTAGGCTTGACCCACCATCCCTGAAAATGGATAAAGGACAAGGATCTAGACTCTTCCCTGTCCAGGCTCCCAGATGGTGGAAAAAACCTTCACTAGCTGTCCAAACTGTGGACTG
>JAMWET010004646.1:0-78015 GCA_024036415.1 Prochilodus magdalenae | reverse complement strand
TACTGTCGGGGCAGGGGATTGAACCGCCAACCGTCTGGTCATAAGGCAGGTGCACAACACCCCATGCATTTTTCAGGAGAATGTATAGATAATTGTTCATGATCTGAGTGGCTTTACATCACATGTGATGGTACTGCCCTAAGATGGAACTTGGAAGCATTGGAAAGCTGATTTGTGATATTACTTAATCTCTGTTCTGGTGTTTTGGCTTTGGTGCTGTCAGTCCAGCATTCGCCATAGGTCAATCTCTCTCTGTATTGGGTTACCGTTAGTGGTGTAAACCAGCCGCTAAATAGTCTCCTTTCACACCACAGCTTTCCCAGTTTAGGACTCACATGGTGCATTTCTGTATCTGGATGAATGGAAGAAGACATCCTCCTCATACTCTCAGGACTGGTTGCTGTGAAAGACAACATGAGGCGCTGGTTGTTTATCTCAAGTCCTTTGTTTGTTTTGATATGCCATTCATTTGTACTCGGAATAAATCGGAATAAAATGATACGTATGGGATGAATAAATACTTGCGATAATGATTATGAAACATTTATTTGTGTTCTATATTATTATATAATATAATTATGTTCTTTTATTTATACAATATAATTACAATGAATTGTTATTAACAATTATAATTAGCGTATTATTATTATTATTATAATTAGCATCTTCTGTACATATTTTTCCCAAATCCCAGATTGGGCTTGTTGTTTAAGAGATATCTGTTTCATGTGTCAATAACGGATCTAGACTCCTCTAGCTTACAACAGTTGAGCTGAAGAGTTGAGGAATGAAATGAGCCTCTTATCTGGTAGATGTTATTGGTAAAGAGCAGTGTAGAATAAGAGAAGAAAAGACTGGAATGATATTATTGTTTGGTGAATATGATTTTATGAAACTTGGTAAGAACACAGACTGGGCTGGTTAAAGCAACCCCGGCCAGACAGAGGAGGTACAGAGCCTACTTACAGGGAGCTCTCTCTCACCTCCGGCTCGTATTGGGTTGAGAACTAGATAATTAACAGTAGACCTATGCCATCTGAACCAGCATCTGCATGATTCAAGATCAATGGCAGTTATTACAGCCGGATCATGCCCAAACCTCAAACTGTTACCTAACAGCCCGGTTCTCCTGGGATTCAGTTGTCCTAGAACCGCTAAAAGAACATACCGAACAGACCCAACCAAACTCGGCCAGAACCTGATAGGCTTTGAGGGAAGCGAGGACAACACAGCACCGTCATGCTAATTCAGAGAAAGCCCATATTTAGACCCTCTCAGTATATTATCTAGTCCTTAAAATTATTTTTTTTAATATCTGTCGTTTTAAAAGAAGCCTGAATGAACTAACGAGCTCTCTGAAGTGAGTATGATAAGTCGTGCTTAAGCTTACTCCAGAGTCAACACCTCGGTAAGCACACTGCATTACTGATCACTCAATCACTTGATAATGAAAATCACTAAGATGATACTGAATATAATACAGTATCACCTCTACAGACTGATATACAGAAGTGCTGAAGTACTGAAGAGTCACTACCTGCGACTGAGCCCAAAAACGGAGACCACCTAAACCCAGCTGTAAAGATCATCGCCATCGGGTAACTGTTGCTGAGGCAATTGAAAACTAGGCATTCTAGGGATCTCAGAGAAGTGTCTATGAACAAAAAACTTTTTTAAAACTGCTGGGTGGAGGTGGGGGTGGGGTGTGGGGTGTTATGGAGAAAGCAGTACCATTTGAGAAAATTTGAAAATGAAAAGTACATTTGAAAAATCTTATGGAAACCCTTCCATACAGGTGAACCGTCTCTCTGACTGGTTCCTGGCTTTCCGGCTATATTTCATTCCAGCTTCCTGGTCCTTTTTTACTGCCAATCAGACCATGGCATATGGTCTGACTTCACAGTCAGTGTCTAGCTTTCTCCCTGCACATTGAAAGCTTACTGAAGTATGAGTAAATTAATTAATTAATTTGTTACGTTTGAACTAAAGTTCATATGGCAAGCTAGCACATTAGCAGGTCTACACTCTGAACAGCTTAGAACCAACTAACTTCATTAAAAGCACAATATTAATTATTAACGTGAGTTTAATTGTGAGGTGTTTATTGTAAGTGGTTTCTTGTTGCTTCTTCGCCCTGTTACAGTTTGGTCTCACTCTTCCTCCTTCTCCATTAAGGTTGTACTTCCCCCGTCATGTCTATTTTAGGCACCTTTATAATGGTGACTTGGGCCCAATCCCATTTCACCCCTTGCCCCTAACACGTAGCCATACCAGCACTTCACTTCACCGTACCACCATACCAGCACTTCACTTCACCGTACCACCATGCCAGAACTTCAGCTTCACCGTACCACCATGCCAGAACTTCAGCTTCACCGTACCACCATGCCAGAACTTCAGCTTCACCGTACCACCATGCCAGAACTTCAGCTTCACCGTACCACCATACCAGTGCTTCACTTTACTGTACCACCATACCAGCACGTCACTTCACCGTACCATCATACCAGCACTTCACTTCACCGTGCCACCATACCAACGCTTCACTTCACCGTACCACCATACCAGCACTTCACTTCACCGTACAACCATAGCAGCACTTCACTTCACTGTACCACTAGATCAGCGCTTCACCTCACCGTACCACCATACCAACGCTTCACTTCACTGTACCACCATAACAGCACTTCACCGTACCACCATACCAGCACTCACTTCACCTCACCACCATACCAGCGCTTCACTTCACTGTACCACCATAACAGCACTTCACCGTACCACCACACCAGCACCTCACTTCACCATACCACCATACCAGCACTTCACCGTACCACCATAGCAGCACTTCACTTCACCATACCACCATACCAGCACTTCACTTCACTGTACCACTAGATCAGCGCTTCACCTCACTGTACCATTATGCCAGCAATTCACTTCACCGTACCACCATACCAGCGCTTCACTTCACCGTACCACCACACCAGCACCTCACTTCACCATACCACCATACCAGCACTTCACCGTACCACCATACCAGCACTTCAACTTCACTGTACCACCATACCAGCACTTCATCGAACCACCATACCAGCACTCCACCGTACCACCATACCAGCACTTCACTTCACCGTACCACCATACCAGCGCTTCACTTCACCGTACCACCACACCCGCACCTCACATCACCGTACCACCACACAGCAGCGCACTTCCCCGTACCTTTTTCCAGCGCTTCCAAAACCGTACCACCACACCAGCACCCCACTTCCCCCTACCACCATACCAGCACTTCACCGTACCACCATACCAGCACTTCAACTTCACTGTACCACCATACCAGCACTTCATCGAACCACCATACCAGCACTCCACCGTACCACCATACCAGCACTTCACTTCACTGTACCACCATACCAGCACTTCACTTCACTGTACCACCATACCAGTACTTTACCATGCCAGCATACCAGCACTTCACCATGTCACCATAACAGCACTTCACAGTGTCACCACAGCAGCAGCTGCATGACCCTCACCCTCTGTTTTAGCTCTGCTAATATTCATACAAACAGGTCACCTTAACAGGGTTCTCACAGTAGCCACTGATGATTATGGATGTTTTGAAAGTTTATGGATCTTCATCTGATTTCCTAACAGTCATTGACCATCACCACGGTTAAATCTTAAAAACTTCTGTCCAACCCCAGGCTGCCCTCCTCTCTGCTCACCTTTTTCTCTGTACCCCAGTGTGGTATGATGTAACTGTTACTCCCCTGTTATTTTTTTGCTCGTCCATGTGTTGTTGTCCTGTGATTCACGTGTGGATCAGATTGAGGAGCGGTTCCCCCTTTTGAGCTTTTGGTTTCTTTCTTGCTCAACGGGAGTTTTTCATTGCCACCGGTTGGCCTTGACCTTGTTTTCACTGGGAAACACGTGCTGTAAAGTAAATGCCTATACCAAGACAGCCACACTTTCCAAAACTTCATTGTCATGGCCGTGACGATGATCAAAACCACCTTTTGGGACCGATAGCGGTTTCTGACACACATTTCACCTCTACACAGTTAGGAGAAAAAACACTCAGCACCCAGGAAACAAATACAGAATATAATTTATAACGGCTATAATAAACTGGGTAACACCCCACATGTCTTTAAGATGATCTGGTCCGTCTCGCTCTGATGTGGACGGTGATGACTGCAGACAGCATGAGGATCAGAGTGATGGAATACAGCCCAGTCTTCAGCACACACACAGAGACACCAGCAGGGGGAGACACTGAACCTGAAACACACCCCCCACTGTTGTAGGACATATGATCAGCACATAGAACGGAACTGACTGACCACCTCCACCTCAGTCTGTCTCCATCATATTTATTTTATATATTTAATATTTATTTAACATTATAAAAATAAATACAGTCATATTCAACGGTAATATAATGACTGTATATACTCTCACCATACATCTCCTTGCATCTACACTCAGCTCCACTGTCCATACAGGACACTCTGTAGGTGTACAGGTCCAGACTGTAGTCCATCTGTTTCTCTGTGTACTGTATTACCCTGTTCTTCAATGGTCAGGACCCCCACAGGACCACCACAGAGCAGGTAGTATGTGGGTGGTGGATCATTCTCAGCACTGCAGTGACACTGACGTGGTGGTGGTGTGTTAGTGTGTGTGGTGTTGGTGTGAGTGGATCAGACACAGCAGTGCTGCTGGACACCTCAGTGTCACTGCTGGACTGACGGCGTCCTGTGTCCACTGATGAAGGACTAGAGGATGACCAACACTGCACTGTGCAGCAGCAGATGAGCTATCGTCTCTGACTGTCCATCTACAAGGTGGACCAGCAAGGTAGGAGCGTCTAAGTGGATCACAATTCTGACATGCTGTATGTGCTCCTGTCTCAGGAATGAACCCATGAAGACAGGTGTATCTCTGTAAGGTCTGTGGCTGACTCTAAATGAGTCTTCAGTCTTCTACTTACACAAACACACTCAGGTGACAATAGACTGGTAATGGGTTTCTGCATCTTTGATGTGTGAAAGGTTCTGTATAAATAAAGTTTTATTATTATTATTATTATTATTATTATAGGCCCTTTTCACACTTCCGCATTCTTTTTTCCAGAAACACGCGTGGATGGGTAACGCTAGTTCCGCTAAACAGTAAACAGTGATGGCAGAGTCCAAGAACAAGAGATTTTTGCAGTGTACCAAGGTGTTCAAACTCAAAACAAAAGCAGCCGTATCTCAGTTTCCATGGCTTTCCGGCTGACGGCGAGCAAAAGAAAAAATGTGTGCGTGCGTTAAGGAGAGATGAAGGGGTAAACTTTTGTGATTCTAGGCGCTGGGAGGTACCTTGGTGCTGTGCGCGTGCACTTCACTCGCTGCGGACTACATAGAGGGAAGCTCGCGGCGGAAACCGGGTGCTGTTTGCCAATTGCGGTTTTTCAGCGGAAACCATTTTCACGCCCCCCCTCATAAGCTTTCAGCGGTTTGAAAGGGAGCAAGCTCTCGCCGGGATGTAGACGGGAGTAGAACGTTAGAAGCAAACGGCAGACCATGTATAACCTCAAGTTTGTGTGGCTCCTCGTTCTTTCCTGCATCGATGGGTAGCACCTAGCTCCTGATTATCCACCCTGTTGTCGACTCTACCTTGGACACAGAATAACAATAATTACTTAGCCTATCATTCCCGATGACGAGGGATTATTCTTTGTTGTGGCTAGCGGGTTAGCAGGATAGATGTAAACAAAGCTTGGTTTAGCATGACGTTACTTGAGTTTGCTAGCTAACCTAATCAGGAGATGGCGAATAAGGAGCTAAACTTCAGCCTCGTAGATCACGTTAACTAAAGCAGTCAGTATCATTCATAATATTTACTATTTACTTAAACTAGACATATTTAACATTAAACGCCAATATATGATGCATATACATTAAATGCTAGTTAGCTAGCTAGCACAGATGTAAACAAAGCTAACGTTAGCTGGCGTTTCCTTACCCTGATAGCTGTGAAGGAACTCTGCAACAAAGAATTTGTAGCCTTTGTTCATCTTAGAGTCCTTCGTTGAGGAATATTGTCCAACGATCCTGGAAACATCCTCAAATTTCAGTCTCGACAGCGATGAAGTGAAATGTTTCATGGTCAGCCGGGAGTACAGGAACTTGTAATACCCAGCGTGTGCTAATTCATCTCTAAGTGGGAAATGACAACGTTTCAAATCCAACACTAAAACAGATTGATCCAAAGCTGCAGCTGAAGCTATACATTATGCATATCGTCACTGTACAAAGGAAAACAGGTATCTCCAAAATTACAACTTTACAGGACAGGCCAAAAAACACATTTAATTTCAATGGAAATCAATGGAACCAGATGTCTTTCCAAGCTGTTTTGGGTCATTTCTGTTGGTGAAAATCTCTACAGAGTGTAAACAGCAGCTCATGTGATCAAATGAAGCATAAAAGTAAAAAAAAAAATGGATACATGTTTTCCTTTGGACAGCGGAGATATACGTTTATACGCTATATAGTATATGTTCACCAAGTCCAAATTACACACAACAAAGATATATTTAACACAGTAACTCTCAGATACTGGCTTCTTTAGGAGCTGGTGTACACAGATGGAGTAGGATTGACTGTTAACACAGCAGTTTGATAGACCACATGTAGCCTACCACTGAACTCACTTCCTGTTTTCTGTACTATGCGTTTTTACACTGGCAAGAGCTACCCTGACATTCCCATGAGTGTGGCCTCTGCTAAAGGATATTTCAAATCAATTACTAACCATCTGTGGTAGCTCTATGGCTCTAGAGGAGGAGATCTAGGAGATCCAGAGGTGAAAGAAAAGTGAGGATGTAGTAGAAGACCTAGGAATCTAATGCATATCATTACTGAAGTTGGTATAGACTACCCATACGGTACCAGAAATAAAGGTACTAGTATTTAATTATTATTATTATTATTATTATTATTATTATTATTATTATTATTTTATTTATTTATTTTTTTAATTAAATAAAATTCAAGGAAAACCAGAGGAGTTTTCAGGACTGCAGGTCTGATATCGAGCGGTTCTTGTATTTAAAGTATGTCGTATTTGGCGTACATTAAAGGCGACCCTCATTTACATTTTAGCCAAGTTGATATACAGTATGAAATATACAATAGATAGAAAATAAGTAGAAGTTGAATTTATATAACATATAACAAGAAGGGTATAAACTATACATCATAATAGATACATCCAGGAACAGAAATCTAATTTAAGATAAACTTTTAAAGCTGATGATAAAAAGTGGACAAAAGTGATGAAAGAGTAAAAACGTGATCAAAGGTCAAAGAGCAAAAACATGAATAATAAATAAATACATCAGAAAATGGAAATATGAAATGAAATAAACAGTAATTCAGAATGAAAACAGATGAAAGAGTAAATGAAATATAATGAAAGATAAAAAGACACCTAAAATACACAACGTCTCATAGAAGCTCAGCTAAATTATAGAACAACAGTTGCAGTTAGAGAGTGATTGAGCGGTACCAGTGGGCAGGGCTTTAGAGTTCCCTGTAGTGAATTCCATTTAGCTGGTGCTCTATAGTTTAAAACGGACTTTCCCAGTGTAGTACTTGTAAACCCTTGGGAGTTGCAGGGAGTTAATGTGGTGTGTTGGGAAACCAAAGCCAAGTTTCACCATAGTTTGACTGTAAACTCACTGACAATTTATTACTCATATTCATTATCTCTTTCCACATCAGATCCCCAAAGGTTTCATTTTTAATAAGAATTAAAATCAGCATTATTTCATTTGGAAAAGATTTAAATTTAGTTAAAAAAAGTAAAAAAAAAAAAAAAATTTAGTTCTTTCAGCATTGATTATAAAAGACAGAGTGTATGGCATTCAAAGAATAGCAATGTGGGTGGTCAGCTGAGCGGTAGAGGACTGTGATGTCAGCATATTAATGTATTTTACAGTCAACAGTGAAGATAGCGATATAATTAATGTACATATTAAACAAGATTGACCCAGGAATTGATCCTTGAGGGACACCGCTAATCTGATTGGATTTGTCCCAGGGCCACACACTGGGATTGGAAATTGTGTTCATTGGTGATGCCCGGCATAGGAACCATCTTGTCTAGGGATGGAGTCCTTGATCCATTCGTCTGGGGTTGTTCTCTTTTGGTGCCGGGAGTCTGGCTCAGTCTCAGTTAAGGAAACACTGGGAAGTCACTGGGAATGATAATAGTCAACTGTGCCAAGAGTCAAGAGGGGCCTTAATGTCTTCCAGGTGATGTGGTTCCCTCTAACGTGGCTTGCGTTACAGGTTGGCTGGATCAGTGTCAGAGATGGTGTTGGGTGTCATAAGTTGCATCTAAATGATCTAAAGGACACAGAAAAAAAAATGAATATTCAACATTTACATTTCCACTGTCGCTTATCACACATCCAGGAGGCCAGGTATCACTCCACCTCCACCCCTGTGTGAGGATGTTCAAGCTGCATGGGATGGATTATCACAGGACACCATTAGGAACCTCTACAGCTCCATACCGAGACGTCTGGCGTGTTGGGTTAGCGAACACGGCGGCCAGACGCCATACTGAGAGACAGACTTCTGTACGTGTAGCTCAATAAATATTGATCATATCAGTCTAAATTTATCATCAGTTATTGATCCTGGTCACCTTTATCTTCCTTCCTAACTGCACCTCAATCCCGCACCTCCTTCCGGGTGCAGCTGTTCATTTCCTGATGGGTGTATATACCATGCTAATACATATTAAACTTACTGGTACTAGAATAGTATAGTAATAATAGTAGAATAGTTTTAATAGTACATGTGATTTAACTGTCCTGTGCTTAATAACACCAGCTGTGTTATAAATAAGTTATTAATGATGATTAGAAATCAGTGACACTTTATTATACATGCTAACAGTTTTCACCTTGTCAACTGGAGTGGTCTGACTGGACTGTCCGTTACACTGGTTGTGGTTTGTGCCCTACTAAACTGTACACAGTAGTAGGCGTCTCCAGCATGATAGGTGGTGTTGCTGCACCAGCGTTCTGTAGACATGATGAAGTCAGGTCATTTACATCGTGGTTTTCACAGACATACTGAAAGTCGTGGGAAGGGTTCTTCTCATCTGGCACCCACTATCATGCCTCGTTCAGGCTCCGCTAATCGACGGCACCTTGCCATGAGCACACTGACCAGTGTTCAACCACACTAACAAGCTGGTGAGTTACCAACACCTCACGACTTATACAGGTGTGGGCGTTCCCAAGCCGTCCCCTGAGGTAACACCGCTTCATAGTCAGTCTACATACTGATGTCACATGACTTTTGGTATGTTAGTCATTACAGTATTTATAGTCATTAGTGTTTGATTGTCTATAGGAATAAGAATGATTACCTGAGTGGGTCTTACCTGAACTGCTGCAGCGTTCCCGTTCTGTGCAGCACCTGTACAGGTTTAAATGCAAAATTAAAAACCTTCATAATAACACAACCCTGAAGTTCCAAAGCTGTCTTGTATAACTGAAATACAGGCGTGTTTATATATTCACAGTTAGTTTTACTGCATACAATACAATTTCACAGCTCGGGAAAAATGTAGAGCCCACCTGTACCTGATCAGTGTCTCTAGTTGTACAGGTTCTGGGTTTGTGTTGGTTCTGTTTGGTTCTCTACACTACTGGAAGCATGTCTCCTAAACTCCAGATCAGATATTGTATTAGATCTGTGTATTTAGAAAATCACTAATGACCTCCAGAAGCCTGTTTTTAGAACCATGCTCGCTGTGCGTTTCACCCCTGCCACCGCTCGCCAGTCTCCCTGTAGGTCACTCGAGGTCATCTTATGGTGGGTAAGGGACACTGGAATGATGTGGCGCTCATCACGGTCAGTAGAGAGTGGGTTTGGCCCTCTGCCGGTCTGTAGCTGTGTTGTCCTGGGTGTTTGCTGCCGGACCTTGTTCTTATGAACCAGACACTCACTGTATCTGCCAGTGAAGCTAGAACCCGACCTTCGGTTCCTCACTAAGAACCTGATGTACATGTGGAGATGCTGATCTAAGAAGAAACTGGAGTGGGTTCTTATTGAGTGGGCAGTGAGACGGGGACTGCTGCACCAAAACAGCCGAGTTTGACAAACTCCTTCATACCACTGTATGTCTTCACACTGCTTCTCTATACAAGAAGATTTGGATGGTCCAAAATGGCAATAAACTGGCCCCATGATTTATGGCCAACTGTTTTTATGAATGTCATATAATCATAAAACCACTCTAGGGATTTAGGGATGCACCGGAAGCCGAGCAAAATGAAACATTTGGCCGAACACTTTTTAAAAAATGAAATAGGTTAAATACCAGATAACAAGCAGACGTGGGCAAAGATATAGCACTGCCTGCCCACTGTTGACACTGGCAATCTGCTGTGAACCAAAGGTGGCCCATACATTTACAACATGTATGGCCCACCTGTCCCAAAACA
This sequence comes from Prochilodus magdalenae, assembly GCA_024036415.1. NCBI lineage: Eukaryota > Metazoa > Chordata > Actinopteri > Characiformes > Prochilodontidae > Prochilodus > Prochilodus magdalenae. Next base: position 67,490 of record JAMWET010004646.1, on the reverse strand, counting down.
GATCTGGTCCACTTCTGTCACAGATACAGCAAAGCTGCCTACGTTTGGTTGAGGAGTGGCCTTAATGTGGTGCATATGTGGCCTACATCATACTACCAAGTGGTGTTAACCCATCTGGCAGGTGGGCCAGTTGGAAATGTGGGCCAGATTTGGGCCAGAACTATTTTTGCTGTCCTGGATGTATGTTGTCTTGGTATTCAAAGAGGAAAACCGCCGATTAAATACACTGAGTGAGCAACAGAGCACATGCTGCATTCACCAAGAGCTCCTCCCTCCACACTGGCTGTGATTTCATCACTTTGTAAATTTCGGGTATGCAGTAGAGACGGAGCCAGAGCGAGAATGGGAGAGGCATCATGGGAGACTAAGGTCTGTCTGCCTCGCTGTAGCGGCTCTGTTCTGTTCTTTACTCTGTCTGGCTTGTGGTGCCAAACGGATTAAGGTGTGAAGGGAGGTTCTACCCCTTAGAGATTGGCGTGAGGCATGATGCTAGGTAAAAGTTCCACTCTGGTTCCTACTTAACAGCATCATCAAAAACGTCACTGTAATATCACAGAAATGATTCAGTCTTTTTTTTTTTACTCATAGTGGAATTTTTTGTTCATTATTGGCCCAAAAAATTTGGTTGCCAAACAGTCAGGAAGTTCCCTAACTAAACTGATGTGGTTCTAGAAATTTTGGTGAGCAGATCCTCCAGTGTGAGTTTTTTACTATGGCCCAGAATTGGCATCTCGTAGATTTGGTATCCATAAATACCACATGTGGAGGGTAAGATAGTGTAGTGTAGTGTAGTGTAGTGTAGTGTAGTGTAGTGTAGGAAGGTAGTGTCATGTGTTCTGCAGTGTTGGCTCCTACATTGGCATGTCTGTATGTAAAGAGAGGATGGTAAATGTTTACATTCAAACGAATCCGTACCTGCTGATCTCCTACAGCGATAGTATATCACTATGATCAGGATCACAACAATGACAACCACCGGAATCGCAACAAGCCCTAGAAACTCTGAGCCTTGGTCCGGTTGGTTGATTCTGTCTGAGGAGGAGAAAGATAGTCATAGTGTCGTATAACAGAAAAACAGAACAGGCTAAATAACACAATGTGCTCTCCCTTATACAAGACAGTCTCAGTGCTGATGGGCGCATGTATAACAGTAGTATGATTGTATTTCGATGCTATTAAGTTTGCATCACTTATCAGTGTAGGAAACTGCTCATGTTACCGCATTGCCATCTTTGTTGGAGATGTGTAAACTGTTGTAATGACAGTGGGTTCTCATTTCACGGCCCTCAAAGCTCACTAGCAGCTCCAAACTTGATTATATTACACTCATCACCAAAAGAACAGCTGCACCCAGAAGGAATCAACCCACAGGAGTGAAAGTTGGTGGGGAGGTCGGACATGGTGAGACATGCTAATGATTCAAGTCTTATCTCTGTACCTTACTGACCCAACAACCACGATTACGGACATCCAGCGAGCAGTGGTGTCCTCCATGAGTCATCCTGTTAGTGCAGCGCCATTGGCAGACGGCTGCACCACGCAGGACTACATACCGTTACCACGACTGTCCTTAACACCACGTCACCGTCACCAAAGACTGCAGTGGTGTCGTACCAGACTGTCATGGAGTGACTCAGAACGGCAGCGGGTCATCTTCAGTGACGAGTCCCGCTTTAGTCTTGGTGGAGACGCCCAACGAACCCGTGTGTGGAGGCACCGTGGTCAGCACCAAGATGGACGGTTTGTTGTCACACGTCCAGAAGACCTGGTGTCCCTCCACCTCCACCCCTACCGCACCATCTGCAGGAACTGTGTGAGGATGTTCAAGCTGCATGGGATGGATTATCACAGGACTCCATTAGGAACCTCTACAGCTCCATACCGAGACGTCTGGTGGAACTCCATGCTGAGACACACTTCTGGGTGCAGCTATTCTTTAGATGATGAGTGTGTATGTAGTTGATTATTTTGTAGTATTGTGTTGTACTGTGCAGTGCTCTGCTGTGCTGTGTAGCGTTGTGCTGTGTAGTGTTGTGCAGTGCTTTGCAGTGCTGTGCAGTGTTGTGTGGTATTGTGTTGTGCTCTGCTGCGTTGTGCAGTGCTTTGCAGTGCTGTGTTGTACTGTGCTGTGGTGTTTGGTGTTGTGCTGTGGTGTTTGGTGTTGTGTTGTGCTGTATTGTGGTGTGGGGTGGTGTGCAGTGCTGTGTTGTGCTGTGTAGTGTAGTGTTGTGTTGTGCAGTGCTTCGCAGTGCTGTATTGTACTGTGCTGTGGTGTTTGGTGTTGTGCAGTGCTGTACTGTGCTGTGTTGTGTTGTGGTGTAGTGTGCTGTATTGTGTTGTATTGTGCTATGCTGTGTTGTGTTGTGGTGAAGTGTGCTGTACTGTGTTGTGCTGTGTTGTGGTGAAGTGTGCTGTACTGTGTTGTGCTGTGCTGTATTGTGGTGTGGGGTGGTGTGTTATGCTGTGTTGTGGTGTAGTGTGCTGTATTGTGTTGTGTTGTACTGTTTTGTGGTGAAGTGTGCTGTACTGTGCTGTGTAGTGTTGTGTTGTACTGTTCTGTGGTGTTTGGTGTTGTGTTGTGCTGTGCTGTGCTGTGCTGTGCTGTGCTGTGCTGTGCTGTGTTGTGCAGTGTCAGGACTGTATGGTCCCTTGTCCTAGAATTCCACACTGTAACACTTACCTGACACAGAGAGGCTGTACTCAGCAAGACCTGCGACACGTGCACCAGACACTCTCGCTTCATACGATCCACTATCATTCTTCTGTAGGTTCTTCAGGGTCAGACTGTAGGTTCTATTATTGAACTCCACTCTGTCTTCATAACCAGGATAACATTTAGTTTTTTTAAATTCATTATAATATTTTAGAACAGTAGTAGATCTGTTTAACTCCCAAATGAATTCCTCAAACTCCGGTACAGGACCCGGTATGTCCATTTGAACAGAATCACCAACAAATCTGACCACCTCACTGGACACTGTAGAGAGAGAACATAGACAAACCATCAGGTTACATCTGATTACATATTTCTTTGTGAGCAGTTTTAGTATTTAATGTCATATGTAATTTCCTCCAGATCCAAAGACATGCAGTCAGCAAAACTGGAGATGCTGAACTGTTCCTAGGTGTGAGTGTCTGCCCTGTGATGGACTCGTGACCTGTGCAAGCTATCTCAGCGCTTTCCTGGGCGTTTCTCAATCGGTGCCCTCGTGTGTCCAATAAAATGAAAGAAAAACTAAAAGCCTCAAAGCCTCAAGGTTCCATGACTGGTGAATGTTTTCCCCGATTGCTTTCAGATCAGGTTTTAAGCTCCTTCAGTTCCCTTCACATTTCTGCTCTGCGACTCCAGTGCCAGTTCTCTTTAACTCTTCATAGAAAGAAACAAAATACGAAAATATGAGTGTCCCAGGTGATAGTAACTTCAGGTAACTTCAGGAGATGATTCCGCACGAGGATGATGGGGCTATAAACCCCTGTGGGGTGTGAGTAACGGGATCCATAGATTGGGAAGAGGTGCTACAGTGCAGGCAATGTCTCGTTCCATGTGTGGAAAATGGCTCCAGAGCAGATGTTAATGATTGGCTAAAAGGAGGGACTGCATGTGGGCGTGGCCAAAGACCATAGTGTGAAGGAAGTAGCTGAATCTGCAGGTGTACGGAAGCGTACGGTCATACGGGTCTACCAGCAGTGGATACAATCCCAGCCTACAGGGAATTCTCCTCGGAAATTTTGCCAGATTCAAGCGCTTATTGTCATATGCACAGAGAAACAAGCAGTTGTACTGTACAAAGAAACTGTAACTCTGCACTCACTCCTGGACTACAAGTACTAACAATTACAATATACAGTGGGGAGAACAAGTATTTGATACACTGCTGATTTTTCAGGTTCTCCCACTTGCAAAGCATGTAGAAGACTGTAATTTTTATCATAGGTACTCTTCAACTGTGAGTGATGGAATCTAAAACAAAAATCCAGAAAAATACATTGTATGATTTTTAAATAATTAATTTCCATTTTATTGTGGGAAATAAGTATTTGATACACCAGAAAAAGAAACTTTATATTTGGTACAGAAACCTTTGTTTGCAATTACAGAGATAAGATGTTTCCTGTAGTTCTTGACAAGGTTTGCACACACTGCAGCAGGGATTTTGGCCCACTCCTCCATACAGATCTCCTCCAGAGCCTTCAGGTTTCGTGGCTGTCGCTGGGCCACACGGACTTTAAGCTCCCTCCAAAGATTTTCTATTGGATTCAGGTCTGGAGACTGGCTAGGCCACTCCAGGACCTTAAGATGTTTCCTACGGAGCCACTCTTTAGTTGCCCTGGCTGTGTGTTTTGGGTCGTTATCATGCTGGAAGACCCAGCCACGACCCATCTTCAGTGCTCTTACTGAGGGAAGGAGGTTGTTGGCCAAAATCTCACGATACATGGCCCCATCCATCCTTCCCACAATATGGTGCAGTCGTCCGGTCCCCTTTGCAGAAAAGCATCCCCAAAGAATGATGTTTCCACCGCCATGCTTCACGGTTGGGATGGTGTTCTTGGGGTTGTACTCATCATTCTTCTTCCTCCAAACATGACGAGTGGAGTTTAAACCAAAAAGTTCTATTTTTGTCTCATCAGACCACATGACCTTCTCCCATTCCTCCTCTGGATCATTCAGATGGTCATTTGCAAACTTCAGACGGGCTTTGACATGCGTTGGCTTGAGGAAGGGCACCTTGCGTGCACTGCAGGATTTTAATCCTTGACGGCGTAGAGTGTTACTGATTGTTTTCTTTGAGACTGTGGTCCCAGCTCTATTCAGGTCATTGACCAGGTCCTGCCGTGTAATTCTGGGCTCATTCCTCACCTTCCTCAAGATCATTGATGCTCCACGAGGTGAGATCTTGCATGGCGCCCCAGACCGAGGGAGATTATCCGTTATTTTGCATTTCTTCCATTTTCTAATAATTGCACCAACAGTTGTTGCCTTCTCACCAAGCTGCTTGCCTATTGTCCTGTAGCCCATCCCAGCCTTGTGCAGGTCTACAATTTTATCCATGACGTCCTTACAAAGCTCTCTGGTCTTGGGCATTGTGGAGATGCTGGAGTCTGACTGATTGAGTGTGTGGACAGGTGTCTTTTATACAGGTAACGAGTTCAAACAGGTGCAGTTAATACAGGTAATGAGTGGAGAACAGGAGGGCTTCTTAAAGAAGAAGTAACATGTCTGTGAGAGCCAAAATTCTTACTGGTTGATAGATGATCAAATACTTATTTCCCACAATAAAATGGAAATTAATTATTTAAAAATCATACAATGTATTTTTCTGGATTTCTGTTTTAGATTCCATCACTCACAGTTGAAGAGTACCTATGATAAAAATTACAGTCTTCTACATGCTTTGCAAGTGGAAAAACCTGAAAAATCAGCAGTGTATCAAATACTTGTTCTCCCCACTGTAAATACTACGTACTAAATAAGAAAGCAAAGACTAGAGAGAAAATAAATTATGCAAATGATATGTAATTGTAAGATTTACATTTACATTTAGCAGTCTGTAATGTTCTGTTGGCCAGTCTACAGTTAATCAGTCTGTAAAGTCTGGTGGTCAGTCTGTGCAGTTAGGTGGTCTGTAATGTTCTGGTGGTCAGTCGGTGCAGTTAGGCAGTCTGTAATGTCCTGCTGGTCAGTCTGTACAGCTAAGCAGTCTGTAATGTTCTGGAGGTCAGTCTGTACAGCTAAGCAGTCTGTAATGTTCTGGTGGTCAGTCTGTACAGCTAAGCAGTCTGTAATGTTCTGGTGGTCAGTCTGTACAGCTAAGCAGTCTGTAATGTTCTGGTGGTCAGTCTGTGTAGTTAAGCAGTCTGTGAAAGGTTAAGCAGTCTGTTCTGGTGGTCTCGTAGGTGAGAGGACTGAACATGGACCACTCAGGACTGGTCAGATGCTTGTGGCAGAGGAGCATGAGGTAGGAGAAAGGCATCGACCAAATCTGGAACCAACTGAGCAATTATTTGATGTAAGAGTGTCTGAATATTGATGTGGCCTACATCCAGAAACTTTGTCCAGTCCATGCCAAATCCAATCCCAGCTGTTATTGGTGCTGGTGGAGGAGTTACACACTGTTAGGTACAGATCCATCACAGTGATTAAATGTCCTCTGAGTTTATTTCTCTGTGGATGAGGTGTGTTGTAACACTGTTCTGTAATACTACGAACCCGGGTTCAGTCCTTGCCCAAGGCTATTCAGCCCCATTACAGCCTCATAATCACAGTACAAAATACATTTAGATCTATCCACCATGTATTTGTAGTTACCAGTGTACAGCCCTGCTCCAAACCTGGAGAACCTTCTTCAGAAGAAGCTGATTGTTGGGTTCAGGTGCATAGTGCTAGGTAAGGACATTGGAAGCTCTCCAGAACCCCAGGGTCAGACACCGCTAAACTAGCGTATCAGTCAACACTGCTATTGACAAAGCTGATGGTCATTACAGGAGCCTATGGCTATGTGTCTATGAGTCTGAACCAGCATCTGCATTAACCTCAAACCGGTTTCCCTACTAGCCCAGTCTCCTGGCCTCAGTGTCCTAGAACCTCTTAAGGAACATACTTAACAGAACCCAAACCAAACCTGCGAGAACCTGATAGTTTGAGAGGAGCGAGGACAACACAGCACCTTCATGCTGAGCTTCTGTTTATGAAGAAGTCGATATTTAGACCCAGTTTAATGTTTTCTAGCCCTGATATTCAGTTTTTACTACAGTTGTTGTCGCAAACATTCAAAGACGATGCAAGAAAAAATTTGATTTGTTAATATTGTTCTGATTTCATGTAAGAAAATATTAGTTAAAAAAAAATAAGCCAAAAATAAACATAACAAGCACTTTGAAGTCTGATATGGTAATTACCCAGTAATTACTTGATAATGCTCATTTTATCAGAGATATGAAAATCACTACGATGATTATTGAATATAATATAGTATAACCTCTACAGACTGATATACAGAAGTACTGAAGAGTCTTTACCTGAGCCCAAGAGAACAAAATTCAGGTATGTCATCAACATTGTACCGTGTAGACAGCTACTCAGTCTCAGAAGGCCAGTGTAAATGAAGCTCATCATGACTAACAGGAAGAGTGATCGGCCTGATGAAACTACATGGGGTGGAGGGGGGCGGGGTGTAATGTAGAGAGTACTACGCTTACTCTCCATACATACTTAGCTCCCTACATACTTGGCCCATGACAGCCCAGACTGATTTTCCCTGAGAGGTAAATTACGAGGGATCACTTACATTAACTGATCAGCTCATTACCATCTTCTTCATTGTGACATAAAAGGGTCAGAATATGATGTAACATGAATATGAATAATCATTTAATAACACATTATCATTTTGTTCTAGATATAGGTTGGATATGGGTTCTAGGTAATATAGAACCTGTTATCAAAGCTTTGGATTTAGAACAGATCTTCCAGACACAAAACACCAGCTTTCAGTATGAGATGGATTGGTCTTGTGCACTAACCAAGCACGTGGTCATTGTGTGAGTGAGGTCACATGTTAACCAAATCACAGACGGTCATGTGACGGCATCCAGGACTGGGGAAGATGAAGCTGTATAAGGAACTTGTGACACATACGCCACTGTGGGCTCATATGGGTTAGATGACAGACTTATAAGAATTACTTGGGGTGCCGGTCCAGCTGTTCTGTAAAGTCTTAGTGTTTCTAATTTTCCCTATGTATTTAATGGTTATTGAAGTATGAGTGTTCATATATATATATATATATACATAGTATGCAAGAGTATTTTGCCAGCATGTTAGATATGAAAAACACGGCTCATTAAACACGCTATGTTTACAGAAGCCTCAAGAAAAATTGTATACTCATTAATAAAGTGCGAAGACAAAACATGTAATGTTTTAATCTTGTTAATATACACTCATTAGCTAAATAATATCTGCACCCAGAAGGAGGTGTGGGATTGCAGTGCTGTTGGGAAGGAAGATAAAGGTGACCAGGATCAATAACTGATGATAAGTTTAGACTGATATGATCAATATTTATTGAGCTACACATACAGTAGAAGTAGTAGTAACAATCAAATATTAAAATGGAAAAAAAAAGCCACACATGGAGACCAAATAAACCTGTGAACTGTACTTACAAAAATCAAAGCAGTAAACTCACAAACTTCAAAGTCACACAATACTGTCTGTTATAGATCTGCTTAAATTATTTTACGGGTAATAAATTATGTAATAAATAAATTAAGATTTGTAGAGACCTTTATACAACACTCCTGCTTCATAGCGCTTCTTCTTTCAGTGCTGCCCATCCCGCGTGGCCTGATGTTGAACAACAGCCTGCGTGGCCTGATGTTAAACAACTGCCCATCCTGTGTGGTTGGATGCTGAACTACTGCCCATCCTGTGTGGCCTGATGTGAAACTACTGCCCATCCTGTGTGGCCTGATGTGAAACTACTGCCCATCCTGTGTGGCCTGATGCTGAACTACTACCCATCCTGTGTGGCCTGATGCTGGACTAATACCCATCCTGTGTGGCCTGATGCTGAACTACTACCCATCCTGTGTGGCCTGATGGTGAACTATTGCCCATCCTGTGTGGCCTGGTGCTGGACTACTGCCCACCCTGTGTGACCTGATGTGGAACTACTGCCCATCCTGTGTGACCTGATGTTGAACTACTGCCCATCCTGTGTGGCGTGATGATGAACTACCGTCCATCCTGTGTGGCCTGATGCTGAACAACTGCCCATCCTGTGTGGCCTGATGGTGAACAACTGCCCATCCTGTGTGGCCTGATGGTGAACAACTGCCCATCCTGTGTGGCCTGATGGTGAACTACTGCCCATCCTGTGTGGCCTGATGGTGAACTACTGCCCATCCTGTGTGGCCTGATGCTGCATAACTGCCCACCCTGTGTGGCCTGATGCTGCATAACTGCCCACCCTGTGTGGCCTGATGCTGCATAACTGCCCATCCTGTGTGGCGTCTCACAGTAGCCACTAATGTTTGTGGATGATCGTGAACAGTCTGAATTTCCAAGCTCTCTCATGGTTACTCTGATCAGCCTCAAACAGTCATCGGTTCTCACTGGGTAATCTAAGTACCTCGGTCCAATGACCGTCTGCTTGTTTCATCTTTAATCTATATTCAGTTTGTAACTAAATGATAAATCCGATCCCCTGTTCATTTTGCTCCGGTTGTGCTTCTGCTTTGCTATCTGCTGTTGACCAGAGGAGGATGGTTTCCCCTTTTCAGTTTTGGTTTCTTCCTCTTGCTCTAAGGGAGTATCTCCTTCCCACTGCAGAAAATCAGTTCCTAAAGTTCCACACTGATTTTCAGTTTTGCTGGATTTAACTGCTCCAGCACCATGTGCTCTGAAATGCAAAGGCATGGCCAACACACAAGCCATCTACAGGCTATGTGGTGTAGTACTACTCTGTGTTCTGGTGGTAATAGGAAAATATGAGACATGGAATTTTAAATAACTTTTAATAAAAACAAAAACACTTTGTGTGCTAAAAACCTTCGTCTTTAAAAAAGATATAAGAATTATTTTCACAAGATGAAATTTATGAACCAACATTTGGAACATGCCCTATAAATTACTTTGTATATATTTAGCTTTTTGCTTATTATGTCTGAATAATTAATGCTTTTGTTTACATATTGTTTACTGTGGGACTGTAGTTTGAACATATTTGCTTCATTTGGATCATATTTATCTCAAAGTGTCAGGAAATAGAATTAAGTGCTACCAATTTATTAATGCCATTATGTTCCATCACTACAGTCATAGTTCCTGCTATCATTTCTTTGGGCTTTTCACTTACAGTAGAGTAGATTATAATAAGAGATTATATAATCCAGGATTATGGAACTATAACAGCTATAATAAACTGAGTAACACCATCCATGTCTTTAAGATGATCTGGTCCGTCTCGCTCTGATGTGGACGGTGATGACTGCAGACAGCATGAGGATCAGAGTGATGGAATACAGCCCAGTCTTCAGCACACACACAGAGACACCAGCAGGGGGAGACACTGAACCTGGAACACACAACACACCCCCCACTGTTGTAGGACATATGATCAGCACATAGAACAGAACTGACTGACTCACCTGCTCCACAGGAATGATAGTCAGTGATACCTGATGATGTGTATTTCACTCTTAGCTCTTTATCTGAAGATTAATAGACGCATAAAATTCGACTCATTAGAATCTAGTGGTTGAACTTGAATGGTTGAATGGAAGAGAGTGCGGAGTGATAAGTTCGTTGCTAGACAGTTGCTGTGGTATTCCTAGGTAGTTGTAGAGGCAGTTGCTATAGAATCCCAGCAGGTATGGTACAGGGGGTCGCCATGGTGTTGCTAAGTAGTTGCTATGAATGTATGGGAGTCTATGGAAGGAACAAGGGATGAATAAACAACTCATGGAGGAGTGTGGGTCAGTAGGTTGAAGGAGACAATAGGGTTTGAATGGAGGTGAAAATGAATCAGACTCTTTAGAAGGAGTGATTGATGGGGTAACAGACGAGTGCAGGTCAAACCAACTTTGAATTAGTGTATTAGAGTATTCCTGAAAAACGTAAGTCGTATCAAAAAGCTGTGGCCAAGGACACCATTCCCAATCAGACTGAACACTGCGGAGCTAGACTTACCCAACACAGAGAGACTGTACTCAGCAACTACTGTGACCTGTAGACCAGACGCTCTCGCTTCATACAGTCCACTATCAGTCTTCTGTAGGTTCTTCAGGGTCAGACTGTAGGTTCTCGCATTAAACTCCACCCGGTCTTTATAACCAGGATACAGTTTAGTTTTTCTAAATTTATGATAATATTTTAGAACAGTCTTAGTGCTGTTAAAAACCCAGATTAAGTTTTTCCACTTCGGTACAGGGCGCTGTATGTCCAGATGAACCGAATCTCCAACCGATCTGACCACATCACTGGACCCTGTAGAGAGAGAGATAGTGTTGGGTTCATCCTTGTACATCCTTGTGTATGTTAATAAACATGTTAGCTGTGTTTTCATATTTATAAGCCAGAAGATGTAACGTGTGTAAAAGTTCAGTAATATTAAATTAGTAAAAGTATCTAAGTATGTGTGTTCTCTTACTGCAGCTCCACTGAAGTCAAAGTAATGTTAAGTAATTACAGTGTTTATGAGCAACAATAATGTGCAGTAAAGCTGATTACATCATACATGTGTCTCCATGTGAAGCTGATTACATCATATGGGTCTACATGTGAAGCTGATTACATCATTCATGTGTCTACATGTGAAGCTGATTACCTCATACATGTGTCTACATGTGAAGCTGATTACATCATATACATGTCTACATGTGAAGCTGATTACATAATGTGTCTCCATGTGAAGTTGATTACATCATATGTGTCTACATGTGAAGCTGATTACATCACACACGTGTCTACATGTGAAGCTGATTACATCATATACGTGTCTACATGTGAAGCTGATTACATCATATGTGTCTACATGTGAAGTTGATTACATCATATGTGTCTACATGTGAAGCTGATTACATCACACACGTGTCTACATGTGAAGCTGATTACATCACACACGTGTCTACATGTGAAGCTGATTACATCACACACGTGTCTACATGTGAAGCTGATTACATCACACACGTGTCTACATGTGAAGTTGATTACATCATATGTGTCTACATGTGAAGCTGATTACATCATATACGTGTCTACATATGAAGCTGAGAGTAAACGAGTCTCAGAGGAGGATTAAATGTTCAGTTCAGATAATTACAGGATCTTATTAGTTCCTGATTGAACCTACACCGTTCAGTCAGGTGGTCTCTCCTGGTGTAGAGTACATGTGTATCTATATGGAGGATTAAACCAGTAACCTCCTCCACTCTGTATATGACTGACCCCCTCAGAAATGATACACCATCATACATCTACCCTCTATAGTGATGAAGATCAGAGAACTGTTTACCTGTGATGGAGATCAGGGTGGACAGAACCAAGACCAGCCGCAGCACCATCATCATCAGTGCCATCTCAGAGACTGTTTACTCGTCTACTTTTACAGTTAAAGAGGAAGTTCTGAAAGTCCATGCTTCATTCCTCAGAGGGGGTTTCTAATGTTCTGTTGTTCATGTAGAAGTTATAAATAGAAAGTGAGTTTAATATCAGTTCTCTATACTGATCCCTGTGTAGAGTTATAACAGAGTATAATAGAGTTCTGTTAATTACAGATGTAAAATATATAAACAACAATAAATGTATTGTTAAGTTAAATATGTAATATTAAGACAGGCGTTGTGCTGGGATTATACAGGTGTTACCCCTCTTCTGTGGGTTTGAGGGTCCAGTTCCCCAATAAACCTGACCCTGAGTGAAGTTATATAGAGTTATATATAGTTTTATAGAGTTATATATGGATTATAAAACTATATGAGTCACTTTAGATCTGATATCAGCAGCTCTCAGTGGATGTCTGTAGAATTAATCAGCTTTAATGATCATTAAGATAACTAATAGAACTGTACAGCATCACTGTGTCCTCATATGATGTATTAATGATGCTCCTGATACTAAAATTAGTTTTAGCGTCGGTCACTTCCTCCCAGTGTTTCCTCTGTGCTCAGTCTAGTTTATCTACAGCAGCTCTTTGTTTGTATTGCACGCTGATTTGAACTGAAGTGTTCATACAGGATATTCAGTTTATTGTTTTGAGACCAAAACTACCAGAATAACTACCAACACTTAGTATCCAGATGTTCCAAAGTACTAAACAAGATCAAAGGAAGATGCTGTAACACGTCATAGACATCACAAATAAATCAGTGTCAGAAATATCATATGTGAGTGACCTTGTCCATCAGGCTCTGTCTCTGTGAGAGGTTAGGATAATGATTTGAATCAGACACTTTAGGAGCAGGTGTATCTTTAATGATAGAGTAGATTATAATGAGAGATTATATAATCCAGGATTATGGAACTATAACAGCTATAATAAACTGGGTAACTCCATCCATGTCTTTAAGATGATCTGGTCCGTCTCGCTCTGATGTGGACGGTGATGACTGCAGACAGAGTGAGGATCAGAGTGATGGAATACAGCCCAGTCTTCAGCACACACACAGAGACACCAGCAGGGGGAGACACTGAACCTGAAACACACAACACACCCCCCACTGTTGTAGGACATATGATCAGCACATAGAACAGAACTGACTGACGTCACATGTTCGGCCGAGTGTGAAACGTGAATCATCTGCACGTCTTACAATGTCAAACCTGCCCACCAAGTTCCGTTCCTGGCGATGCCTCCTGTGATGATGAAGAGGACCTGATTCACTTGGTAGCTCAGTATCCTGACATGCTGGATGTGCTGCTGCCTCAGGAATGAACTCGTATGCCATCATATACCACCTCCTGGGCCTGTGTGGTACTGCACATGACTTCTGGTATGTGCTGGCTCCTCCCTGGCTCCACCTGCTCCACCCAGTGCATAGACCTGCAGCTGATCATTGCCTCATTAAGGCTGCTACCTGCCTACTCACTGTGGTTCTAATGTGAGCTCTGTCGGTGTGTTGTGGCCTGTGTTTCTGATTCCTGCCCTGTCTCCTGGGTTTGGGTATGTCTCTGGCATTGCCTGCCCGTGTTATGACCCCTACCTGTTAGATACTGCATGATCAGCTTTGAGAGGTATTGCTGAAAGGAGGAAGCTTTGAGGAACCACCGGAACTCAGCCACAAAGTGTCAGACCATGTGAAGTTCCAGAGCGGGGCCTTCTGGGGAGCAGTGTGTAGTCTTCAACACTCAGCTGACTCAGTAACTGCAGAGCTTCAAACCTCCTCTGGCATTAACATCAGGCTTTACACCACCCAGCACAATGCTGAGCATCGGTTGGAGTGGTGTAAAGTTTTGTGGAGTGACCAGTCACGCTTCTCTATCTGGCGGTCTGATGGAGGGGTCTGGGTTTGGAGAACACCAGGAGAACGTTACCTCCCTGACTGCACTGTGCCAGCTGTAAAGCTTGGTGGAGGGGGGGATAAAGCTATGGGGTTGTTTTTTAGGGGGGCTTAGAGACTCTTAGTTCCACTGAAGGGACATACAGTATTAATGCTTCACCAGATCAAGACACTGTATGCTTACAACTTGTATGGGATCAGATTGGGGAAGAACCTTTCCTGTCCCAGCATGGTGGTGCTCCAGTTCATAGAGGAAGGTCCATAAAGGCTGGTTGGGTGAGGTTGGTGTGGAAGAACTTGATTGGCCCACACAGAGCCCTGACCTCAACCCCATCCAACACCTTTTTGTAGAAAGGGTTCCATGAGAGCTGTTATAGCTGCAACGGTGGAACAAGATTAAAAACTCCTCCTGGTGTCCCAATACTTTTGTCCATTCCATATATGAGTACTATAAGTGAGTCGGACACATTCAGTTCAAGAAAGTAAACAAGCAGGTCTCAGTCTTTCGGGTGGTGTTGGTGTCAGTGTTGGTGTTTGTGTTGGTGTCTGTATGTGTCTGTGTACACACCTTCACCTCCATCATCATCACATATTCGTTTATGTTCTCCCATCTCCAGAACATCCTCCTTCCAGCTGACTGGATTACTCTGCTTACAGATGATGGAGCTGCCTCTGACAGACAGGGAAAGGGTGGCCCCTCCAGATGATGTCACTTCCTTCTCCTCACAGGTTTCATTATAGCAGCCAGAGCTGATAGAGAGGTCATGACCTCTACAGGTTAGAGTGATGTTGCAGGTGCTCCAGATTAGGTGAAAAGTCAGGACTGCAGCCTCCGCTGGATCTGAGGTAGGAGATATACAGACACACCACTGTAACGCTGACAGTCAGTCAGTGATAAATCACTCATCACAGATCACAGAGATCATTAAACGTCTTTCAGAACTGCTCAGGATCTTTCAGAGGAGCTGAGCTCCATCTGGATGGTGGTGGTGGTGGTAAACCCTCAGGATCAAATGAGCAAAGGTATCCCAAGTGTTTGGAATGGTGTTGAAAGGTGGTTGCTATGGTTTACCAAGTGGTTGGGATGATATACAGTATTATGTCGTTGCTATGATGTTGCTAGGAGCTTGTCATATCATTCTAGGTGGTTGCTAAGGTGTTGCTTGGTAGTTGCTATTATATCTAAGTTTATTGCTATAGAATTGTAGGGCAGTTGCTATGGCATCCCAGGTGATTGCTAAGTGGTTACTATGGTGTCCCATTTGGTTGCCAATTTGTTTTAAGGCGGTTGCTATGCTACCCAAGGTTGTTTCTATGGTGTTGCTAGGTGGTTGCTATGGTATTCGAGGTGGTTGCTATGGTGTTGATCAAAAAAATCACAGTAAATTCTTTTGCAACATGGAAACTGCTCTCAGTTCATACAGTCCACTATCAGTCTTCTGTAGGTTCTTCAGGGTCAGACTGTAGGTTCCCTCATTAAACTCCACCCTGTCTTTATAACCGGAGAAGGGTGTAGCAGCTCTATATTATTATTATTATTATATTTTAGAACAGTATCAGTTCTGTTAACCACCCGGGATAATTTACCAAACTCTGGCAGAGGACGCTGTATGTCCAGCTGAACAGATCAAACTCAGATCATGACATTTTGATAGGATTAGAGCGGAGACTGTGAGCCAGGCCTTCTTGTCCAACATCAGTACCTGACCGTACCTGTTTAACCAGCCGTATCAGTTTAGAGTATGAATGATTGAATGTACTGCAGTCTTCATTATGTTAGCCCTACTATACAGGGTTGTTTTAGTTATTAAGGTGTGTAGCGCCACCTGCTGTGTGTCCTGTAGGATGCTCATATGCATTCAACCAGTGGGGGTCAATGACAAAGAGCAGGTGAAGCTACAGAGCGGGGTCTCCAAGTGCTGAGGAGCATAGTGTGTAAAGTCTCCAACGCTCTGCTGACTCAGTAATGCAGAGCTCCAAACCTCCTCTAGCATTAACACCAGCACAAGCACTGTGCACCAGGAGCTTCATAGCATGAGCTGAGCAGCTGCATGCAGACGTTACACCACCATGCAGAGCGTCGTAATACCCCCCCACTCCGGAGCAGTGGAAACGTGTTCAGTGCAGTGACCAATCACGCTCCTCTATCTACAAGTCTGATGGAGGAGTCTGGGTTTGGAGAACGCCAGCAGAGTGCTACCTGCCTGACCGCACTGTGCCGACTACGTTTGGTGGAGGTGGGTAATGCTCTCAAGGTGGTTCTCAGGGTTTGTCCATATTGTATATATGTCAGACACATTCAGGTCATCGTTCAGAATACCTCAATATAAAGTAAACAGGCAGGTCTGGATCTTCTAGGTGGTGTTGGTGTCAGTGTTGGTGTTTGTATGTGTCTGTGTACACACCTTCAGCTCCATCAGCACAGAGATGCTTAAGTTCTCCCATCACCAGAACACCCTCATCCCAGCTGACTGGGTTACTCTGGTTACAGATGATGGAGCTGCCCCTGACAGAGCGTGAAAGGGTAACACCTCCAGGTGATGTCACTTCCTTCTGCTCACAGGTTTCCTTGTAACAGATGGAGTTGATATAGGGCTCATGACCTCTACAGGTGAGAGTGACGCTGCAGGTGTCTCTGATTACCTGGTAAGTCAGGACTGGAGCCTCCACTGGATCTGAGGTAGGAGATATACAGACACATCACTGTAACGCTGACAGTCAGTCAGTGATAAATCACTCATCACAGATCACAGAGATCATTAAACGTCTTTCAGAACTGCTCAGGATCTTTCAGAGGAGCTGAGCTCCATCCGGATGGTGGTGGTGCTGGTATTAGACTCTCAGGATCAAATGAGCAGAGAGACAATAATAAGTGTCCTGAGAATGATCAGTGTTCATACAGAGAGTCAGGTAACCACACTAGTCCTGCATGCTGGAGATCTGAGAGCCTATTCATATAGCAAAGGCATATGTCAATGTACAGTGTGTTCATGCTTACAGTGAGGATAAACGATATTCAGACACTTTTACTCCTGGTATTTAATCTACAGTCGTATGTACAGGTCTGGATGAACCTGGTTGAGGTCCATGTTGTTGATGTTCTAAGTGTGAATAAGAGACACACGTCTACACACTTCATTACACAGGTACTGCTTATATAATCAGGTATACATGTTAAACCTGGACCCAGCTGTAGAAGTAAATACATGTAGCTGAGCTGGAGATACAGGTGAATATATATGTAGGAGCTGTAGAATATTAAATATAGTCTAAAGTATAAAATCCAGAAAATAAACAGGAGCTGTGTGTAACCCTAAAAGTCTTTACTGGTAAAGGATACAGCACGTTGCACTATTTGTTTCTTTGCTGGGTTCGGGAAAAGGAGGACAAGAAGAATGAGGAACACAATAATCAGTTTCCTTTTAAACGTTGGAAACGTTGTGTATTGTCAAATCACCAGATTCAGAAAAAACTAAATTTCACAGTGTGAACATCAAAAAGGCTCAAACAAAAGGAAAAAAGAAATTAATAATAAGAGTTAGGAAGTCTCACTGTTCATAAAAAATAAAAATATATAAAGAGAGTCCAGTTCCAGGACAATCTGAAGCTTACTCATCCAACTGGTTTGCTGCACAGTCCAATAATATATGTATTCCCCAAAATCGCACTGTTTATGAATAGTAGAAGTCTGATCTGTAGCTCCGGCTCTGTCTTTCCCCTATATGAAGGCAGAGTGACCGGTCCACACGGGGTTCTGGCTCGCCGTTCCGCTCTCCTAATAGTCTGCACTCCCTTGTGTGAGAACCCAGATCAATTCAATTGGCAGAAAAAACAACAATCTACGCAACAAACAAACACAACTGTTACTGCTCACTTCACATCATCAACTCAACACCACCACTTTTCTTTTACAGGCGTGAATCTGAAAGCTGGTATAAAATCACCACACCTTTAAAAACACAAGTGACAACAGACATGTTTCTCCCTCAGGAACAATACTAAGAGCTTCAATACTTTCATTTATATACTGATGTTTGATAACTTAGAGTCACAGTGGTAGGGTGTTACAGGCTAATTTGCACATCACGTGTCAAATTACAAGAAAGGGTGTTGGTGCAGTTAGCTTTTCTCATGCATCAACTATAAACAGAGAAAGAAAATACAAGATATGCTATCGCTTAGGAATCACAAAATGAACTGAATCACAACTCCAGTTGTTTTTTCTCTCTTTTAAAACTATATTTTACACCATTTTAACCTGAATTTTACATTTTTAAAGTTAAAACTATCATGCTAATAGGGGGTAACTAGCATAGCAACAAAAAATATGACTCTGCGTAGTTGCACATCAAAAATGAGAAATTCTCGATTAGAAAAACCTCAGAGGAACGCAAACTTCTCCCAAAGTTGCAAAAAAAACCCCACAAAAGCTCCAGCACACTGCGTCCATTCCTTCTCCAACCAGCCGTAGCCGATTAGCCTTAACAGCCCAGCGGTGCCACCTACAGGAAATTGCTATGAACTACAACTCTAACATAGAAGCGGTATAGAAACCGTTCTTTTAAGGTGGGTTACATGTGTATTAAAGTGTAAGAGTGAGTTCCCTGTAGGGGGCGTAGTTCTGTTAAACGTGTCATTGTGTATGGTTATAAACATGTTTAATAGCTTACTAGTACACAGTAAATGCGTGTTCAGGCTGGAAGTGTTAGTGCTGATAGAAACTCAGCAGGTGGAGGGAGTACCAGAGCAGGAGGCCCAAACTCAGTAAACCCTCCCCTCAGACACATACAGGAGGAGTAGTAGTGTTTAGAGTAGATTAATCCAGCTACTGTTACAGCTACAGTACAAGGAGAGGAAATGAGTCTCAGAGGAGGATTAAATGTTCAGGTCAGATAATTACAGGATCTTATTAGTTCCTGAGTGAACCTACACCGTTCAGTCAGGGCTAGAAGGGGTAGACCTACGTATATCACACAAGGATTCAACCTTCGGATGTACGGCTCTGAAGGTGTCTGGATCCAACACCGTAGTGCTGTTACTGGTTTATCTGCTACTGAAACTTTCCACCACTGACACCTTATCAGAATTTAGCGAGTTACTCACCATCAGCAGTTCCATATCCTCCTCTCTAGCTCTATCTGGTGACTTTACCGTTCACCTGGACCCATTAAACCAGTAACCTCCTCCACTCTGTATATGACTGACCCCCTCAGAAATGATACACCATCATACATCTACCCTCTATAGTGATGAAGATCAGAGAACTGTTTACCTGTGATGGAGATCAGAGAGGACAGAGGCAGGATCAGCTGCAGCACCACCATCATCATCATCGCCATCTCGGAGACTGTGACACACGTCTGCTTTAACAGTGAAGGAGGAAGTTCTGAAAGTCCTCCCTTTCTTCCTCAGAGGAGGTGTGTAATGTGCTGATGGAGGCGGATGTTGTGTTAGGGTTGTAGAGGTGTAGCTCCTCCTCTTTAGTTTTGGGGTTCAGTTACTCAGTAAACCTCAATAAACACTGAGACAGTTTATGGAGCTCTATTAGGGACATTAGGACTGATAAAGTATCACTGGGTCTTCATATGATGTTTTAATGAAGCGCCTGAGTTTAAAACTGATTGACATCTGCCAGTTCCTGTTGGTGTTTCCTGTGTGGTCACTGTTTGACACGGTTTAAAATCTAAACTATCAGGATTTTCATCAGCGGATACACTTTATAGCTTTTAAAGTCTTTGATGAAGCTTGGAACTTCCCTCTGTAGGAGCAGGTGTATCTTTAATGCTATTCTAATCATAAACATAAACAGAATATACAAACACATTATAGTACATCTAATAAACATACAGCTACAATATTCTAGTACATCCAATCAGCTGATTTCTGAGAAGCTACAACAGTGCTGCTAAAAGTCTGAGCCCTACAGAGAGTCTGTTAGATCCAGCTCTACAGTAGAGTAGATTATAATAAGAGATTATATAATCCAGGATTATGGAACTATAACAGCTATAATAAACTGGGTAACTCCATCCATGTCTTTAAGATGATCTGGTCCGTCTCGCTCTGATGTGGACGGTAATGACTGCAGACAGCATGAGGATCAGAGTGATGGAATACAGCCCAGTCTTCAGCACACACACAGAGACACCAGCAGGGGGAGACACTGGACCTGAAACACACAACACACCCCCCACTGTTGTAAGACATACATAACTTTGCCAAAAGTATTCACCCCCCACCCAAATCACTAAATCCAGGTGTTCCAGTAACAAACACAGGTGTATAAAACCGAGCATCTAGTCATGCAGACTGCTCCTACAGACGTTAGTGAGAGAATGGGTCGCTCTCAGGAGCTCAGTGAACTCCAGCGTGGTACGGTGATAGGATGCTCCACCTGTGCTACAAGTCCAGTCCTGAGATTCCCTCCCTACTAAATATTCCACAGTCCACTGTCAGTGGGTTTAGAACACAGTGGGAGTGATTGGGAACGACAGCAGCTCAGCCACAAAGTGGTAGACCACATACACTGACTGAGCGGGGTCAGAGGATGCTGAGGGTCATAGTGCACAGAGGTCACCAACTTTCTACAGAGTCCATCACTACAGACCTCCAAACTTCATGTGTCCTTCAGATCAGCTCAGGAACAGTGTAGAGCTTCATGGAAGGCCTGCACAGAGTCCTGACCTCAACCCCACACAAGACCTTTGGGATCAATTAGAGCGGAGACTTTGAGCCAGGCCTTCTCGTCACATCAGTACCTGAACTCACAAATGAGCTTCTGGAAAATGAAAGATATATATACTTTCTAAAAATTAAATACCAGGGCTTCACTCAGTTTAACTTCAGCAGGTATATAAACCGAGCGCAGTCTGCCTTTACAGACATTAGTGAAAGAGTAGGTCACTCTACAGAGCTCACGGACCACCAAGTGTCAGCGGGGTTTCCGAATGGTGAGGAGCATAGTGTGTAAAGTCTCCAACGCTCTGCTGACGCAGTAACTGCAGAGCTCCAAACCTCCTCTAGCATTAACACCAGCACAAGCACTGTGCACCAGGAGCTTCATAGCATGAGCTGAGCAGCTGCATGCAGGCGTTACACCACCATGCAGAGCACTGTAATACCGCCCCCCCCCCCCCCACTCCGGAGCTGTGGAAGCGTGTTCTGTGCAGTGACCAATCACGCTTCTCTATCTGCAGGTCTGATGGAGGAGTCTGGGTTTGGAGAACGCCAGCAGAATACTACCTGCCTGACCGCACTGTGCTGACTATGTTTGGTGGAGGTGGGGTAATGCTCTCGCGGTGGTTCTTAGGGTTTGTCCATATTGTATATTTATATAAATCTTCTAGGTGGTGTTGGTGTCAGTGTTGGTGTCTGTATGTGTCTGTGTACACACCCTCACCTACATCAGCACAGAGATGCTTAAGTTTTCCCATCTCCAGAACATCCTCCTTCCAGCTGGCTGGGTTACTATGGTTACAGATGATGGAGCTGCCCCTGACAGACAGGGAAAGGGTGACGCCTCCGGGTGATGTTACTTCCTTCTCCTCACAGGTTTTATTATAGCAGCTGGAGCTGATGGAGAGGTCATGACCTCTACAGGTGAGAGTGATGTTGCAGGTGCTCCAGATTAGGTGAAGAGTCAGGACTGGAGCCTCCACTGGATCTGAGGTAGGAGATATACAGACACATCACTGTAACGCTGACAGTCAGTCAGTGATAAATCACTCATCACAGATCACAGGACTCTCAGGATCAAATGAGCAGAGAGACAATAATTAGAGTCCTGAGAATGATCAGTGTTCATACAGAGAGTCAGGTAACCACACTAGTCCCGCATGCTGGAGATATTAGATTTAATCACCAGTAATGATTTTATACACACGTGGAGCTTCACTGGTGGGTTAGACTCTCAGTCTCTCTGTGATTGTTGTGACTCCAGATTGTTGCTATGGTGTTGCTAGACAGTTGCTAAGATATGCCTGGTGGTTGGTCTTGTGTTGCTAGGCAAGTGCTATGGTATACCACATGGTTGCTATGGTATCCCAGGTGGTTGGTATGGTTTTGTAAGGTGGTTGCTATGATGTTGCAAGTTGTTGCTATGGTGTTACTAGGTGGTTTCTGTGATTTCCCCGGTGGTTGGCAGTAAATGGACGTGTACTTTTCTACTCCATTCATTCTTCTTTTGAAAACTGGAAATTGGATCAAAAAGCTGTGTACAAGCACACTACTCCTAATCAGCTTGAACGTTCCGGAGTTGGAGCGGTGTTAATATCTCAATAACTGTGGGATGAGTTAGCATACAAAATCTCACGACCAGGAAGAAGAATATAAACCGGATTAGAATATGTTAATTAATCATTAATTACATCTTAATAACAGCAGTGCTGTGTTTCCTCACACTGACTGATCCTCTACAAGACTTACCCAACACAGAGAGTCTGTACTCAGCAACTACAGTGACGTTATGATCAGACGCCTTCGCTTCATACAGTCCACTATCAGTCTTCTGTAGGTTCTTCAGGGTCAGACTGTAGGTTCCCTCATTAAACTCCACCCTGTCCGTATACACAGGAAACTGTCTAGTTTTCTTATAATCAGGAAAATATTTAAGAATATAATTAGTTCTGTTAAACTCCCAGGTTAAGTCATCAAACTCCGTTACAGGACGCCGTATGTCCAGCTGAACAGAATCTCCAACCGATCTGACCACATCACTGGACCCTGTAGAGAGAGATGGTGTTGGGTTATACTAGGACTGCTTTGTAATAACTCAACACTGTGTGGAATATTAATAACTAGTTTATAAATCCTCTGGTCTAATTCTATGTTTTATTGATTTCAGTGCACTATTATTGTTAATCTGCTGATATTAAAACACTGAAGAGTATAAAATACTTAAATGAGGCCTGTGCAAAAGTTACAGCACACTTTATATATTATGCCTTGTTTTATATGTTAAACTCAGCAAATAAGTAGAAACTGATATTAATATTTACAGGAAAATTTAACTGAAACTTAACCATAATTGTATATATTCATAAATATGTCTACACATCCTTGTGTATGAGCAGTAATAATGTGCAGTAAAGCTGCTTATATCATATATGTGTCTCCATGTGGAGCTGGTTTAAAGGGTTAACCTAGTACACAGTAAATGTGAGAGGACACCTCACCAGACTATGGGGGATCTTAACCCGTTCTACTGCAGGTTTGAAAAGACCAGCACCACATACAGTACCTATACAGCACCAGGTCGCACCCCTCTGACACTCAGCCCCCCCATTCAGTCTGCCCTGCAGATCTGCAAGGAGATCTGTAACAGGTCTCTGGAGATGGGTGCAGTACCATCCTGCTTCAGACGCTCCACACTAACACGCCTCCCCCAAAAAGGAACCATCACTGGACTGAACAACTACAGACCTGTTGCACTGACCTCTGTAGTCATGGAAACTTTTGAGAGACTGGTTTGCATACCGGGCTAGCAGGTCCAATATGGGGGACAATATGGGACTTCACCACCTTCAGCACCTTGACCATCCAAACACTTAGCAACTAGAACAACCTGGAGCTGAACACAGCACAACAATGGAGATGAGAGTGGACTTCAGGAGAAGCCCCCCAGCCCTTCCAGCTCTCACCATCCTGGACAGAACTGTGATGGCTGTGGGGTTCTACAGGTTCCTGGGTACGACAATCACCAAGGGCCTGAAGTGGGACTGCAACATCAGCTCTGTCATCAAGAAATGTACTTCCTGCGTCAGCTGAGAACGTTCAACTTGTCCCAGGAGCTGATGTCATCACAGTGTGGGACAGCTCAGCCACCAAACAGGAAACTCACATACTGCAGCGCACCATCAGGTCTACAGAGAAGACCACTGGAGTTAAACTACACACACTGTTGGATCTGCACACTTCCAGAACCAGGAAGCAGCAGAGATCACCACAGATCCATCACACCCTGGCCTTCACCCCGGCCTCAGCACCGTAACATACATACACACCTACACACAGTGTAAGGTTTACAGGTGTGTGTGTACGTGTGTGTGTGTACGTGTGTGTGTGTGTGTGTGTGTGTGTGTAAGTGTGTGTGTACGTGTGCGTACGTGTGTGTCTGTGTGTGTGTGTGTGTACGTGTGTGTGTGTGTTTGTGTGTATGTGTACGTGTGTGTGTGTGGGTGTGTGTGTGTGTGTGTGTACGTGTGTGTCTGTGTGTGTGTGTGTGTACGTGTGTGTGTGTGTGTGTGTGTGTGTGTGTGTGTATGTGTACGTGTGTGTGTGTGTGTGTGTGTGTGTGTGTGTGTGTGTGTGTATGTGTACGTGTGTGTGTGTGTGTGTATGTGTACGTGTGTGTGTGTGTGTGTGTGTGTGTGTGTGTGTGTATGTGTACGTGTGTGTGTGTGTGTGTGTGTGTGTCTGTGTGTGTGTGTGTGTACGTGTGTGTGTGTGTGTGTGTGTGTGTGTGTGTGTGTGTGTGTGTGTGTGTGTGTATGTGTACGTGTGTGTGTGTGTGTGTGTGTGTGTGTGTGTGTGTGTGTGTGTGTGTGTGTGTGTACGTGTGTGTCTGTGTGTGTGTGTGTGTGTGTACGTGTGTGTGTGTGTGTGTGTGTGTGTGTGTGTGTGTGTGTGTGTGTCTATATGGAGGATTAAACCAGTAACCTCCTCCACTCTGTATATGACTGACCCCCTCAGAAATGATACACCATCATACATCTACCCTCTATAGTGATGAAGATCAGAGAACTGTTTACCTGTGATGGAGATCAGAGTGGACAGAGCCAAGACCAGCTGCACTATCCTCATCGCCATCTCAGAGACTGTGACACTTTACCTTTAACAGTGAAGGAGGAAGTTCTGAAACACCTCCTCACTGACTCAGAGAGAGTTCCTAATGTGCTGATGGAGGTGGATGGTGTGTTAGGGTTGTAGAGGTGTAGCTCCTCCTCTTTAGTTTCGGGGGTTCAGTTACTCAGTAAACCTCAATAAACACTGAGACAGTTTATGGAGCTCTATTAGGGACATTAGGACTGATAAAGTATCACTGGGTCTTCATATGATGTTTTAATGAAGCGCCTGAGTTTAAAATTAGTTAACACCTGTCAGTTCCTGTAGGTGTTTCCTGTGTGGTCAGTCTATTTTCTTTTTAGTAGCTCTTTGTCTGCTTTGTACTTTTACACTGGCCAAAGTGATCCTGCAGTACTTTCAGTTATGGTTTATTATAAGTATAAAACTGAACAATAACACAGTAAGGAGAGGGAAGGAAGATAAAGGTGACCAGGATCAATAACTGGTGATAAATTTAGACTGATATGATCAATATTTATTGAGCTACACATACAGAAGTCTGTCTCTCAGTATGGCGTCGGGCCCCCATGTTTGCTAACCCAACATGCCAGTGTCACATCTCCCTGTCTGTCTATCTGTCTGCCCGTCCCTGTTCATGTCTCACAACGCCCCCTCTGGGTACTTAGTGTCATAGCACAGTTTTTCCTGCTCCCCCCTGGCGGAGGATTAACAGCTGTTGTGTTGTGGTTTTGTGTATTTCTCAGCTTGTCTTAAAATAGCTTATTGAAACAACATGACATGTTGGAGTATAGTAATCGAAATCTAGTAGTTCAAGAAGAATTTAAATATTTCATTTCCAATTTACTGAAGGAGCCCCAACATGGCTCTTCAAATAGATACAGTATACACCTCCCACGACTAGAACAAGGACAAAGAGATGGGGATGCAGGAAGGATCACTCAGGGTCTGTTAAAGGAAAGAATGGCTGTTTATGCCACCAGTATATAATGCAATGCAAATAAATAGCAATAGAATCTCACTTTCACAGGGGGGAGGATACATTGTGACACTGGGCCTACTGGCCTGTCGGATGGCCAATTTCTCCGCCCCGGTAGGCCCATAGTCTCTCATGGTGGTGCCGCTCATTCTGTTCCCTCGACCATATTCTCCCAGATTCCTCCATTCCTGACTGCCCCTCAGACTAGATCATTAATGGTCCCTCAGACCTTGAGGTATGATGAGGGATTGCATGTGGAGAGGGGGGGGGCAGGATAGGTAGAGGACCTCCCAGACTGACTGAAGGGGGTCCTGGGGGGCAGGATCCCCTCAGCAGATAAGACCATGCTGTGGAGGTGCCCAGTATTGTGGGGGCCCTGTGTGTGGTGAGAGAGATCTTACAGTGCCAAGTCCAAGTAGTTGACTCGGATGTGGCAGTGCCTGATGTCGAAGGGCCCTGGGGATCAGACTGCAGGGGCCCAGATGTTGATGGTTCAAGAGGAGATAGGTAGGGGGTTGATGTCTGGGAGGTGTGCATGCCACAGACATCTATGCCACCTGGGACTCCATCCAGCACTTCTGGGCCTAGGATGGCCAAAACCCTCCCCTCATCAGGAGTAAGACTTGGCAGAGTGCTGCTTCCACCACCAGTTCTTTGTTTGCTTCCTCCTTAGAGCTGCAGCCTTTCTCTTCGTCACACTGGCACAGTCTCTGAATTTATCTTCACAGTGATCTCCTGCCATGTTTTTTTTTGCAGTATTTGTAACTGAGTTTTTTAGTTTTAAGAAAATGATGTGCTGATTTAAATAGACCTCATCAACCAGCACACTGATTTCTTTAGCAGTGAACTGAGGCTTTCGTACCATTTTGGTTATTTCACAAGCCTACAGGACATCTGATAACTAGCACAGAGTTTATATAGTGTAGAGTATGAACAAGTAGCAGGTGGGTTCTCCCAGATTTTACACCCTCTCTAAACTGGTTAATTATTGTATGACCACCCCGGACGTAACTGACACTTTGAATTTGCCCTTCTTGTGTCTGTGTGAGTATTTCACAGCTAATGAAAAAGATGTTTCAAAGTTCATCTTTATAAGAAACATTTATCAAGGGGACAACACTGACATCTTTACAATACTTTAGTGAGTAAATGAATAATCACTGAGAGCTTTCGTTGTCCTTATGAAAAATGTGGGAAGAACACTTCAGCTGCGAACCGGCATCTGCGTGCATGAGAAACGGATCACATCGCTATCGCACGGAGTTTTCATCAGATTAGCCCACTGCGCCAAAGCGACACGGTGACAATCATTAGTTATTGCAGTATCAGAGCCTACAGATGCATCGGTGGGGCTAAAAGCTCTTCCATTTGTTCCTTCTAAAAGAAGCTTTACATATTATTACCATGTTCATAATGATAATGATGCACATTAATATATTATTAATATTTATATTTATTATTATTAGTGTTATATTTTTTATTAGCATTTGATTGTTGATTCTATTGATATTATTGTTGGATTTTTATAATATGAATAAACATGGGTTGCCAAAATAATGTGTTCATTACGTGATTTCGGTCACAACTATCATATTTTGGTTTAATCTTGCCGGTTCGTGAGTTTTAACTTTTCCCGCTGTGAAAGTCCGACCGAACACATCTGGAAACATGGCGCTTTGAACTATGGTGGTACTAACAAAGTACGACGCTCTCGGGAAACGGTCGTACTTCAGATGTTAGTTAGTTTAACGATGCATCGGACCACGTCAGTTCAGTGCTAACCTCCGTCGTTGTACAGGAAACGCACCCCTGGTCTGTTTGCCTCTTGTTAGTTCCTAGCTGTCACTTTGCGTGTATCTTAGCCGTGTTTTCCTAGTTCTCTTTGTTTTGTGTTCATGTTGAGTTCTTTACCCTCGTTTTATTTCTGCTGTAGTATCTCTACTTATGGACATGTCTTTAGTAATACCCACTTGTGTTTTGACCCCTGTTACCCGGACAAAATCAAATAAATCCACTCTGCACTTGCATCCTGCCTCAACCACCTCCATGTTACAGCCAGATGTCTCGGTATGGAGCTGTACAAAATAATTTAGTAGTAAATATAGAATATAAATGTACATCAGGCTCTGTCTCAGTTTGAGAGGGATCATTATCAGAATTTTTATCAGCAAATACAAATTAATTCTTTATATCAGACACTGCAGAAACTGTCACTCTGTAGGAGCAGGTGTATCTTTAATGATATTCTAATCATATACATAAACAGAATATACAAACACATTATAGTACATCTAATAAACATACAGCTACAATATTCTAGTACATCCAATCAGCTGATTTCTGAGAAGCTACAACAGTGCTGCTAAAAGTCTGAGCCCTACAGAGAGTCTGTTAGATCCAGCTCTACAGTAGAGTAGATTATAATAAGAGATTATATAATCCAGGATTATGGAACTATAACAGCTATAATAAACTGGGTAACTCCATCCATGTCTTTAAGATGATCTGGTCCGTCTCGCTCTGATGTGGACGGTGATGACTGCAGACAGCATGAGGATCAGAGTGATGGAGTACAGCCCAGTCTTCAGCACACACACAGAGACACCAGCAGGGGGAGACACTGGACCTGAAACACACAACAAACCCCGCATTGTTGTAGGACATGAGATCAGGGGGGTTAGACTGGAGATACTAAAGTGGCCGTGGGTGTCTGTCCTGTGGTGGACTGGCGGCCTGTTCAGTGAGAGCTGGGATGAGCTCTATCATTTCCCCTGTACCCGAAGAAGATGAACGCATGAATTCTGAAAGGGTCAAATTTTGTGTTTCATATTTTTAATAATATTTTAAATTCAGTAAATAAAAATAATTGTGTTTTACAATGTGCAGAGGTGTCACGCCTCCAGGCTTCTCCTCTGCCTCCGATCCCCCGAATTCCGACTCCCAGAATCCACCACCGATGCCGTCATAGTCACCTGTCACTTTAGCTACTCTGCTAACATGCTAATAAACCCCTGCTCTGCTTTTAGCTCAGCGTGCATCAATCCCAGTTTGTTAAACCTTACATGAGGCCTGTCTCTGTATAGGATGTGTAACACTCAGACAATCAACATCACCCTAATATGACCAGGACGCCCCCTTCTGCATATGACTGTAAATACACCTTGCTAGCTGAGCTAGTGGATCACATGCACTGCCAGTTCTTATCTGAATCTGAATCTCCTGGTGAGTTCCAGTGTAAAAGCTTTCAGAACATTTAACCAGAGATAAACAAACTGAGTGTCACAAGCAGCTCCCGTTCTGACCACCAGAGGTCCTCCTCCCCCAAGTCTCTTTACCAGCTCCACTATACAGGACTCACAGGTAGAGTCCTCTGATAAACACTGCTGGTTCCTTCCCATTTGTCTGGTGAACCTACATCACCTTTATATAAGCCCTGTAGTTTTATCACCCGCCCCTAAAAACACCTGTCACTCGAGATCAGTGAAAACGCCTCACTGTGAGCCGTGTAGTGTAATCAGGGGAACAAGCCGAGCCTCTCCAGGAAACAGAACCACAGAGTCGTGACTCAGCAGCTGGGATTACCCACAGGACAGATTCAGGTTTGGGTTGGTAACTCCACCCTGTCTCTGTAGAGAGTATGATGTGAGTATGGTGTGAGGTGATACCTCTTCTTTACTAGCTGCTCGTGAACATGCTAATGATTATAGCACTACAGCTTCCGAGCTCGTTACCAACACTGATCACCTCTTCATGAAGCGCTGATCCTGAAACAGTGATCAACACGTCACCGCACTGTCCCAGTCCATCTACTGGTGGTCTTAGTGGTCATGCTTAGTGCCTCTATCCTCACCTGGAGGAGTTACATAGAGCTGAATAACACTGTTTATACTGGAGATGGGGGATTTCCAGCTGACAGACAGTTTAATAGGTACACAGTAAATACTTAACATTGTGTTAGTGAAGCTGTTACTGTAGGGGAGCATGCAGTGCCATCTGCCACCAGCAGGGGGTGACGCAGGCCCAGAAGCTTCCAGGCCAATCAATAATGATTAGAGGCACCTGCCAGGTGCTCTATTTAAGGCTGTGCCAAGCAGCACTCCTTGTCACACCATTTTAGAGGGGTGATTGGTATGGTGTAGGACAAGGAGGTACAGGCAAGGCCAAAAGCAAGCAAGGCAAAGTGGAGCCTAAAAGAAAGAGGAAAAGAGAGGACTGATTTCTGAGCTGGGGCCATATAAAGCCAGCTCTGAAAAATAAAACTCTGAACGGTGAAGGAGTAAGGAGGAGTTTATTCTAAGGGAGTTGTTCATTTTCTGTTTTTTGAAGATCTCACTTTGAGTGAGAACACCTGTGTCGTGTCTCCTTTGTTTGTCATTTTCCCGCCTTCATTTTGGATTGCTTGTTGTGAGGGTGTAGTTCCATTTGTTACCTGTGCTCTCAGGTGGTGGAGTTATAGAGCACAGGTTTCTCACCCTACAGGTCAGCGGTTTGATCCCCACCATTCTCTCAGTTCAGGGAGAGAGAGCTCCACCCATAACAATAGTTCTAAGAGAAAACCATAAAGCCCAGTTTGGCCGACCCCGTGTCTCTGCAGTTGGGTCCTCCCTGCAGTGCCATCCTGTGACTTTCATTAACACTCGTGACGGTTTAGGTGAATGAATGTACTGCTGTCTTCATTATGGTAGCTCTACTATATGGGCAGAGCATTGTGTTATGGTGTGTAGCGCCACCTGCTGTTTGTCCTGTAGGATGCTCATATACATTCAACCAGTGGATGGATAGATCTATAGGGGTGTGTGTGTGTGTGTGTGTGTGTGTTTCATTCAGTCTCATTGCTGCAGATCTATAAAATCAAGCCATGTGGTTGGTCTTTACCGACATTAGTGATAGAATAGCCTCCTGGATAATCCACCATCAGCTGTGAGTGGTTTTATTGAACACTGGTAGCTTTTAGGAACCACAGCAGCTCAGACCATGAAGTGTCGGAGCAGGTAAAGTTACAGTACGGGGTCTCCGAGTGCTGAGGAGCACAGTGCATAAAAGTCTCTAGCTCTGCTCACTCAGTAACTGCAGAGCTCCAAACCTCTGTGGCGGGGCACCCACCGTATCAGGGTGCGCGGTTATGCAACACCCAGGGTTTGCACCCGTGTACACCTTGTATATCTCGACTATGCCACCCCTTTATTAGGAGAAAGGGGACCCCACGCTAGGCCACTCATGAGTGCATGAGCCAGACAATAATACCACTGCGCCAATATGGACCTTGCATATGAATATGCACTTATTCAATCAAACATACATAAAAAATATAAACAGTTATTAATAAATACTCCATTTACTGTGAGGGATTTAATTCATACACAAGTCAGTAGCAACCACAGGTCAGAGGAAACAGTGGGGCCAAGGAGGTGTCCAAACCCATGGAGCTCTCCCACTACACCAATAGTAGACAACACCACAGCGCACGGTACCGCCAACCACACAACAGACTAACCTCACCCACAGCAACAATACACAACCAGGACACTGTAACAAAAGGCAAACCAGGACACCAGGGTGGCCCACTGCCTGACCACAAAACAAAGAAAACAAGAAAATATCGGATCCATAAAGCTAAAAATAGTGGCCTGAGGTATGCTATTACAATATCCTGCTAATAAAACCAGTAATGGCCGACACCAAAATCCCAACACAGTATTCTATAAAAGATATCAGAGGTGGCTCAGCAGTAGACCAATTAAAACACAGTCTGATTCTAAAATCATCCACTAGAATTCACAATAATAAAACAAGAACTAAAAGTATTTTAGGAGGGAGAAGAACAGTGGCCTGTAACCACCACGGCTGCAGTCCCACTCCAATAACACGACGCAGCTGCCGTCAACGCAGTGGGAGCATAGCTGCTCCGTAGCCACTCGATAGCTGAAATGGCGTCGTTAAGCGCGTACCCCGCAGATCTGTATGCTGCGTTAGGCCAGCCCTGAATAAAAACCGCAGCTGCCACAAGCGCACACCAGCCAGTTGATTCAGATGCACGCGCTCTTCAGCTTTCCCTCCGGTTTAAATTGTCCCACCAGCACACGTGCACCAATTCAGCTCTTGAGATAGCGACAGTGCCACACCGAATGCTCTCCCCTGAACCCCAGGCCCGCTCCCCACGTGCGTTCCACCTGTAGTGGGCGTGTCCCAATTCAATGGGTTCTCGCAGGCCGAGTAGGCAGCCTACCGCCGAGTCGATCTCAAAGGGCAGCTCTCAGTACTATATCGCCATTATGAGCGCTTCACTGGGCTTTACAGCACAAGCAGTACAACACAGTACAGGTTTTAGTGGCTGAGTGGCTGCATGAAAGCCTTACATCACCAAGCACACTGCCAAGCATCGGATGGAGTGGTGTAAACCTCCACCACTGGGTTCAGGAGCGGTGGACAAGTGTTCTGTGGAGTGACCAAGCATGCTTCTCTATCTGGCAGTCTGATGGAGGAGTGCAGATTGGAGAACATCAAGAGAACGTTGGGGGCACCACTGAAGGGGCATCTTTATGCTTCACCAGACCAAGACATGGTGTACTTCCAACTTTGTGTGATCAGTTCGGGAAGGCCCTTTCCTGTGGACCATGACTGTGCTCCAGTGCACAAAGCAAGGTCCATAAAGGCTGGTTGGGTGGGTTTGGTGTGGGAGAACTTGACTGACCCACACAGAGCCTGGACCTCAACCCAATCCAACACCTTTGAGATGAAGTAGTATAGGAGGTTGTGTGCTAGGCTCATGTCACCCAACATCAGTGTTTGGCCACACAAACCAACTCCATATTAATGTCTATGTAATTAGAACAAGATGGAAACCTCCTGCAGGTGTCCCTATACTTTTGTCCATAGAGTATATAAGTAATATAAGTGACTCAGACACATTGAGGTTATTGTTTGGAACAGTCTGATGGTAAAACAAGCAGGTCTGAATCTTCTGGGTGATGTCAGTGTTGGTGTCTGTATGTGTCTGTGTACATACCTTCACCTCCATCAGCACAGACTCGTTTAAGTTCCCCCATCTCCAGAACATCTTCCTTCCAGCTGACTGGGTTACTAAGGTTACATATAATGGAGCTGCCTCTGACATACAGGGAAAGGGTGACACCTCCAGGTGATGTCACTTCCTTCTCCTCACAGGTTTCCTTGGAACAGCTGGAGTTGATAGAGAGGCCATGACCTCTACAGGTGAGAGTGATGCTGCAGGTGTCATTGTTTAGCTGAGTCAGGACAGGATCCTCCACTGGATCTGAGGTAGGAGATATACAGACACATCACTGTAACGCTGACAGTCAGTCAGTGATAAATCACTCATCACAGATCACAGAGATCATTAAACGTCTTTCAGAACTGCTCAGGATCTTTCAGAGGAGCTGAAAGATCATCTCAGGAACCAGGAAAATCAGCACAGGAGCTTCTCAAGGATGTGTCCTCTCACCACTGAACCTTTCACTGTACGTAAACAACTACACCTTCATAGACTCCTCCGTCATAATCCTGAAGCTAATACAGCACTGTAACATACATATACAACTCCACACGATGTAAGGTTTACGTGTGTGTGTGTGTGTGTGTGTCCTTTAACACTGAAGGAGGAAATTCTGATACACCTCCTCACTGAGAGAGTTCCTAATGTGCTGACTGAGGCGGATGGTGTGTTAGGGGTGTAGAGGTGTAGCTCCTCCTCTTTAGTTTTGGGGGTTCAGTTACTCAGTAAACCTCAATAAACACTGAGACAGTTTATGGAGCTCTATTAGGGACATTAGGACTGATAAAGTATCACTGGGTCTTCATATGATGTTTTAATGAAGCGCCTGAGTTTAAAATTAGTTAATGTCTCCCAGTTCCTGTTGGTGTTTCCTGTGTGGTCAGTTGGGTTTCTCTCCAGTTGCTGTTTGTCTGCTTTGTACTTTAACACTGGCCAAAGTGATCCTGCAGTACTTTCAGTGTTAGTGTATTTTAGGTATGTTAGGTAGGTCTCTCCACCTACACACCAAGTTTCATTCCTGTTGGTTGAACTTCTGGGTATAGTTATTCTTTTGATGATGAGCACATATTTAAAATAATTCAGTAGTAAATATAGAATATTAATGTACATCAGGCTCTGTAGGAGAGGAGTGTTGAATCTGAACGATCAGGTATACATAAACAGAATTTACAAACACATTTGTATGTCCTGTATATGATCAGCACATGGAACAGAACTGACTGACTCACCTGCTCCACAGGAATCAACCTGACAGTGGACAGAAGGGTTTAGAGTATGTAGTGAGAAGTCCCCAACGCTCTGCTGACTCAGTAACTGTAGAGCTCCAAAGCTCCTCTGGCTTTAACATCAGCACAAACACTGGGCACCCTGAGCTTCATGGCGTGGGTTCCCATGGTCGAGCAGCTGCACTCAAGCTTTACACCACCCAGCACAATGCTGAGCACCAGTTGGAGTGGTGTAAAGCACCACCACTGGGCTCTGGAGCAGTGGAAACGTGTTCTGTGAAATGATCACTCAGGCTTCTCTATCTGGTGGTCTGATGGAGGAGTCTAGGTTCTAGAATGTTACCTGCCTGACTGCACTGTGCTGACTGTTCGGTGGAGGGGGGATAATGCTATGGGGTTGTTTTTCAGGGGTGGGCCAAAACCCCCTTAGTTCCAGTGAAGGGGACTCTTAATGCTGAAGCAGGCCTGTAAGACAAGCATGTCCGAATCGTTTCGGCGATGATGGTGTTAGTGTTAGTGTTGGTGTCAGTGTTAGTGCCTGTATGTATCTGTGTACACACCTTCACCTGCTTCAGCACAGAGTGGCTTAAGTTCTCCCATCTCCTGAACATCCTCCTTCCAGCTGACTGGGTTACTCTGGTTACAGATGATGGAGCTGCCCCTGACAGACAGGGAAAGGGTGACGCCTTCAGGTGATGTCACTTCCTTCTCCTCGCAGGTTTCCTTGTAACAGCTGGAGCTGATAGAGAGGTCATGACCTCTACAGGTGAGAGTGATGCTGCAGGTTGTCCAGATTAGCTGGTAAGTCAGGACTGGAGCCTCCACTGGATCTGAGGTAGGAGATATACAGACACATCTAAATCACTCATCACAGATCACAGAGATCATTAAACGTCTTTCAGAACTGCTCAGGATCTTTCAGAGGAGCTGAGCTCCATCTGGATGGTGGTGGTGGTGCTGGTATTAGACTCTCAGGATCAAATGAGCAGAGAGACAATAATAAGTGTCCTGAGAATGATCAGTGTTCATACAGAGAGTCAGGTAACCACACTAGTCCTGCATGCTGGAGATATTAGATTTAATTACCAGTAATGATTTTAAACACACGTGTAGCTTCACTGGTGGGTTAGATAGTAGATATAGTGTCTATATGTGTGTTCTAGACATGGAGAACCCTGGTTCCATCACCACAAGTCTTTCTATGGTGTTGCTATGCATTGCTAATCTATCCCAGTTCGTAGCTATGGCGTTGTGAGGTGGTTGTTGTGGTGTTGTTGTTGTAAGTGGTTGCTAAAGTGTTTCTAGGCAGCTGCTATAGCATCAGTGCTGCTAACAGAGGGGTTGTTGGAGGTCGGTCAAAGTGAATGGGAGTCTTTGGGAGGAACGAGGGATGAATAAACAAAACATAAAGGAGTGTGGGTCAGTATATCTGTGTATTAGAGTTTGGGGATCTGCCCTGACTCTATAGAAGGAATGAGAGAAAAAAAAAAAGATAGACAGATGAGTGCAGGTCAGACCAGCATCGGGGGTCTACTCTGAGTGGCTTGGCTGAACAGCTGAATGGTTAAGCAGAAGTACAGTAGGTGGACATGTACATTTCCACACCACTCATTCTTCTTTTTTAAAAATTGTAAGTCAGATCAAAAAGCAGTACAAGCACACTATATCTAATCAGCCAGTCAAACAATCCTAAAACATCATCACAGGACCTTCAGGTAGCTCTGGCTGTGCTGATGTCAAAGTTCATGCATCTGCCCTCAGCAAGAGACTGCAGGAGTGCACTGTGAGGAGTTAGTACTAAGCGGATGGTACTTTAGTTATTTGATGGTACTTTTTTATTTATATATATATATATATATATATATATATATATATATATATATATATATATATATATATATATATATATAGGAGGTATTATATAGGAGGTATGTTATAGGAGGTATGTTATAGGAGGTATGTTATAGGAGGTATGTTATAGGAGGTATTATATAGGAGGTATGTTATAGGAGGTATGTTATAGGAGGTATGTTATAGGAGGTATGTTATAGGAGGTATGTTACTCCCACAAGTGTTTTTATTTTCGCAGGTTTGTATGTGTCTTAGTAAAGTTAGGGCAGGTTTTACAGTGTATGCCTTTCACAGTATCTGTGTATTTCAGTGTGTTTCTAGTCTTTATAAATAACATCAGACTCCTCATCTCTCTCAGTCCTGTACGTTTAAACAGAACCTGTGGAGAAGTGTTGATACTGAGTCTGCTTAGAGCCCTGCTGGAGAGGGAGGCTAGTGCAGGGAGACTGGGTTCTGCTTCTTACTGCTTTTCTGTCTTATACCTCCAGATAGATCCAATAAATCCCTATACGTCTGGTACCAGCATCAGTGACCCGTGGGTTTTACTCAGCACAACACAATACAGAGTAGTGGTGACCGGAATGCAGGTGCATCAACACGCATGCAAAGTGGACCGGTTCCAACTCCACACGGTTAAATACAGAACAGAGAAAACTCCAGCATCATAATAACAGCAGTGCTGCTTCCTCACACTCACTGATCCGCTATAAGACTTACCCAACACAGAGAGACTGTACACAGCAACTACTGTGACCTTATCACCAGACGCTCTCGCTTCATACAGTCCACTATCAGTCTTCTGTAGGTTCTTCAGGGTCAGACTGTAGGTTCCCTCATTAAACTCCACCCTGTCTTCATAACCAGGAGACTGTTTAGTTTTTCTAAATTTCTGATAATACTGTAGAACATTGTATGTTCCATTAAAAACCCAGGTTAAGTCACTCCCCTTCGGTACAGGAAGCTGTATGTCCAGCTGAACAGAATCTCCAACCGATCTGACCACATCACTGGCCCCTGTAGAGAGAGATGAACTCTTCTGTTATACTGTGATTACCTTGTGGTTCTGTGTGTTGATGTTAATAACTACTGTATGAAGCCTCTGTACTGTGTGTTAACTCTGACAGTGAGGACAAACGATATTCAGACACATTTATTTATAACATTATGTAATAAATTTACTTTACTGAATCATAAAAATGCCTTGAGTTTAAAGTAACGTGTTGAAGTTGAGCTACTAGCTTCCCTGAAAACAGTGCCACAGGCAGTTTCTGTAAGGGGTCAGCCTGTACTGCCGGCCACCAGCAGAGGGCGACGGCAGCAAGGCATTGATAATCCAGGGAACTCAAAATCCCAGAGTTCCCAGGTGTAATCAGTGCCAATCAGGCTCACCTGCCGGTACAGGATATAAGAGTTGTGTGACTGGTAAGGTACTGGTGCTGAAAAGAAAGAAAAAGAAAGCGGGGGAAAGAAAGAAAAAGAAAAGAAAAGAAGGGGGAAAACAAAAGAAAGGAAAACAAGAAGGAGAGAAGCGAAAGCCTTAAACGTCTAGCGATAAAGGAGGCCTTGCTGGTGGCTCCTTGTTCCCCCTTTTCAGCCGTTTTGGTTCAGTTTAGGCTTTCCTACGTTTGAGCTACGCCATATTGGCGTCCCCTTTGTTTGAAGTTTCCCGCTCTTTTCCCCTCACTTGTGGAAAGGAGTGCAGTTCACACTTCCGCCAGTGGGCTCTGGTGGAGCAGTGGAGTGCCTCAGGTTGGAGGGAACAGGGTTGCCAGTTCGAATCCAGCCTACAGAGACATTCCCTCCACTGAGCACTAAAACGCTCTGTGCTCCGTTACAGTGTACACCTCAGATAAAACCCTCTCGGTTCTCTGGGTTTACCTTACACCCGTCCCCCACAGGTCTCCCCCTCTGCACTTGGACCCCCTGACTGTCCCGTGATCCTTTCTTCTCCTCTCTGATATTTTTCACACCAGGTTGCCAGATATGACACAAAACATCAGGCAAAGACAGCATGCGTAATATTTGGGGGAGGCCAATCACTCTCTGAGTAGACAGTTTGAGACGTATGTGTTTTTTGCACAAAGAGAAATTTGTCTTCCACATTTAACCCACCTGAGAAGTGTAACACCCACTGGGGGGCAGTGAGCACACATCTCTGGAGAGGTGGGCAACCCTAACTACTGCAGTGCAGGGTAGGTGCCTTGCTCGAGAGCACTGAACTCATTACTGTTAAAGGAATCGAACCAGCAACCATTCAATCACAAGGCTGGTTCCCTAACCTCCAGTTCACTACTCCCTCCATGCAGCTGGATCGATAGAGGTAGTGTTCGGTTCTACCCCGACCTAACATGCCCCATGACCAGAGCAGAGTAGAACACCAGGGAATACTGGCGCTGCTTTAGAAAGATGAAGGCAGCTTAGAGTTCAGAAGAGCTTTAACGTCGTGAGACCCCAGCATCCTCTTATGAGGACATTCCATTCCTGCTTCTCTGCACCATGATACTTTATCGAACACTGATGCTTTGGCCTCATATGAGGACACTGCTTTTTGCAAAAACAACTTCCTGTACAAAGACGACGTTTAGTCTTTATACTTGTTCGGTCCTACTGATCACAAACAGCTAGCAGAAATTACAATCACACACCAAGCAAATCCAGGTCTCAGTAGGCTAAGATAGATACAGGGTTGGCTAATTTTCCAGCTGAGCCTAGCTAGAGTATCACTGCTACTAGTAGGAAAACACAGGTCATTCTAACATTCCAGGACTCATACTCTGTGTTGGATCCGAGTCCCTCTGATCAATGTAGGTAAAATAATATTAAATAATATTATATTATTAACGACTGTGTGTAAACAGGAGGATTAAATTAAATGAACGTACATGGTTCAGTCTCTCCTGGTGTAGAGTACGTGTGTATCTATATGGAGGATAAACCAGTAACCTCCTCCACTCTGTATATGACTGACCCCCTCAGAAATGATACACCATCATACATCTACCCTCTATAGTGATGAAGATCAGAGAACTGTTTACCTGCGATGGAGATCAGAGTGGACAGAGCCAAGACCAGCTGCAGCACCACCATCATCATCATCGCCATCTCAGAGACTGTTTACTCGTCTGCTTTAAGAGTGAAGGAGGAAGTTCTGATACACCTCCCTTTCTTCCTTAGCCAGGGTATCTTTTATGTGCTGATGGAGGTGGATGTTGTGCTAGGGTTGTAGAGGTGTAGCTCCTCCTCTTTAGTTTTGGGGGTTCAGTTACTCAGTAAACCTCAATAAACACTGAGACAGTTTATGGAGCTCTATTAGGGACATTAGGACTGATAAAGTATCACTGGGTCTTCATATGATGTTTAAATGAAGCGCCTGACTTTAAAATTAGTTAACGCCTGCCAGATCCTGTTGGTGTTTCCTGTGTGGTGAGTCTATTTTCTCTCCAGTTGCTCTTTGCCTGCTTTGTACCATACCACTGACCAAAGTGATCCTGCAGTACTTTCAGTGTTAGTGTACTTTAGGACTAAAACTGTATAATAACACAGTAAGTATTAAAATACTCCAAATAATACTTTAAAGATCATTAAAATACTTCATATAGACTCAGCATCTAAAGAACAGCTGCACCCAGAAGGAGGTGTGGGAGTGTGGTGCTGTTGGGAAGGAAGATAAAGGTGACCAGGATCAATAACTGATGATAAATGTAGACTGATATGATCAATATTTATTGAGCTACACATACAGAAGTCTGTCTCTCAGTATGGCGTCGGCCGCCGTGTTCGCTAACCCAACACGCCAGACGTCTCGGTATGGAGCTGTAGAGGTTCCTAATGGAGTCCTGTGATAATCCATCCCATGCAGCTTGAACATCCTCACACAGTTCCTGCAGATGGTGCGGTAGGGGTGGAGGTGGAGGGACACTAGGCCTTCTGGACGTGTGACAACACACCGTTCATCTTGGGGTGCTGGACCAACTGGTGCCTCGCGCACACGGATTCGTTGGGCGTCTCCACCAAGACTAAAGCGGGGACTCGTACACTGAAGATGACCCGCTGCCATTCTGAGTCCCTCCATGACAGTCTGGTACGACACCACTGCAGTCTTTGGTAGACATTAACGTGACGTGGTGTTAAGGACAGTCGTGGACGGGACAGGATGACTCATGGAGGGAACCACTGCTCGCTGGATGTCTGTAACCTTGGCTGTTGGTTCAGTCAGGTACAGTGATCAGGAGCAGGTGTATCTTTAATGATATTCTAATCATAAACATAAACAGAATATACAAACACATTATAGTACATCTAATAAACATACAGCTACAATATTCTAGTACATCCAATCAGCTGATTTCTGAGAAGCTACAACAGTGCTGCTAAAAGTCTGAGCCCTACAGAGAGTCTGTTAGATCCAGCTCTACAGTAGAGTAGATTATAATAAGAGATTATATAATCCAGGATTATGGAACTATAACAGCTATAATAAACTGGGTAACTCCATCCATGTCTTTAAGATGATCTGGTCCGTCTTGCTCTGATGTGGACGGTGATGACCGCAGACAGCATGAGGATCAGAGTGATGGAATACAGCCCAGTCTTCAGCACACACACAGAGACACCAGCAGGGGGAGACACTGAACCTGGAACACACAACACACCCCCCACTGTTGTAGGACATGAGATCAGCACATAGAACAGAACTGACTGACTCACCTGCTCCACAGGAATCAGCCTGACAGTGGACAGAAGGGTTTAGAGTGGTCAGTGATAACTGAGGATCCTGTTAGAGACTCATCAGAGGAACAAACCAGAAACTGACAGATGGACTGAACGAGTGACTGAGCTCCAGGTGAATATCTGACACACTGCTGTCTGAATGGAGTGATGAAGGGTTAACTAGATAACCTCTCTCTGGCTCTGAATAAACACAGGAAGTAAATCTATAACTGACATTAGAGTAATAACAGACTCGCAGCACTATCCCAGTCCATGAACTGGTGGCCTTAGTGGTCGTGAGGCAGTAAGTCTTTCCTCTATTTGGGTGGTGTTGGTGTCAGTGTTAGTGTCTGTATGTGTCTGTGTACACACCCTCACCTCCATCAGCACAGAGTCGTTTAAGTTCTCCCGTCTCCAGAACAACCTCCTTCCAGCTGACTGGGTTACTATGGTTACAGATGATGGAGCTGGCCCTGACAGACAGGGAAAGGGTGACGCCCCCAGGTGATGTCACTTCCTTCTCCTCACAGGTTTCCTTGTAACATCTGGAGCTGATAGAGAGGTCATGACCTCTACAGGTGAGAGTGAAATTGCAGGTGCTCCAGATTAGGTGGAGAGTCAGGACTGGAGCCTCCACTGGATCTGAGGTAGGAGATATACAGACACATCACTGTAACGCTGACAGTCAGTCAGTGATAAATCACTCATCACAGATCACAGAGATCATTAAACATCTTTCAGAACTGCTCAGGATCTTTCAGAGT
Source organism: Prochilodus magdalenae (assembly GCA_024036415.1). Taxonomy (NCBI): domain Eukaryota; kingdom Metazoa; phylum Chordata; class Actinopteri; order Characiformes; family Prochilodontidae; genus Prochilodus; species Prochilodus magdalenae. The sequence goes on along the minus strand of JAMWET010004646.1, from coordinate 26,147 downwards.
AGCTGAGCTCCATCTGGATGGTGGTGGTGGTGATGGTGGTGGTAGACCCTCAGGATCAAATGAGCAAAGGTATCCCAAGTGTTTGGAATGGTGCTGAAAGGTGGTTGCTATGTTATCCCAAGTGGTTGCGATGATATATCATGTGTTTGCTATGATGTTGCTAGGAGCTTGTCATAGCATTTTAGGTAGTTGCTAAGGTGTTGCTTGGTGGATGCTATTATATCCCAGTTGATTGCTATGGTATTGTAGGGCAGTTGCTATGGCATCCCAGGTGATTGCTAAGTGATTTCTATGGTGTCTCAGGTGGTTGCCAATTTGTTGTAAGGCAGTTGCTATGTTACCCCAGTAGGGATGGGCGATATGGCCCTAAAATAATATCACAATATTTCAGGGTATTTCTGCGATAACGATATGTTTGGCGATATGACAAAACACTGAATAATATATTTGATTAAATTTCAAAAATATACTATTGCAACAAAAGTTTTATTTAGTATAAATGTGTTTCAAATATTCAGTAGAAACAAAAAAAACTGTAAACTTTTTTTCTATTTTGTAATCAGTAACTTACCAACTCTGATTTTCTATAAAATAATAAATTACAAAATAAAATCTAATAATGTAACAAAGGTAATGTATTGTAACAAATGTTTAAAAAATCTGCCACAAAATTAAAGTGCAGAAACTTTTGTGCATGCATATAAACTGCAAATGTAAACAATCACTCCTAAAAAATAATAATACTGGTAACGCTTCACAATAAATGCAAAACAAATACGGCCTTCAATGTGGCTTTCCATGCACCAACATCACAGTCTCAGATTCTTTATCAAGAACACAAGCATGTTCACTGTAGCAGGCTTCAGTGCTGATCTCTGGCATGTCACAATATTGCCTCCTGTGCTAAAAAGCCTTTCAGAGGCTGCACTGGTAGCTGGGACGACTAACCCGAGGAAAGTTAATCTCGTGCAGTTTCCACCACGCAAGAGGATCACTCTCACTGTCTGCTGGAGAACACTGTAAACAGCTGTTCAGCTCTGCTTCAGTTGTCTCTTTTTCAGACTGTCCACGCTTGCCAGGTACTGCCCTCTTGAAAAAGCTTCCAAGAGTGTTCTTTGGCCTCTTTGCATCACTTCCTATGCCTTCTGCTGATCCTGAACCTTGTAAAGGTGCTTCAAAGGCAGAGGTGCTACGCTGTTCTGACAGAAAAGATTGCATCTCTTGAACTGCTCTGGCTTTCATGAACTGGATCTCCTCTGGGCCCATGTACTGAGTGTGGAAGCGTGGGTCAAGCATAGTCGCCAGACTTATCAGTTCCTCAACCTCAGGGTCTTCATACTTGCTGTTCAAGTACTCCAGTGTTGAGTTTTTTATAGTCTTGGTGAGGTCTGTGTCATTCTCCCTCACTTGTAGAATGTCACTGTTAAATAACTGAAGTACAGGCTTCAAACATGAAGCAGTGACATAGTCCTCAGCAGACAGTGCATCTGTAAATTCTAGGAGAGGACCAAGGGCCTTGTTCACGTCAAGAACCTCTATATCTTGCCACGTCAGTACTAGGTGCCTTGCTGACCTGTCAACAGTCAAGACCTGAGTGATGGCCTTTACTTGTTCCAGTATCCGCTGGATCATCCTTTGCCTAGAACCCCATCTCGTGGGAGTTTCTGTTACAAGTTTATGTTGTGGTAGGCCTATGTCTTTCTGAACATCTTGAAGAGCCCGCTGCCTCTTTCAGCTGTGAGAAAAAGCACTCAATCTTTTTGCAAACTTCCACTGCTCTGTCAACCCTGGCGTCCTTAACACTTCTCTCTGCAAAACAAGGATAAAAAACGTTAAAGTCAGGCATTTGGAAACCGTATATTTTTAATATCAACATTAGCTTAGCATAAATATTAAATGACTTGTTAATGCAATAACTATGTAACATTTCTCAATTTATAGAATTTTAATCTCCTCAAGGTCCAAATAAAACAAAACTTATATCTATAGTACGATTTGATGGGTAAACAGAAAACAAACCAGTCAGTTGCCCAGGCTAAAATATATGCTACAGTTCCACCGTTCACCACTAATGTACACTGGCTTTGATTCACTTGGTAGCAGTGAATCAGTTTGACACTGACAATGACTCTATAGCAAAGTGAATTAGTTGAATCACATTCGGTGAATTGATTCGCAATCAGTTCAGGAAAAAGAATCAAACTCTATCAGGCTCTGAATGAAACTTCAGACAACGTAGACGTTAATTTCAGACGATATCAGACGTTTTATGGGCCCTCTGTGTAACATTATTGTAAAAGTATTTGTTCATGTGCTGTATATTAACATCAAAGGCTAATATTTCATAGAAATGAATAAAGGAAACTTACCAATAGCAATGTGGAGACGATGTCCAAAGCATGACAGTCTGGTCCAGTTATTCAGTTCGATTGCCTTTACAACGTTTGGCCCGCTGTCTGTTGTCACACACACTTGTTTCTCCTCTTTGAGACACCACGACTGGAGAAACTCCCTTAAACTGTCTGCTATATTATGCCCTGTGTGGTCCTTGGGAAAGTAGCTCGTCTCAAGACAGGGGCTGCACAGCTTCCATTCGCTGTTAATGTAGTGCACCGTTAGCCTAAGATAAGGCTCTGTAGTTGTGCTTGACCATATGTCCGTGGTCGAGGCGTAGAACTCTGCACAAGACAGTGAAGCTGCTACCTTCTCACGGCATTCTTCATACATGTCCGGGAGGGCTGTCCTTGAAAAATATTGCCTTTTAGGAACGCTATATCTGCGGTCTAGCTTTTTAATAAGCTGTGTGAAGCCTTCCTTCTCAACTGTTTGAACTGGCATCATATCTTTAGCCAAACATGCGATGGCGTCGGTAATTTCTTTCCAACGTTTGCTCTTCTTGTCATACGGAGCACAGCTTTCCAGAGATACAGTGATGCTTTGCTGAGTCAGTGTAGACTCTGCTTGAGTTTAAACTCACATTGGCTGTTGAGCCCTCTGTGCAGCATTTTTGACTTTCCTCGTACTCAACTGAGTGCTTCTGCTTGAGGTGGTGAAGCAGATCAGTTGTGTTTCCCCCTTTTGTTGTTACAGGCTTCTTGCATATCTTACATATTACTGTGCTCTGTTGTACATCCGAGATTTTATAACCAAACCACCTCCACACTACACTCCCCTTTTTGGAACAAACTCCTCCACCACAGAGCTGCTGTCCGCCATACTTCTTTCTGTTCCAAAATGACTCACGTAACGAACGTACGCCACGCGCATGGCGTCATTACGTCAACAAGTCAGAATATCGCTATTATCACGATATGTTTTTTTTTTTTTTATCGTTTAAAAAATTATACCGGTATTATCGCGAACGATATGCTATGGTACACCCCTATACCCCAGGTGGTTCCTATGGTGTTGCTAGGTTGTTGCTATGGTCTACAAGGTGGTTGCTATTGTGTGGATCCAGTCAAAAAGCCGTCTACAAGCACACCGTTCCAGGAGAGGCGTTAAAAAATGTGTATCAATACGAAAATGACCAACAACAACAGTGTACATCAGATAACGCTAACTCCAGTATCTTAGTAACAGCAGTGCTGTGTTTCACCACACTGACTGATCCTCTACCAGCAGAGTGCTACCTGCCTGACCGCACTGTGCCGACTGTGTTTGGTGGGGGAGGGTAATGCTCTCGAGGAGGTTTTCAGGGTGTGGATTGTCCATATAGTATATTAGTAGTACAAGTGACACATTCAGGTCATCGTTCAGAACACCTTGATTAAAAGTAAACAGGCAGGTCTGGATCTTCTGGGTGGTGTTACTGTTGGTGTTAGTGGTGGTGTTGGTGTCTGTATGTGTCTGTGTACACACCCTCACCTCTATCAGCACAGAGTCGTTTAAGTTCTCCCATCTCCAGAACAGCCTCCTTCCAGCTGACTGGGTTGCTATGGTTACAGATGATGGAGCTGCCCTCGACAGACAGGGAAAGGGTGACGCCTCCAGGTGATGTCTCTTCCTTCTCCTCACAGGTTTCCTTGTAACAGCTGGAGTTGATAGAGAGGTCATGGCCTCTACAGGTCAGAGTGATGCTGCAGGTGTCTCTGATTAGCTGGTGAGTCAGGACTGGAGCCTCCACTGGATCTGAGGTAGCAGATATACAGACACATCACTGTAACGCTGACAGTCAGTCAGTGATAAATCACTCATCACAGATCACAGAGATCATTAAACGTCTTTCAGAACTGCTCAGGATCTTTCAGAGGAGCTGAGCTCCATCTGGATGGTGGTGGTGGTGGTGGTATTAGACTCTCAGGATCAAATGAGCAGAGAGACAATAATAAGTGTCCTGAGAATGATCAGTGTTCATACAGAGAGTCAGGTAACCACACTAGTCCTGCATGCTGGAGATATTAGATTTAATCACCAGTAATGATTTTAAACACACATGTAGCTTCACTGGTGGGTTAGACCCCCCACTCTCAGTCTCTCTGTGTACTAATCTCTATGACTGAATTATGTAGAAATGCTGCATCTCTGTATTTCACTCTCAGCTCTTAACCTGAACATTTATAGAGCTATGAAAGGATCCTCATAATTAAAAGGTCGTGTTGTTGATTTAATATCATGTGTGTTAATTGACTGACTGTAATCTACTAACACATGTGCAGCTGAACTTGTTCAAGTTCAAACTGAATTTGATTTAAAATCTAAAGTTAAAATAAACTTGAATGGTGCATGTAGATTATGGCGCGTCAGAGAAGCTCAGTTCTGCACACGGTGAAATAAAGAACTGAGGAACATAGAGAAGTGTATTTCCTGAAGAACATAAGATAAGATATTATTATTAATATTATTATTATTATTATTATTATTATTATTATTATTATTATTATTATTGTACAGTGTTCAACGAAATTCAGCAGCAATCCAACGTCACTTAACACACTAAATAATTAAACAATAGGCTAAAATATATAAGGGCAGAGTGATAAGGCTGTTGTTGTGAAGGTTTTGCAGGCCTGTTGCTGCAATGTTCCAAAGTGTTGCTATGGTGTTTCTAGACAGTTGCTATGGTGTTACTAGATGGTTGCTGTGATGTCCCCTGTGGTTGTTAACCCAGTGGTTGTTGAGGATTGCTCAAAATGAGTGGGGGTTTATGGGAAACCCAAGCGATGGGTTAAAAAAAAAGATGAACAGACGCGTGCAGGTCAGACCAACATTGAATTAGTGCTCAGGGGGTCTGTCCTGAGATGGTGTATATGAAGGGGTGTCTGACGGTCGGACAGAAGTACAGTAAATGGACGTGTACTTTTCCACGCCATTCCTTCTTCTTTTTAAAAAACGTAAATCGGATCAAAAAGCTGTGCACAAGCACACTACTCCTAATCAGCCTGAACATTCCGGAGTTGGAGCGGTGTTAATATCTCAAAACCTGTGCGACGGAGTTAGCATATAAAAATCTCTCGACCAAGAAGAAGAACATAAACCGGATTAGAATATGCTGATCAATCATTAATTTCATCTTAATAACAGCAGTGCTGTGTTTCCTCACACTGACTGATCCTCTATAACACTTACCCAACACAGAGAGACTGTACTCAGCAACTACAGTGACCTCATCACCAGACGCCCTCACTTCATACAGTCCACTATCAGTCTTCTGTAGGTTCTTCAGGGTCAGACTGTAGGTTCCCTCATTAAACTCCACTCTGTCTTTATAACCAGCATAGTGTTTAGTTTTTCTAAATTTCTGATAATACTGTAGAACATTATATGTTTCATTAAAAACCCAGATTAAGTCACTCCCCTTCGGTACAGGACGCTGTATGTCCAGCTGAACAGAATCTCCAACCGATCTGACCACATCACTGGACCCTGTAGAGAGACAGAACTGATATTAACTGAAACTGATATTAATATTTGCAGGAAAATCTCACATGATGTGTATTAAACTGAGCAAATTAACTGTAAGTGTATATATTGATAAACATGTATTTGCATCGTTGTGAATGATTATGGATATGTATGTTTTTGTCACATGTATAACCCAGAAGGTGTAACGTGTGTAAATATTTAGAGAATATTAAATAACTAAAACTATCTGAGTATGTGTTTCCTCTCACTGCAGCTCCACTGAACTGACTGTACTGTACAGTACTTACAGTGTTAATGAGCAACCTAGTACACAGTAAATGTGAGAGGCACCTGTTCTACTGCAGGTTTGAAAAGCCCAGCACCACACACCTATACAGCACCCCTCTGTTTGGATACCGGGCCAGCAGGTCCAATATGGGGGACAATATGAAACTTCACCACATCCTTCAGCACATCGACCATCCAAACACTTATGCAGGCAACCAGAACAACCTGCAGCTGAGATGCCCCCCAGCCCTTCCAGCTAACACCATCCTGGACAGAACCGTGATGGCTCTGGAGTCTTACAGGTTCCTGGGTACAACAATCACCAAGGACCTGAAGTGGTCCATCATCCAGAAAGCCCAACAGAGGACGTACTTCCTCCATCAGCTGAGGAAGATCAGCCTGTCCCAGGAGCTGATGGTAGAGTTCTACACTGCCACCATAGATCTGTCATCACCTCGTCCATCACAGTGTGGGACAGCTCAACCACCAAACAGGACACTCACAGACTGCAGCGCACCATCCGGTCTACAGAGAAGACCACTGGAGTTAAACTACACACACTGTTGGATCTGCACACTTCCAGAACCAGGAAGCAGCAGAGAAGATCACCACTGATCCATCACACCCTGACCCTCAACCCGGCCTCAGCACTGTAACATACACACCTACACACAGTGTAAGGTTTACAGGTGTAGAGTACATGTGTATCTATATGGAGGATTAAACCAGTAACCTCCTCCACTCTGTATATGACTGACCCCCTCAGAAATGATACACCATCATACATCTACCCTCTATAGTGATGAAGATCAGAGAACTGTTTACCTGTGATGGAGATCAGAGTGGACAGAGCCAAGACCAGCTGCACTATCCTCATCGCCATCTCAGAGACTGTTTACTTGTCTCCTTTAACAGTGAAGGAGGAAGTTCTGATAGACCTCCTCACTGACTCAGAGAGAGTTCCTAATGTGCTGACTGAGGCGGATGTTGTGTTTGGGTTGTAGAGGTGTAGCTCCTCCTCTTTAGTTTTGGGGGTTCAGTTACTCAGTAAACCTCAATAAACACTGAGACAGTTTATGGAGCTCTATTAGGAACATTAGGACTGATAAAGTATCACTGGGTCTTCATATGATGTTTTAATGAAGCGCCTGAGTTTAAAATTAGTTAACGTCTGCCAGTTCCTGTTGGTGTTTCCTGTGTGGTCAGTTTGGTTTCTCTCCAGTAGCTCTTTGTCTGCTTTGTACTTTAACTCAAAGTGATCCTGCAGAACTTTCAGTGATAGTTGTAAGGACAATAACACACTAATTATTAAAATACTTATAGTGTAGATTCACTGGTGGGTTAGACAGTAGATATAGTGTCTATATGTGTGTTGTCGACATGGAGACCCCTGTTTTCCATCACCTCTATTTTCTAATTCTTGAAGAATGTGTGGAGTGATGGCACAGCTTAAGCTTGTTGCTGGGTGGTTGCTAAGATTTTGCTAGGCTGTTGCAAAGCTATGATGTACCATCTGATTGTTATGGTGTATTTCTGAGGTTACCATAAAAAAAGCTCTACATGGTTGCTAAGGTGTTGCTAAGGAGCTGTTTTGGTATCCAAGGTGGATGTTTTGGTGATGCCAGCCTGTTGTGAAAGGTATTGCTTGGTGGACATGGTATACCAGGTGGTCGCCAGGGTGATGCTAAATGTCAAATAGTTAGCTAATGCTAGCATGTTAGCATCACTGCTAACATTAACTGCTGTCAGTCGCATTTGAGAAGCAGACGGTCCAGAGAAGTGGGTACTAACCAGCTGTAACCAGCGTGACAGAGCAACGTTGACTAAGTTTATGAAAGTGATAGCTAACAAACAAAAGTAAACAAATTTTATCAACAAAAAATACCTAAACCGAGTACTTATGGCCATCTCCAACTGTTAGAGGCTTATCTCCATTAGCTAACAGAAACCATACCCACGTTTTAGAAGAGCTAGCTAACTTGGAGTTGGAGCTGTGTGACTGATTCAGTGGATATGGTCAAGAAATAACAACACATCTGAAAAACATAAATGCACATCACATCACATTTCAATCTAGGAAACACACTGCCTGATTTCTGAGCTGTTTGTGATCTAGTGTAAGCTGATCATCTTGTGAGCTGGTATAAAACAGAGAACTCATTTAAACATTAAATATTGTGCTGAGATATCATGGGAAACAAGTGATGCAGCATGTGTTCATGGGTATTTCAAGAAGTTGGAGTAAGTCACACATGCCCATATCAAGTCACTAGTGAGTCTCAAGTCTTAACCTTAAAGTCCCAAGCAAGTCCCCGGTCACTGTGGGAAAATTCAAGCAAGTTCCTGCTACACGCCAAGCAAGCTTGGCTCTACTTACCAATTACTGCCTCCTGGATTAATCAGGCTGTGTCTAATCCAAGCTCCTTTTCCTGTTCTGTCTTTCTCTCTTCATCTGGGATCGACCTGAGGAGGAGCTGGGTTGTTTCCCCCCTGTAGGATCAATTTTGTTGTCTGATTTGTTCCTCTCGAGGTTTCTTTCCTCTTCACCTCTTAAGAGGGTTTGTCCTCCCCATCAACCCTGTATTTCCCGGTCCACTGTTCTAACCTTCTGGTTTGCTCACAGTGGGCTTGAACCCGGATTTCCCTTCCCTGCGTCTGTACATGGATGTTTTCTTTATCCTTTATATGAACTGCGTTTTACTAAAGTGCTATACAAATACACATTGATTGATTGATTGGCTGATTGATTGATTGATAAGGAGCTGAACTTATATTTTTAATTTCTTCTTGGCCTTTAAAGTCCTCTGTTGAAGGCGTTTCTCATACGGCACAACTTCAATGTTTTGCTGTTACAGTGCACAAAAAGCCAGACCCAAACAGTCAGGTGACACAGTTCCACAAATAAACACCTTTGTTGTTTTAGACACATGTAAACATCTGGACACCTGATCTTCATATCAACAACACTGGGCAGCATAACTAACACTGTTTTTAAAAAGTATCTGTTTTTTTACAGTATCTGTGTAACTTGACTGTAGCCAATCTTTGACTAGCCAAACGACACAGACGCGTACTAACCACACCATCCTCTAATCCAGACCTCACTGTTTCTCTATACCAGCTACTTCATATGCGTATCTCTGCTGCACTCTGATAGGTTGCCAGGTTTGCTCACATTGGAGTAGAAATCAGCCAAATTTGTTTTAATAAAACACTAAAAAAATCCCTAATTTCTTAAACATAATGCAAAAATTTAATACGAATCAAGTCATTTCGAGTCATGTGCCTCAGGTCTAAATCAAAGTTCTTAAATGTGCGACCGGAGTCTGAGAGTCCCCCAGCTCTGTCTGAATTTTGTGTTATGTTGTAATTATGTGGTGAATAAAACATAAACCGATATAATTATTAGTAATATTAATTAAAACTCCACTTTCCAGAGTGCACAGCCCGATGATCACACCCACATGCATCCAATGAACCAATCAGCTACGCTCTAGATCACCTGAGTTTTAGCCGCAGCTGTCAGCTATCACTACCTGTCTGCATTTAGGCCACACACACAAACACCCACATTGTGAAGTTTTACTAAACTCTTTTTAGGATCTCCGAGCGGTCTACCTACTATCTCTTTGATCTCTAGCTCTGACCTCGTTTTCCTTTTGACCTCTCCTCTCGTTTCTCCTCTTCGGTTTAGTTTACCTGTCGTTAGCTTCTCTGGTATTGACCCTGTTTCTGTCCCTTCGACTGCGCTTGGCTCTCCCCTCTGGTTCAGGTTGCCGTCTCGCCTGCCTTCCTGGATTTCGACCCTCGTCTGTTTCACTACTCAGGTATTGTCCCTTTCCTTTGATGACTCGGTCTCTGCTGTTGTGTAAAGCCTTTGGTTTGTACAATAAAGCTCACTTGTCTTTTAGCTCTGCTAGCGTCGCGGCTAGTTCCTTGTTCTTGACCATTTTAAACTGGTCTTGGTCATGGTAGATTTAACTCTATAAGTGTAGTTACTGGTTGTGTATATTTCTGTGGTCAGTCATTTATTATTTATTAAATCTCGAGATCATGTGTGAGACTACTTGAACCGTCCCTGTGGAGAAGTGTTGATACTGAGTCTGCTTAGAGCCCTGCTGGAGAGGGAGGCTAGTGCAGGGAGACTGGGTTCTGCTTCTCACTGCTTTTCTGTCTTATACCTCCAGATAGATCCAATAAATCCCTATACGTCTGGTACCAGCATCAGTGACCCGTGGGTTTTACTCAGCACAACACAATACAGAGTAGTGGTGACCGGAATGCAGGTGCATCAACACGCATGTGAAGTGGACCGGTTCCAACTCCACACGGTTAAATACAGAACAGAGAAAACTCCAGCATCATAATAACAGCAGTGCTGCTTCCTCACACTGACTGATCCGCTATAAGACTTACCCAACACAGAGAGTCTGCACACAGCAACTACTGTGACCTTATCACCAGACGCTCTCGCTTCATACAGTCCACTATCAGTCTTCTGTAGGTTCTTCAGGGTCAGACTGTAGGTTCCCTCATTAAACTCCACTCTGTCCTTATATCTAGAATACAGTACAGTCTCTTTATATTTCTTATTATATTTTAGAACATTATCAGTTCTGTTAAACACCCAGAATAAAGAAACAAACTCCGGTACAGTATCCTGTATGTCCAGCTGAACAGAATCCCCGACCGATCTGACCACATCACTGGACCCTGTAGAGAGAGATGAACTCTTCTGTTATACTGTGATTACCTTGTGGTTCTGTGTGTTGATGTTAATAACTACTGTATGAAGCCTCTGTACTGTGTGTTAACTCTGACAGTGAGGATAAACGATATTCAGACACGTTTATTCCTGTTATTTAAAGGGGATTATGTAATAAATAAATTATTAAGAAATTAAAGTAACGTGTTGAAGTTGAGCTACTAGCTTCCCTGAAAACAGTGCCACAGGCAGTTTCTGTAAGGGGTCAGCCTGTGCTGCCGGCCACCAGCAGAGGGCGACGGCAGCGAGGCATTGATAATCCAGGGATCAGGGCCAATCAGGCTCACCTGGCGGTACAGGATTTAGGGGTGTGGCAAACAACAATGCTTCGTCACAACTTTGTGTGGCTGGTAAGATACTGGTGCTGAAACAAAAGAAAAGAAAAGAAAGAGGGAAAAAAGAGAGAAAAAGAAAGGGGGAGAGAAGAGAAAACCTTAAACGTCTAGCGATAAAGGAGGCCTTGCTGGTGGCTCCTTGTTCCCCCTTTTCAGCCGTTGTGGTTCAGTTTAGGCTTTCCTACGTTTGAGCTACGCCATATTGGCGTCCCCTTTGTTTGAAGTTTCCCGCTCTTTTCCCATCACTGTTGGAAAGGAGTGCAGTTCACACTTCCGCCAGTGGGCTCTGGTGGCGCAGTGGAGTGCCTCAGGTTGGAGGGAACAGGGTTGCCAGTTTGAATCCAGCCTACAGAGACATTCCCTCCACTGAGCACTAAAACGCTCCGTGCTCCGTTACAGTGTACACCTCAGATAAAACCCTCTCGGTTCTCTGGGTTTACACCCGTCCCCCACGGGTCTCCCCCTCTGCACTTGGACCCCCTGACTGTCCTGTGACCGTTCCTTCTCCTCTCTGATATTTCCTTCCCAGAGCTGAAGGTCTGTTTGTGTTTTGGTCTGTGGTCCCGCCCACTTTCACACCAGGTTGCCAGATATGATACAAAACATCAGTCAAAGACAGCATGCGTAATATTTAGGGAGGTGGGGGGAGGGGCTATCACTCTCTGAGTAGACAGTTTGAGACATTTGTGTTTGTTGCACACCGAGGAATTTGTAACACCCACATACACACACTGGGTATGAACACACTGCAGTGAGCATACTTCTCTGGAGCAGTGGGCAGCCCTATCCATGGCACCCGGGAAGCAGTAGGGGGGGTCAGTGCCTTGCTTAAGAGCACTGTTAAAGGAATCGAACCAGCAACCTCCCGATCACAAGGCTGGTTCCCTAACCTCCAGTCCACAACTGCCTCTGTGCAGCCATGGAAGAAGGTGAACAAACTGGATCGATAGAGGTAGTGTTCGGTTCTACCCCGACCTAACATGCCCCATGACCAGAGCAGAGTAGAACACCAGGGAATACTGGCGCTGCTTTTGAAAGATGAAGGCAGCTTGGAGCTCTGAAGAGCTTTAACGTCCTGAGACCCCAGCGTCCTCTTATGAGGACACTACATTCCTGCTTCTCTGCACCCTGATACTTTATAGAACACTGATGCTTTGGCCTCATATGAGGACACTGCTTTTTGCAAAAACAACTTCCTGTACAAAGACGACGTTTAGTTTTTATACGTGTTCGGTTCTACTGATCACAAACAGCTAGCAGAAATTACAATCACACACCAAGCCAATCCGGGTCTCAGTAGGCTAAGATAGATACAGGGTTGGCTAATTTTCCCCTCTCCACAGAAGCATTGAGTCTCAGCTGAGCCTAGCTAGAGTATCACTGCTACTAGTAGGAAGAGACACTTCGTTTTAACATTGGAGGACTCATACTCTGTGTTCGATCCGAGCTCCTCTGATCAATGTAGGTAAAATAATATTAAATAATATTATATTATTAACGACTGTGTGTAAACAGGAGGATTAAATTAAATGAACGTACATGGTTCAGTCTCTCCTGGTGTAGAGTACGTGTGTATCTATATGGAGGATTAAACCAGTAACCTCCTCCACTCTGTATATGACTGACCCCCTCAGAAATGATACACCATCATACATCTACCCTCTATAGTGATGAAGATCAGAGAACTGTTTACCTGTGATGGAGATCAGAGGGGACAGAGCCACGACCAGCTGCAGCACCACCATCATCATCGCCATCTCAGAGACTGTTTACTCGTCTCATTTAACAGTGAAGGAGGAAGTTCTGAAAGACCCCCACACTGACTCAGAGAGAGTTCCTAATGTGCTGATGGAGGCGGATGTTGTGTTAGGGTTGTAGAGGTGTAGCTCCTCCTCTTTAGTTTTGGGGGTTCAGTTACTCAGTAAACCTCAATAAACACTGAGACAGTTTATGGAGCTCTATTAGGAACATTAGGACTGATAAAGCATCACTGGGTCTTCATATGATGTTTTAATGAAGCGCCTGAGTTTAAAATTAGTTAACGTCTGTCAGTTCCTGTTGGTGTTTCCTGTGTGGTCAGTTTGGTTTCTCTCCAGTTGCTGTTTGTCTGCTTTGTACTTTAACACTGGCCAAAGTGATCCTGCAGTACTTTCAGTGTTAGTGTACTTTAGGTACTTTAGGTATGTTAGGTAGGTCTCTCCACCTACACACCAAGTTTCATTCCTGTTGGTTGAACTTCTGGGTATAGTTATTCTTTTGATGATGAGCACATATTTAAAATAATTCAGTAGTAAATATAGAATATTAATGTACATCAGGCTCTGTTGGAGAGGAGTGTTAAATCTGAACTGTCAGGATTTTTATCAGCTAATAGAATTTAAATACCATTTTACAACAACGCTTTAAACCAGACACTGCAGAAACCGTCACTCTGTAGGAGCAGGTGTATCTTTAATGATATTCTAATCATATACATAAACAGAATATACAAACACATTATAGTACATCTAATAAACATACAGCTACAATATTCTAGTACATCCAATCAGCTGATTTCTGAGAAGCTACAACAGTGCTGCTAAAAGTCTGAGCCCTACAGAGAGTCTGTTAGATCCAGCTCTACAGTAGAGTAGATTATAATAAGAGATTATATAATCCAGGATTATGGAACTATAACAGCTATAATAAACTGGGTAACTCCATCCATGTCTTTAAGATGATCTGGTCCGTCTCGCTCTGATGTGGACGGTGATGACTGCAGACAGCATGAGGATCAGAGTGATGGAATACAGCCCAGTCTTCAGCACACACACAGAGACACCAGCAGGGGGAGACACTGAACCTGAAACACACAACACACCCCCCACTGTTGTAGGACATATGATCAGCACATAGAACAGAACTGACTGACTCACCTGCTCCACAGGAATCAGCCTGACAGTGGACAGAAGGGTTTAGAGTGGTCAGTGATAACTGAGGATCCTGTTAGAGACTCATCAGAGGAACCAACCAGAAACTGACCGATGGAGACGAGGGAGGACTGGTAGAACTGCATCACAGTGAACAACATGGAGTCCGGTCAGACTGGAGATACTATATTGCCCCTAGGTCTATTTGTGTGTGTGTGTGTGTGTGTGTGTGTGTGTGAGTGTGAGTGTAAGTGTAAGTGTGTGTGTGTGTGCGAACGTGCATGTCTGTCCGGTGGTGGACTAGTGGCCTGGTGTTTCCTGCCGAGCGTTCAATGAGAACTGGGACTGGCTCCATCACTCTCCATGAACCAGGAGAAGATGAATGCATGAATTCTGAACAGGTCAAATTGTGTTCTATTTTTAATAACAGGTTAAATTCAGATGAACGTTCCGGAGTTGGAGCGGTGTTAATATCCCAAAAACTGTGGGACTACTTGGCATACAACAATCTCTCGACCAAGAAGAAGAATATAAACGGGATTAGAATGTTAATGAATCATTAATTACACCTTAGTAACAGCAGTGCTGTGTTTCCTCACACTGACTGATCCTCTATTAGACTTACCCAACACAGAGAGACTGTACTCAGCAACTACTGTGACCTGTAGACCAGACGCCCTCGCTTCATACAGTCCACTATCAGTCTTCTGTAGGTTCTTCAGGGTCAGACTGTAGGTTCCCTCATTGTACTCCACTCTGTCTTTATAACCAGGAGACAGTGTAGCTTCATTAAATTCATGATAATATTTTAGAACATAAGTAGTTCTGTTAAAAACCCAAAGTAAATCATCAAACTCCGGTACAGGACGCTGTATGTCCAGCTGAACAGAATCTCCAACCGATCTGACCACATCACTGGACCCTGTAGAGAGAGATAGTGATGTGTCAGATGTTAGCGAGCGCTCTCTGGTTTTGGTCTTGTTCTGACTTCTGGCTTTCCGACCCTGTGTGATCTCTGGTTTTGGGTTGTCCTTGCTGATTGTGTGTGTGGTTACTCTACGCTTCTCTATCTGTTGTTTATGACTTTACCTGTCCCTTGTGCTTTGATCACCTGGATTCTGTTTTTGGACTTAACTGCCAATCTGTCAATAAAAACCAGTTAGTTTTGGTCCCATTTATGACCCAGATGGTGTAATGTGTGTAAACGTTTAGTAAATAATGTGCAGTAAAGCTGATTACATCATATATGTGTCTCCATGTGGAGCTAACTCAATGTGCTGCACTCCACCTGCCTGTGGAGCACAAGGAAAATAATCTCAGGAGCCAGGAAAACCAGCACAGGAGCTTCTTAAGGATGTGACCTCTCACCACTGAACCTTTCACTGTACATAAACAACTACACCTTCATAGACTCCTCCGTCATAATCCTGAAGCTAATCCAGCACTGTAACATACATATACAACTCCACACGATGTAAGGTTTACAGGTGTGTGTGTGTGTGTGTGTGTGTGTGTGTCTATATGGAGGATTAAACCAGTAACCTCCTCCACTCTGTATATGACTGACCCCCTCAGAAATGATACACCATCATACATCTACCCTCTATAGTGATGAAGATCAGAGAACTGTTTACCTGTGATGGAGATCAGAGTGGACAGAGCCAAGACCAGCTGAACTATCCTCATCGCCATCTCAGAGACTGTGACACTTTACCTTTAACAGTGAAGGAGGAAGTTCTGATAGACCCCCACACTGACTCAGAGAGAGTTCCTAATGTGCTGATGGAGGCGGATGGTGTGTTAGGGTTGTAGAGGTGTAGCTCCTCCTCTTTAGTTTTGGGGGTTCAGTTACTCAGTAAACCTCAATAAACACTGAGACAGTTTATGGAGCTCTATTAGGGACATTAGGACTGATAAAGTATCACTGGGTCTTCATATGATGTTTTATTGAAGCGCCTGACTTTAAAACTGTTTAACATCTGTCAGTTCCTGTTGGTGTTTCCTGTGTGGTTGGTCTATTTTCTCTTTAGTAGCTCTGTGTCTGCTCTGTACTTTAACACTGGCCAAAGTGACCCTGCAGTACTTTCAGTGATAGCTGTAAGGACAATAACACAGTAAGTATTAAAATACTCTAAATACTTTAAAGATCATTAAAATACTTCATATCCACTCATCATCTAAAGAACAGCTGCACCCAGAAGGTGGTGTGGGAGTGCGGGTGTGTTGGGAAGGAAGATGAAGGTGACCAGGATCAATAACTGATGATAAGTTTAGACTGATATGATCAATATTTATTGAGCTACACATACAGAAGTCTGTCTCTCAGTATGGTGTTGGGGCGCCGTGTTTGCTAACCCAACACGCCAGACGTCTCGGTATGGAGCTGTAGAGGTTCCTAATGGTGTCCTGTGATAATCCATCCCATGCAGCTTGAACATCCTCACACAGTTCCTGCAGATGGTGCGGTAGGGGTGGAGGTGGAGGGACACCAGGTCTTCTGGACGTGTGATAACAAACTGTTCATCTTGGTGCTGACCACGGTGCCTCCACACGCGGATTCGTTGGGCGTCTCCACCAAGACTAAAGCGGGACTCGTCACTGAAGATGACCCGCTGCCATTCTGAGTCACTCCGTGACAGTCTGGTACGACACCACTGCAGTCTTTGGTGACGGTGACGTAGTGTTAAGGACAGTCGTGGTAACGGTCTGTGTGCATGTAGTCCTGTGTGGTGCAGCCGTCTGCCGATGGTGCTGCACTAACAGGATGACTCATGGAGGACACCACTGATATTCTAATCACATACATAAACAGAATATACAAACACATTATAGTATATCTAACAAACATACAGCTACAATATTCTAATACAGTGGGGTGTGAAAGTTTGGGCAGCGTTGTTAATTTTCCTGATTTACCTTTATAAGGCATTGATTGTTTGGATAAAAGTTCTGTTATATATATCATATAGGGGACAAACACAGTGATATTTGAGTAGTGAAATGAAGTTTATATGATTTACAGAAAGTGTGCAATAATTGTCTAAACAAAAGTAGGCAGGTGCATAAATTTGGGCACCAAAAAAAAAAACCTTCAGTAGATCCTCCTTTCGCAGAAATAACAGCCTCTAAACGCTTCCTATAGCTTCTAATGAGAGTCTCGATAGTTCCTGAAGGAATTTTAGACCATTCTTCTTTACAAAACATCTCTAGTTCATTCAGGTTTGATGGTTTCCGAGCATGGACAGCTCTCTTTAAGTGACACCACAGATTTTCAATAATATTCAGGTCTGGGGACTGAGATGGCCATTCCAGAACGTTGTACTTGTTCCTCTGCATGAATGCATTAGTAGATTTTGAGCAGTGTTTAGGGTCGTTGTCTTGTTGGAAGATCCAGCCCTGGCGCAGCTTCAGCTTTGTCACTGATTCCTGGACATTGGTCTCCAGAATCTGCTGATATTGATTGGAATCCATGCATCCCTCAACTTTAACAAGATTCCCAGTCCCTGTACTGGCCACACAGCCCCACAGCATAATGGAACCACCACCAAATTTTACTGTAGGTAGTAGGTGTTTTTCTTGGAGTGCTGTGTTCTTTTTCCTCCATGCATAACGGCCCTTGTTATGCCCAAATAACTCTATTTTAGTTTCATCAGTCCACAGCACCTTATTCCAATGTGCTTTAGCATACCTCAAGCGGCTCTGTTTTGATGTGGGTTGACTCTGACTGTTCTCAACATCCTTCGCTTCTGTTTATTCGAGATGTTTCTTGGTCTGCCACTTCGAGCCTTGACTTGAACTGTGCCTGTGGTCTTCCATTTTCTCACAATGTTTCTCACAGTGGAGACTGAAAGCTGAAATCTCTGAGATAGCTTTCTGTATCCTTACCCTAAACCATGACGGGGAACAGTCTTTGTTTTTTCAGTTCATTTGAAAGTTGCTTTGAGACTCCCATGCTGCGACTCTTCAGAGAAGATGCAAAGAGGAGAAAAACTTACAATTGCCCCCCTTAAATACCCTTTCTCATAATTGCAGTCACCTGTGTATGGAGGTCAAGGGTCACTGAACTTACCAAACCAAATTTGAGTTCCAGTAATTAGTTCTAAAGGTTTTGAAATCAATAAAATGACAACAGTGCCCAAATTTATGCACCTGCCTACTTTTGTTTAACCAATTATTGCACACTTTCTGTAAATCATATAAACTTCATTTCACTTTTCAAATATCACTGTGTTTGTCCCCTATATGATTTTTTGAACGGATTTTTTTTTATCCAAACAATCAATACTTTATAAAGGTAAATCAGGAAAATTAACAACGCTGCCCAAACTTTCACACCCCACTCTACATCCAATCAGCTGATTTCTGAGAAGCTACAACAGTGCTGCTAAAAGTCTGAGCCCTACAGAGAGTCTGTTAGATCCAGCTCTACAGTAGAGTAGATTATAATAAGAGATTATATAATCCAGGATTATGGAACTATAACAGCTATAATAAACTGGGTAACTCCATCCATGTCTTTAAGATGATCTGGTCCGTCTCGCTCTGATGTGGACGGTGATGACTGCAGACAGCATAAGGATCAGAGTGATGGAATACAGCCCAGTCTTCAGCACACACACAGAGACACCAGCAGGGGGAGACACTGAACCTGGAACACACAACACACCCTCCAAGTTCAAGTTTCAGGTTTATTTGTCATATGCACAACATGTCAGGACATTTATGCACTGAAATGCTTGTGGTGAGGCTCAGGTTGATGCTCTACGGGAAGACAAAACTATATACATACTAAAAATTTAAATAAAGATATATAAAAGAGTTATAATAAATAAATACAAAATATACACAATACAGAATATACAGAGACAGGAGGGGTCTGTAGAAATTCTGATATGTACATTAGACAGGTATAGTCTGAGAGAGAGTGGAGCTAATATAAATATGAATGTTTGTCTATTCCTGTTGTATAAAGTGACTTAGTGATGTTGTCCATAGCAGTGCTATATAATGTAGAGTATTAATAATAAAGTGTCCGAGTGCGGTGGTGTTGGTGGTGGTGGTGGTGGTATTGGTGGTATTGGTTGTTTTGGTGAAAGGCTCACAGCTTGTTCAGGAACCTGATGGCTTGTGAGTAGAAGCTGTTTGTTCTGGCCTGGATGCTGCGGTACCTCCTGCCTGATGGCAGTAAGGTGAACAGGCCATGTGCTGGGTGGCTGCAGTCCAACCGGATCTTCTGGATTTTCCTCAGGCAGCGGGACTGGTAGACGTCCCCAGGCAGGAAGAAGAGGCGCTGACGGGCAGACCTCACTGCTTTGTTGATGTGGAATGACCAGGTGAGGTCATTGGTGAGGTGTACCCCGAGGAACCTAACACTGCTGACCCTCTCCACTCCGGCTCCATTGATGAACAGGGAAGAGTGACCACTCCTCTGCAGCTTCCTGTGGTCCATGATCATCTCCTCAGTTCTGCTGATGTTGAGACTGAGGTTGTTGTGGTAGCGCCACTCTGACAGGGCGCCGACCTCGTCTCTGTAGGCAGTCTCGTCTCCATCTGTGATGAGGCCGAGGATGGTGGTGTCATCAGCAAACTTAAAGATGGTGTTGGATGTGTGTCTGGCTACACAGTCATGTGTGAACAGGGAGTACAAGAGGGGGCTGAGGACACAGCCTTGAGGAGCCCCTGTGCTCAGAGTCAGCGTGGAAGAGAAGCTGTGTCCTACTCTCACCACCTGGGGTCTACCTGTCAGGAAGTCCAGAACTGAGTTCAAACCCAAGTCTGTGAGCTTAGCCGGGATGATGGTGTTGAATGTCCAGGTGTGTGAGGTCAGAGTGCACTGTCAGTGCAATAGCGTCATCTATGGATCTGTGGGAGCGGTATGCAAATTGGTGAGGGTCCATGGTGGCTGGAGGAACAGATGTGGGTTTTGACCAGCCGCTTGAAGCACTTCATAGCTGTTGATGTCAGTGCAACAGGGTGGTAGTCATTCAGGCAGATGATAGCTGGTGTCTTGGGAACTGGAACAATTGTGGTTCTCTTAAAGCATGTGGGAATCACTGACAGTCTTAGGGAGAGGTAAAAGATGTCAGTGAAAACCTCAGCCAGCTGGATGGCACATGCTCTGAGCACTCGATTGTGAATGCCATCAGGATTGCCATGTGTGTGTGAGTGTGTGTGTCTGGCCTGTGGTGGACTGGCTGTCTGTTCAAGGTGTTCCCTGCTGAGCGTTCAATGAGATCTGGGACTGGCTCCATCACTCTCCAAGAACCAGGAGAAGATGAAAGCCTGAATTCTGAACAGGTCAAATTGTGTTCTATTTTTAATAACAGGTTAAATTCAGATAATAAACAATATGTGTGTGCTACACTGTGCAGAGGACAGATGTGTGCTTCCAACTTTGTGGGAACAGTTTGGTGAAGAGCCTTTCCTGTTCCAGCGTGACTGTACCCCAGTGCACCAAACAAGATCCATCAAGGCTGGTTGGAGTGGAAGAACCTGACTGGCCCATACAGGGCCCACACCTCAACCCCATCCAACAGCTTTGGGATGAACTAGAATGGAGGCTGTGAGCCAGACACACTCCGAACTCTTGTAGAAAGCTTCCCAGACTAGTGCAAACGGAGACAGGCTTCTAATTAATGCCTGTATAATTAGAGCAGGACGTCATAGAATCCGTAGGTGTGACGTGTAGATGTCCACTTTCCTCCACACTGTACATAAGTATAAGTAATATCAGGAACTCATCTAACTCATTTTGGAATGTCCACCAATCAGCACCCATCCAGAAGAACATTCAGGTTAATAACATAATCTGGATCTTCTAGGTGGTGTTGGTGTCAGTGTTGGTGTCTGTATGTGTCTGTGTACACACCCTCACCTCCATCAGCACAGAGTCGTTTAAGTTTTCCCATCTTCAGAACATCCTCCTTCCAGCTGAATGGGTTACTATGGTTACAGATGATGGAGCTGCCCCTGACAGACAGGGAAAGGGTGACGCCTCCAGGTGATGTCACTTCCTTCTCCTCGCAGGTTTCATTATAGCAGCTGGAGGTGATAGAGAGGTCATGACCTCTGCAGGTGAGAGCGATGTGGCAGGTGCTCCAGATTAGGTGAAAAGTCAGGACTGCAGGCTTCACTGGATCTGAGGTAGGAGATATAGAGACACATCACTGTAACGCTGACAGTCAGTCAGTGATAAATCGCTCATCACAGATCACAGAGATCATTAAACGTCTTTCAGAACTGCTCAGGATCTTTCAGAGGAGCTGAGCTCCATCTGGATGGTGGTGGTGGTGGTGGTAGACCCTCAGGATCAAATGAGCAAAGGTATCCCAAGTGTTGGGAAATGTGTTGAAAGGTGGTTGCTATGGTATCCCATGTGGTTGGGATGATATATTATGTCGTTGCTATGATGTTGCTAGGAGCTTGTCATATCATTCTAGGTGGTTGCTAATGTGTTGCTTGGTAGTTGCTATTATATCTCAGTTGATTGCTATGGTATTGTAGGGCAGTTGCTATTGCATCCCAGGTGATTGCTAAGTGGTTACTATGGTGTCCCAAGTGGTTGCCAATGGTAACCGAGGTGGTTCCTATGGTATTGCTAGATGGTGTTGATCTTCTGTAGGTTTTTCAGGGTTAGACTGTAGAACCTACAGAAACCAAGTCTGTAGCCGAGTCTTCTTGTCCAACATCAGTACCTGACCTCACCAATGTGCTTCTGGAAGAATGGTCAGAAATTCCTATAAACACATTCCTAACCTTGTGGAAAGCCTTCCTAGAAGAGTTGGAGCTGTTATGGCGGTGAAGGGTGGGCCGACTTAATTTAAACCCTATGGATTAAGAATGGGACGTCACTCAAGTTCATATGAGTGTGAAGGCAGACAAGCGAATGCTTTAGGTTATATAGTGTATGATGAGCACATATAACAGAACTGACCGACTAACCTGCTCCACAGTCATCAGCCTGGTCAGTTTAATCAGCCGTATCAGTTTAACCAGCCGTATCAGTTTAATCAGTTTAGAGTATTCATTTTTTTCGTTTCTGCATGAATGATTGAATGTACTGCAGTCTTCCTTATGTTAGCCCTACTATACAGGGTTGTTTTAGTTATTAAGGTGTGTAGCGCCACCTGCTGTGTGTCCTGTAGAATGCTCATATGCATTCAACCGGGGGGGTCAGAGCCTAAGAGCAGGTGAAGCTACAGAGCGGGGTCTCCGAGTGCTGAGGAGCATAGTGTGTAAAGTCTCCAACGCTTGCTGACTCAGTAACTGCAGAGCTCCAAACCTCCTCTAGCATTAACACCAGCACAAGCACTGTGCACCAGGAGCTTCATAGCAGGAGCTGAGCAGCTGCATGCAGACGTTACACCACCATGCAGAGCGTCGTAATAGCCCCCCACTCCGGAGCAGTGGAAGCGTGTTCAGTGCAGTGACCAATCACGCTCCTCTATCTGCAAGTCTGATGGAGGAGTCTGGGTTTGGATTGGAGAGTGCTACCTGCCTGACCGCACTGTGCCGACTATGTTTGGTGGAGGTGGGGTAATGATCTAGAGGAGGTTTTAAGGGTTAGGGTTTGGTAATATTGTTAATATGTCAGAGACATTCGGGTCATCGTTCAGAATACCTCAATATAAAGGAAACAAGCAGGTCTGGATCTTCTAGGTGGTGTTGGTGTCAGTGTTGGTGTCTGTATGTGTCTGTGTACACACCTTCACCTCCATCAGCACAGAGCTGTTTAAGCTGGAAGATCTCCAGAACACCCTCATCCCAGCTGAATGGTTTACTCTGGTTACAGATGATGGAGCTGCCCCTGACAGAGCGTGGAAAGGATGACACCTCCAGGTGATGTCACTTCCTTCTCCTTACAGGTTTCTTTCTGTAACAGCTGGAGTTGATATGACTGGTCTTGGACCTCTACAGGTGAGAGTGATGTGCAGGTGTGTGTCTGATTAGCTGGTAAGTCAGGACTGGGAGCCTCCACTGGATCTGACAGGTTAGAGAAATACAGACACATCACTGTAACGCTGACAGTCAGTCAGTGATAAATCACTCATCACAGATCACAGAGATCATTAAACGTCTTTCAGAACTGCTCAGGATCTTTCAGAGGAGCTGCAGCATCCATCTGGATGGTGGTGGTGGGTGCTGTATTAGACTCTCGTGGATCAAATGAGGCCAGAGAGACAATAATAAGTGTCCTGAGAATGTGATCAGTGTTCATACAGAGAGTCAGGTAAACCACACTAGTCCCGCTGCATGCCGCTGGAGATCTGAGAGCTCTATTCATATAGCAAAGGCATATGTCAATGTACACAGTTGGTGTGTTAAGCTTACAGTGAGGATAAACGATATTCCAGACACTTTTTACTCCTGGTAGTTAATCTACAGTCGTATGTACAGTTCTGGATGAACCTGGTTGAGGTCACATGTTGTTTGATGTTCTAACGTGTGAATAAGAGATACACACGTCTACACACTTCATTACCACACATGTACTTGCTTATATAATCAGTTATACATGTATAACCCTGGACCCAGCCTGTAAGAAGTTTCTGGAACATGTTCGATCCCCATTGTTTAATGGATTTACGTTCCCTTCATGTAAATATTAAATACCTACAAGTATCCATGAGTAAAATTTTTTTTTTTTTTTTTTTTTGTTCTTTTTTTTTTATTTTTTATTTTTTGTTTTTTGTTTTATTTTTTTTTTTTTTTTTTTTCTTTACCTCTCCTGCTAGCTTCAACTTGAATTAATCCCTGTACTGTACAGTAACTTACGCGTGTTGATGAGTCCAGGGCATATATGGTTCAATAACTGCTGATTATATCATATTACGTCATCTCTCCATGTGTGAGACTGGTTTAAGGGGTTTAATTCTAGTACACAGTATCATTCGTGTTCAAGTTGACTTGGAAGTGTTAGTTGCCTGCGATGGAAACTCCAGTCATGGTGTAGGGAGTAATCTGGAGCACGGAGGCCCAAACTCCAGTAAACCCCCCTCCCCCCCCCCCCCTCCCTCCCCTTCAAGAAATACACATACGGGAGGTGCTATTTGTGTGTAGTAGTAGATTAATCCAGCTATACTGTTTACAGCTACAGTTACAAGGAGAGGGACAAATGCAGTCAGAGGAGAGATTAAATGTCTCAGATTCAGATAATTACAGGAATCTTATTATTTCCTGATTGAACCTACCACACGGTTCAGTCAGGGCTCAGAAGGGGTAGACCTACGTAGAAAAAATCACACAGAGGATTCCAACGCTTCTGAGGGAGTTTATCGCTCCTCTGAAGGTTTCTGGATCCACTCCGTGGCGTATATACTGTCTCTACACCTGTAGTTCTAGGCGTTTACTGGTTTAATCCTACTACTGATACGTTTCCACCCACTGATAACCATGATCAGAATTTAGGCTGATTTACCTCACCCTCATGCCCGTTTCCATATAGCCTCCTCCTCTACGAGCTGTTATCTGCTGACTTTATACCCGATTCATGCTACCCTGTCTCCTGGACCTCATTAAAGCAAGTACTCCTACCAAAACTTCTGTATAATGAACTGCCCCCCTCGGAAATGACATTACACCATTCAAGACATCTCTACCCTCTATAGTGAAAGAAGATCAGAGAACTGTTTACCTGTTAGTGGAGATCCAGAAGGGACGTGAAGGCAGGATCATGCGGCAGCAACCACCATCATCATCATCCGCCATCATCGGAGACTAGTGTGACACACGTCTGCTTTAAACAGTGAAGGAAGAAGTTCTGAAAGGCCTCACCTTTCTTCCTCAGAGGCGAGTGTGGTAATGTTCTGACTAAGGCTGATGTTGTGTTGTTAGGGTTGTAGAGGTGTGTTAGCGCCCTCTCTCTTCTTGGCTCATAAGTGTTCTCTAGTTGGATTTTGTGGGGGTTCAGTTACTCCAGTAAACCTCCCTAAACTCCTGAGTGGGCATGTAATCATGCTTTTTCTATTGGAGCATCTCTATTTAGCGTCGACACTTTAGGACCGATTGCTAAAGTTACTTCCATACTGGTTCTTCATATGATGTTTTAATGAAGCGCCTGAAGTTTTAAAACTGATTAACATCTGTCGCGTTCCTGTTGATGTTTTGCCTGTTGTGGGGTCACTGTTTTGACACGGTTTAAAATCTTAAACATCACTATCAGGATTATTCATCAGCGATACACTTTATAGCTTTTGACAGTCTTTGATAATGCTTTGGAACTTCCGCCTGTATGGACCAGGCGTGTATCTTTATTGACATAGTGCTAATCATACACATAAACAGATAGTAACAAACCACATTATAGTACATCTTAGATCACATACAGCTACAATATTCTAGTACAGCCAATCAGGCTGTGGTTTCTGTGAGAAGGCTACATACAGTTGCTGCTAAAAGTCTGAGGCCCTACAGAGAGTCCCTGTTTAGATCCAGCTCTGCTCAGTAGAGTAGATTCATAAATTAATAGATATATAAAGATCCAGGATTATCGAACTATAACATCTTATAATAAACTGGGTAACATCCATGCCGCATGTCTTTACGATACTAAATGATAGCTGGTCCGTCTTCGTCTCTGATGTGACGTTTGTATGACTGCAGTGACAAGCATGAGGATCAGAGTGATGGACTACAGCCCAGTCTTCACCACACACACAGAGAACACCACCAGGTGGGGGAGACGACTGAACTCTGGCAACACACAACACAACCCCCCCTGTTGTAGGACATCACACCCAAGTCCTAAATCCATGTGTTCCAGTCACAAACACAGTGTAATAACTGAGCACCTTAGACATGCAGAGCTCCTACAGGCGTTAGTGAGAGAATGGTTCGCTCTCAGGAGCTCATGAACTCCAGCGTGGTACCGTGAATAGGATGCTCCACCTGTGCTAAAGTCCAGTGGTGAATTCCCTCCTACTAAATATTCCCAGTCCACTGTCAGAGGGATTAGAACACAGTGGGAGTGATTGAGAACGACAGCAGTTCCCGCCACAAAGTGTGCCA